>CAUYUJ010014470.1:80000-155000 GCA_963575745.1 Prorocentrum cordatum
ATCACCATCATCATAAACATCATAATCATCAGCATCAAAATCATCGGAATCATCATCATCATCAGCAGCATCAGCATCATCATCAGCATCCGCCTCATCATCATGGTCAGCATCAGCACCAGCATCATTACCAGCATCAGCATTGTCATCATCATCATCACCATCATCACCATCATCCGCATCATCCACATCATCAGCACCATCATCACCATCATCAGCATCATCATCAGTATCGTGTGCATCCTCATGCCTTATCCTCATCCTTCACCGTGGCCTTGTCCTTCTAAATCCTCCTCCATCTCCTCTTCATCACCAGCATTATCATCATCCACATCCTGACAATCATCACACGAAGGATCACCATCATCATAAGTATATAATCATTTGAACCCTATGTATCACCATCAGCATCATCATCGTCGCCATCCTGAGAAGCGCAGCAGCAGCATCATCGTCATCATACTCGGCACCACCACCACCACCACCATTATCAGCATCATCATCAGCAGCAGCATCCACTTTGCCATCATCACTATCAGTATCATAAGCATCATCAGCATCATCATCAGCATCAGCACCGACTTTGCCATCATCATCATCATCAGCAGCAGCATCATCATCACCATCATCAGCATCATCATCATCATCAGCAGCTTCATCAGCATCAGCGTCATCATCACCAGCATCGTCGTCATCACCATCAGCAGCATCATCATCATCAGTAACATACGATCATCAGCAACAGCATCGTCGCCATCTGCATTGTCGTCATCATCATCATTATCACCATCGTCATCATCAGCATCATCATCATAATCACCATCATAGCAATCAACGGACTCATCATTACCACCACGTTCCATCATCATCATCATCATCATCATCATCACCATCATCATCATCATCATCATCATCATCATCATCATCATCGTCGTCACCGTCACCATCACCATCACCAGCATCATCATTATCATCATCACCATCACCATCATCCTCATCATCATCACCACCGTCATCACCACCACCATCACCATCACCATCATCCTCATCCTCATCCTCATCGCATCCCTCCCTCTCTCCCTCCCCCTTCCCCCTCCTCATCTCCCCCCCTGCCGATCTATCTCTTTCACGAAAGGGTATCGGGGGGGAGGAAGAATGAAGGGATGAGGAAAGGGGGACGAGGAGGGAGGAGGGGCGAGGTGGGGGGATATATGGAAGAGATAAGAGAAATAGTGGGGAGAAGGGAGGGTATGAGGAGCAAAAGGAGGAATCCAAGCAGCAAGAGCAGGAGGAGCAGGAGGGGCCCAAGAGGAGGAGGAGAGAAAAGCAGAAAAGAGGAGAAGCGGAAGGTGGCGGCAGAGCAGGAGCAGCAGGGAGGAAGACGGAGGGGGGGGGACGAAGGAAACGAGAGGAGAAAACGGACAAGAAGGGAGCAGGAAGGCGGGGCGAGGGAGTGGAGCAAGATGCGGCACAAACAGAATAAACGCTCGGAGGTCCGCGCGAGCTTCTTGGAGCTGAGCTGGAGCCCCCTCCCTGGCGCGCGGAGCTCGCCAAGGGGGGCCCAGGCGCCGACCCAAGAAACCCGAGCGGACCGCCGAAAGTGTATGTTTATGCCGTGTTTTTCGATAGGAAGGCGAGGCGACGAAGGCCAAAGAGTCTGAAAAACGCCCGAGGGGGGCCAACAGAAGAGACCTTTTTCGTTTCCCTGGCAGGCCGCCGCACCAGCCAGGGGCCAGCCGACAGGCCCCCCCCCTTTCTTGGCAAATCAACCATCGGACTCGGCACCGCGCTTCTCTGCACAGACGCGGTCAAAGCGCTCTCCAAAGGCCACGGTTCCGGGCTCAGTGAGCCCAAAAGCCTGAAAGCAGTCGGCCAACGAAGGGAACGCAGGGAACTCGGCCATCGAGGGGATATATATATATAAAAAATGTGCGTGCGTGACTGTATATACATATACATATACACATATACATATATATATATATATATGTACACATACATATATATATATATAAGTATATATATATATATATGTTATCCCTAGCGGCTACACGCTTACCCAGGGCTCAACTTAGGAGCGTGGTCGGTCGGAGTGGCGGTAGCCATCCAGAACATTCACAACTTCATTTTACTCGCACGGACGCCCGATCGCACGGGCGCTAAGTTCTGTAGCACTCCAGTCGGGAAAGTAAACTCAACAGAACTGAATCAGTTGACAAAGGCCGAGATCGAGAGACTCCACTCCCCTGAGAAGATTAATCAAAGAAGGAAAGCCTGCACGCATCGGCACCGACTGCGTCTGGAAAAGAAAAGGTGGGAGGATGGGGACGGACGCGGCGCGCTTGAGCATGTATGCCACGGGCGATGCAAGCATTCAATCGGGACGCTCCTCGCCTCTCTGGAAAACACAAGTCACAGACAAAAATTATCCCTAGCGGCTACACGCTTACCCAGGGCTCAACTTAGGAGCGTGGTCGGTCGGAGTGGCGGTAGCCATCCAGAACATTCACAACTTCATTTTACTCGCACGGACGCCCGATCGCACGGGCGCTAAGTTCTGTAGCACTCCAGTCGGGAAAGTAAACTCAACAGAACTGAATCAGTTGACAAAGGCCGAGATCGAGAGACTCCACTCCCATATCTGCCCATAAGGCATCTGGCGAAGCCGGCTTCAGCATTTTCTGAGAGCCCGAAGGAGCTTGACCGGAAACTCTCTCTCCGCAACCGAAGTCTTCCCTTGCTGCTCAGGTGACAACTTATGTACTTGCCGAAGGATTTTGCCGTGCTTCGAATATCTCACCACACTCTGCGCATGGGCCCACTGGCCCCGTTTCTGGATCTGATCAAGAGTCGCCAGACCCATATACATGTCATGCGAAGCCCCGGCATGCCGAACTCCGTGAGGAGAGATGTCCAGATCTGTGAGGCCCAAGTCAAAAGCGGCTTGACGAAAGAGGGCCTCATACTTGGAGAGAGTCAGATCGAACATGTAGGGGGCTGCACTGCCCACGCGGTACCAAAGGCCTACCGCCTCCGCCACCCAGGCTCGCTGCAGCTCACCGATCACCACTGCCCCATCCACGACCCCAGTCTTGGTGGGCGCTGCGTGCTCGGCCTCGCCCAGGAGCAGCGCCCAGGCCCGCGCGTAGCGCCGGCCAGCCCGGGGAGCAGGCGGCAGCACCGAGGACAGGAGGAGCGACACAGCTTCATCCGGCCTCAGGTAGCAGTCGAACTGCAGAGCCAGGCACACGGCGGCGGCGGTCAGGCCTTTGTCCAGGAAGTAGAGGCCGATCAGGCAGACGACGCCGAAGGGGATGGGATCTCGGACTCGCTGGGGAGCCCGAGTGGTCCACCCTCGAAGCGCCCTCGACGCCTTCGGGAAGAGGTTGGCCTTGTTCCGATCCAGGTGCGTCTCGAAGTGAATATAGCCGTAGAGGACGTTGCGGCCCTCGGCGGGACCAGACCCCTCGAAGTACAGGTCGGTGAAGTACTGCTCCATCGCCGAGTCCGTGGAGCTGAAGCTACCCAGGTCGTAGTGCCTCGACTTCGCCCAGCCTTTGAACCTGCCGAGCGCGTCTGAGTAGAGCCGCTTCGTGGAGTCACGGATGGTCCCGAGCCGCAGGAAGTCGTCGCGCGCCGCTGGCGGGACCCGCGCCCTGCGCGCCACCGCCAGCCGCTCCTTCTCCTCGCCGACAGCCGCACGGCCCTGCTGCCGCAGCGGCGGCCTCAGGGCCGCCTTGATGACCCCGCGCGCCGCCGAACTCGACGGCGTGGCGCGCGAGGAAGTCCTGCCCGCGGCTCTCGGCGTCAGCCCCGCCGTGAGCCTCCCCGAGTTTCGCTGCAGCACCATGCGACCGCGGCACCAGCGCCTCCAGCTCCGCGTCCCACTCGGAGGCGAGCGGCTCGGAGTCGCCGAAGGCCTGAGGAGGCGCCGCCGAGCATAGCGCGGCAGCCCACTCTCGGCAGAGGGCGGGCGAGTAGGCTCCAGCCTTGAGCCCACCCTGCAGAGGCTCATGGCGGTGTGACCCATCACATCTTCTCCCCAGGATGTCCAGACAGATGGCATTGGTGAAGATGGTGGTCGGTTTGCGAACATTTTCTCCGAATCCACAAAGATCGAACGAGACGTATCTCGTAAATCTGGCAGACTGGCAAGGTCAGCAAGGGGCTCGAAGCGAAACAACTTCGAGCTGGCAGGATTCTCCAGCGACCACAGTACGCCACAGCGGTCACACTCTTTGATGACCTCCGCTGTGAAGAGCGCCATGTCGACAGACACTGCCTCCAACCGCCGCGCCCGCTCGATGTTATAAGGCGTGGAGCGGGCGACTGACCAGGCGGAGCATGCTGTCCCCAGATGTACGTACCAGAGCTTCCCACTCCGAATCCAACGCAGCACAGCTCGCTGCGTCGTGCGACGTGACAAGTCATATCGGGCGGAGCGCCTGATCTCGGCGCCTGGCAGGACTCGCAGCCCCAAGCGCCGGAGAGAGGCGGTGAGCCGGCCTGAGCCCGAGAAGAGCTCGAGCGAGGCTTGGACCGCCTGGGGCGCGCCATGATGTCGAGGCGCGCCCAGGCGGCGGCCTCCCCTCCGCAGAGAGGCCGCGGGCGCCCCGCCCTCAAGTCTCGTGGGTACCAGCACTCGCGGGGCTCGGGGACGACGGGAGCCCTCGTCCGCGTGGTTCCTGTCCGCGCGGATGTGGCGGACCCGCCATGCCACACAGCCGGCAACCTGATAGGCCGCGGCTCGGCGGCACAGCGCATTGAGCGCCCAGCTCGACGAGCGGCCGCGGTCGAACACCACGGCGGACACGAGGTTGTCCGACAGGGTGAGCAGCCGGCGGTGGCAGCCCCGTCTGGTCCGCAAGCTACGTCGGAGACCCATGAGACAGACCCTAGCCTCCTTGACGTTGATGTGTTCCTGCTTCCAGTGCCAGAAGCCCTCCACCAGCGTACGCCAGCGCCGCCTATTGTCCCAGCAGGCGCCGACCACGGGGATGGCCTCGAAAACCTCCACCTCCTCCCGCAGCGCGGCCCCTCGGGCCGATCGCCGACGTCTGCACCGCTTGGGATCGGCCCCGACCTCGGCTGCGCGGGCTGCCTCGACGGCCCACTTCGCCAGGCGCGTCCGAGCCCCCAGCGGCTCCCAGGCGGTCCTCCCCACGACGTGGGGCTCCCCGAACGCCTCCAGCTGCTCGGGTTCGTCGCCGTCAAAGCAGACCCCGAAAGCCGCCCCCAACGCCTCCAAGGTCGGGTGCGGCGGCGGAGGCAGCGGCGGCGCGGCCTTGAACCTCCAGCGCTCCCTCCACTTGAAGTCCTCCAGCAGCTCGTCGCCTGTGCCCTTCGTCTCCATGAGAGCGTAGCCGTAGCCCGACGAGTCGCCGAGGTAGACCGACGAGTTGAACGGCGCGTCCAGCTCCACCTCGCAGGTGAAGACCAGGTTGGACATGAGCCAGAGCTCACGCCGAACGCCTCGCCACAAGCGGCCTGACCTCTCCTTGTGAGCCGCGACGTAGGCGTAGCTCTGGGACAGGATAGACAGAAGGGGCCGGCAGAGGCCGCACATGTGAACGGCGTGGCCCAGCCAGATCTCGAGCTGCCATCCTGCCACCACACGGCGGCGAAGCAGGGCTGCAGTCGCCAGCTTGAAGCGCCAGAGGCGGGCCGATCGATGCCGCAGGCGGCGGCCCGGCCCGTCAAACTGCAGCCCGAGAGCCTCGAGATAGGGGCTGCAGGGGACCTCATCGTGGAGATCGAGGCCGAAGGCGGCACACTGCGCGCGGAAGTCCTGGTGGGCCTGCTCTGCGTCCATGGCGCTGTGCCCCAGCCCTGTGTGGCTGTCCACGTACACGGCGTGGACGGGCCGCCCAGGGACCAGGCGGGGGGCCGGAGCGCGCTCTCGGAGCAAGCCACCCCAACCATCAGCAGCCACAGCCGCCGCGCGAGAAGCCACCGCCTCGTTGCAGAAGTAGAGGGCCCACGACCATCCCATGGGCATGGCCCCCATGCAGAGGTAGAAGGACTCGTGCGTGGCCAGCTCCACGTCCACGCCCAGCTCGGGGTCGAACACCTTGGTGATGCCAAAACTCCCCTTGCTGAACGACTCGTCGATACCGAACCAGTCGGCCACCTCGACGATGCTGAACTGGTAGAAGCCGTCGCGCACGTCAGCGCCACTCTGGTGGAAGTCCAAAGCTGGGACACCCCCAGCACCAGGCAGAACACAATGAGTCGCCATCTCCGCCGCCACGTCCGTGAACTCGGCCAGGTTGAGCTCCGCGAAGGACTGCGCGGTCCCCAGCTGCGTGGTGGGCGGCGGCTTGTGGCAGGCATTCGGGTATCGGGCGTCCACGATGAGGCGAATGGCCCCCTCCTTCTTCTTGACAAAGAAGAGCCCGATGCGGCCCTTGAGCCGCCTCCTGGGCACCAGGATGCCCGAGGAGAGGAGGCGCTCGAAGAGCTCGTGCCGGGCTCGCTTGTTGCGCCGCAGCACGGGGTCCCAGTAGGGCTTGGGCGAGGGCTCGGAGGCGAACTTGGCCTCGATCTCCTCGGCGGACAGCTCGATGCACGTCTTGTAGCGTCGGAGCCTCTGCGCTGCATGAGGTGGTAGCAGCGCTCTCGCATCCTTGGGTTCCACCACTCCCTTGGCCACTCGCAGCTTGGCTGGATCATAACTGGCAAGGTGACGTGGCTCTTGACCGTACAGGTCCTTCGTCTTGAAGAGCTCCCGGAGGGCTCTGCTTGGAGCGAGGCCTTCGGGGACCAGGCCTGCACGCCCCACCCGATCCTCGAGACTCGCCAACATCTCCCGCTGGACTGCTGTAGGAGCTGAGCTCGCCAGCGGAGATCGTCGAAAGTGCGAATTGTTAGCTTGAGCGGCCGAAAGTTGGTTGACACCGAGTACTGTATCTCTAACAAGCCTTTGCCGCGTCGTGGAGCGCCACCACCTCTGCTGCACATAGTGAGGGGCTCCACGTGGGCACTGCCGAACGTCGGGCACAGGAAGAGGAAAGGGTCCTCCGTGCCTCCACTCCCCGCCAGGCCACCAGTCGGCTTTGGTGACCCGCGGGCTGTCGGGCGCCATCTAGCTCGGCAGAGGGGCCTCGGCTCCTTGGCCGCCAGCCCCCCTGCCTTTGCCTTTTGCATCGCCGCCCTTTGGCCCCTTCGGGCCGCGCCTCCTGTCCCGCTCGTTCCTGGTCTCCTCCTTGTACAACCTCGACTGCTTGAGGATGTTCGCCCTCTCCTTCTGACGGTCAGACACCCAGGTGCGGAACCTCGGCGCTCGTGCAGCACCGTCGGTCCCCACAGCGCCGTCAGCAATGACTCCGAGCCCACTGAAGTCGGGATCCCGGGGGTCTCGCGCCACCGCCATCTCCAGCATGACGACCCGCCTCGCGAGAAGCTCGAACGAGGCCAGGTTGCTGATGTCGACCTGGTCGGTGCTGGTGGCCACACGCAACATCTCCATGGCGTTCTTGTGCTCATAGGCGATGGCGCTATTCTGGTTGACCCCCGACAGCCTGATCCACTCGGCGTGGTACGAAGTCGGGTTCCCTGCTCCTTCTCGAATCGAGGCGGCCAGCTCTTTGCACACTCGTGGCCCCTCGAACTTCCACTCCGGCATGTCACTCTCGCGCAGCATGCCGACGGCGTCCGTCCACCCGAGATGACGTGTGCCGTCCGCTGCTGTGTGGACGCCCAGACTCCTGATGTCCTCAGCGCCGACACGACGCTGCTCAGACCACTCGCCCAGTCGAGCACGTCCAACCTTCTCGACCCCCCGAGCGGTACCTTCACGGCGCACCAGGCCGCGATTGCCCAGCTCCACGAACTCGTCCCCCTCGAGGACATCGGCGGCGACGAGCGTCCCGAACGCTGGGTCCTCGAGGTCAGCATAGACCCATTCCTCAGCGTCCATGGCCTCGTCCTCGTCCCCGCCGAGCACGGCCGCCTGAAGTCGAGCACGTCTCTTGTGCCCAGCGACCGCCTCGCGTCCGATCGGGTCGAAGGCGTAGAGGTCCCCAGCGATGGCATCTGGAAAAACCTGCCCTCGCTCGAGCACCCGATGCCGACGCTCGTCCAGATTGATCCTCTCGAGATCGAGATCTGGAGTGAGCGTGATCCACACAGCGTCTCGCACACGTCGCAACAAGATACGATGATGCCAAGTAAAATTAGGATCATCATCGAAGCGAACGGCGACTTGGAACTCAGGAATGTCCGGGCACCGTGGCACTGCAGCCATGCCTTGACGAAGGTGTCACTGGCCCCGTCGACGGTCCAGTCGTCAGCGCCAGGGTGGTCGGCGCTGCCGTCGAAGTGGCTGCCCCTGGGGCCGCGGCGGCCCGTGGCGCCGCTGAGGACGCCGATGCCGCTCCGCCTGGAGCACGTCGTAGGCGAGGCGAGACGGCCAGCCCGACGGCCACGCCCGCTGCGAAGACCACCAGCAGCGGCCAGCCAGGCCCTGCGGCCGTTGGCTCGGGAGCCCGAGCCTCGCAAGGCACTGCCGCCTGCCCAGGCGAGCCGCACGACAGCGAGCCGCACTCCACGTGCGGGCAGACCAGCGACGGGCACGGAGGGCAAGATTGCAGGCTGCTGCTGAGATGCAGGGAAAGGTGAGAGAGCTCTCGAAGGACCCCGCCGAGCTGAAGCAGGTCCATACGCGCTTGAGCATGTATGCCACGGGCGATGCAAGCATTCAATCGGGACGCTCCTCGCCTCTCTGGAAAACACAAGTCACAGACAAAAATATGTGTGTATGGTTGCTGGGCCCCTGGGGCCTTCTCGAACCCACCTACAAGCTCCCGAACCTCGGCCCCAGGAGTCCTCCAGGGGCTAAGCTTAAGTGGTTTGTTGGAGTGTTTCCCCTTTTCACAACAGCTCTTGAGTTATTCCTGCCAGGGTCCACTAGGGCATGACGGGAACTGATACAAGCCTTGCGGAACCCTCTGGAGCCCTGCGAGACAGTAGCATAGCCAAGGACTGGCGGCTGGCCAACTGCCGGCACCTCAAACACGAGCAACATGTGCCCGCGGGCCGCCCACGGGGACTGCTCATGATCCGTGGCCATCGAGGCCAAATCTGGACCCAGAGGCTCGCAACTGACGCCCGAGGAGGAAGAGGGGCACTCAGGAGGGGGAGCAGGAGCAGCAGCAGGATCACAACCTCCGCCCTCCCTCCGCCTGAACTCCTCCATGGCCTCTTCGAGCTCAGCATCGCCTTCCAGCGACGCCTTGGTGAGCCCCTGAAGCCCAAGATTGTTACTTTTGCCATGGCCCGCATAGTGGGCCCCCGCTCGGCTGATGAACTTCAACAAAGACCGCGCCAAGACCAGCATCCCTCTAGCCATGAGCCCCACGGCGCGGCCTCGTCTTGCCAATCGAGCCCGTTGTTCGGCAAGACGGTCGGCCTCTGACTTGCCCTGGTGCTCAAACAGGGTGATGCGCCTTCTCGGACATCTGGCATGTCCGTGTGAGCAGCAACTTTTCTGAAACCCACTCCTGGCGGTTATCCCTCGTCGAACGCACGTCACCACACATGAGCCCGAATGTTGGGCGATCAAGCGGCGAACGCGGGGGGCACCAACACTGGCGAGTGCCTTCACAATCAGAATAAAGTGTGGAAGCGCCTATGCTGTGTCGCAGTGCCAGCTGAACAGCGATGTCCCCGTCCTCTCGGGCCACGCGGCCGGGCCCTACGGTCGGGGGAACAGCTCCATGCCACCCACCAACGTCGTGGAGTTCTGTGTCATGAACCGCAAGCCACCAACCCGCAACTCGAAAAGACAAAAGAAAAGGCCATCCATCCCCGACCCGCCCCCCCCCCCCCCCCCCCAGACAAACACAACAACAAAAAAACATGGCCCTCCTCCAGGGCCAGAGGCGCCCCTTGCAGTTCAACCTGGAACTCCCACGCTGGGCCCCAAACGGGCCTGGCAAAGGCTTGGCGCGGGCCAGGGAGAATGCCTCGCGCGAGGTTCTCCTTCTGTAGGTTTATCGGGCAGCTCGACAGCCTAGCGACTGGTCGCCCAAGTTCGTCAGGCGGGGGGGAGTCCCGTCGCCGCCCCTGACGCGCTGGGCACTCGAAGCGACGATGGAACAGCCTGCCCTTTTCCTCCCCACAGAGAAGGCAGTGGCTGGGCAGCATCGGATCGTGCTCGCGCAAACGCTGTCGAGACCAGTGCAAGCCTATGACCATCCCCCGCAGCACACGCTGCCCCCTCGCACCCAGCGCCGCGTCCGACACCCGCCCTCTCGGTCATGGCGCGCGCGCGCAGCAATCTATTCAGCGGCCAACAGAAGATCGACCCTCGCCAACCTTTGCCTTGACCAATCTTGGCCATGCCTTCGAGATCCGAAAACCCGCGCGCCGCGAACTGCGCCCTGCGCGCCACGAAAACTGGCGAGACTCAGCGAAGGCCCCACTGCTCGCCAGCGGCTTCGCGGAAGGCCCACGGGTCGCCAAAAAGGATGCCTGCACGGGCGCGCGCGAGGACGAGGGCCGCAACGGGGCCCCTGACCCTCGCCCAAGCAGCGGCCACCTGGAGGAGGCCCTCACCCTCGCCTCGCCAAAAGAGCCACTCGAGGACTGCAGGGACGAGGCGCCGACCCTGCAAAACGCTGCAAAAGCGTTCGGGGCGCGCCAGAAATAGCCAGCGCTAGCGGGCCCTGAGACCACCCACCTCCGGAGCACATGGAAGCCAATTCAAGCGAGCACCCCTTCGGGAGGCGGCCTTCCGCGCGCAGCGCCAAGATGGGGGCCCCCCCGAGCTCGCCGGCGGGAAGCCCGCGCACGCCGGCGCCCAGCGGGGGCCCCGAGGCAAGCCCAGCCCTGATAATATCACCACATGGGGCCCCTGCCTGCCTCAAGGCAAGGACCCTGCCAATTTTTTGGCCGCGCATCACAGGAACGCCCGCGCTGAGCGCTGGCCCTTCTGCGGGCCCCATCAATCGCGCCCCCTCCAAGGTCGCGGCGAACTCGGCAGCGCGCCGGCGCCGGCAGGCTGGAGCTCTCGAATAAGAAATGGGTGGGGGCAGGCGATGGCGAGAGGAGCCCCAGCTTGTCCTGGGCCACTGGAAGACCCACGCACGAACTGCGGGGGGGCCACAGCGTTGCGAGGGCCGTAGCTCCTGAGCAGCCAGCGAGGACTGCGCCGTTTGGCTCCGGCACCCGCCGATGGCCCCCTGCCGCGAAACGCGGCGCGCGGACCGCGATGCGCGCAGCAGTGCGCTCGCAGCAGCGCAAGGGGAAAGTCGCTCAACCTCGCCGCCTGGGGCATCTTAAAGTGCGACGCGCGCCCATAAAACTTCCGAAGGACAACTAAGAAAGCGCCTGAACTGAGGCCTGGGGCCCCCCACGCGTAGGGGGCCAACGCACCGCGCACCCACGCGCTCTCTTCGCGGGCCGCGCTGGAGCACATACCACAAGAAAACTTGCCATCTACCTCGCGCCCCCAGCGCGCGCTGAGTCGGCGGCGAATGACGCCCCGCACTCGGGCCCACGGAGGGTGGAGGCCCAAGGGCCCCACCCCCCCGCGGGTTCGTCGAAAAACACCGCCGCGAAGACGAGCCAGAGGGGGCCCATCACGGGACCCCGATCCAAAGACATGAGGACGGCCGCAAAGGCCTCCACCAAGGGCCTGGGGAGCGGTAACAACAGCCGAAGGCTGAACGAGCCCCGTCCGAGCGCCGCGGAGGGGCCAAAAGAAACAGCCGCCTCCAAGACCTGCTCCGCAGCAGTGGGCGGCAGGTCCTCCACGACCTGCCAATCCAAGGGCGCCATTTCCGGGGGCCGGGGGGCTCAGACCACTTCGGTGCCCAGTCGTTGAGCAACCTGTCGAGGGCAGCTTGTTCCACTAGAGGCCTCCAGGCCTCCCAGGCGCCCTCGGCCGCCGCCGGGGCGGGCGAAGGGGCCCCGGCACGCCAAACACAGGCAAACGAGGAGGAGCAGGACCTCCCGAACGCCCGCGGGCCACGCGGCCTCCACGAGCGACCGACATCTGAGCCCGCGACCTCCGCTTTTGGCGGCCATCTGCCAACTCCCGCTGGATTTTGCGACCCACTACAGCCTGGGCCCATTCGGCCAGAGCGCCGCGCCCGCGGCCGCCCAGCCCCGCACAAGAGAGGAGAGCGCCGCATGTGCTTGCAGAGTCGAAGGCCCCGCGGCCTGGAAAAAAATCTTGCTGCCGCACTGCTTCCTGCAGGATAAGCTCGCGGCGATCTGGCGACCGCGTCTTCATGCGCTGGATGGCAAGGCGTCGAATCGACCGCCATCTCCGCGCAGTCACATTCGCTTCGCGGTGGGGCCCTCGCCCCCGCAGAGCCTGCAACGGCACGAGCTGCGCTGGGCAGCCCGTGACTCGGCCGAAATGATTCGAAGTGGACACGCCGTGACCTTCACCTAATACTGATTCTGCCACCTGGAACCAAGCGTCCATCGCCTCCTGGGGCCGGGGGCCTGCGAGCGCGAGCCCCCCCGAGGCCCCCGGCGAACCGCGCGTTAGCGCTCGTCGCCATTGCGAGGGGGGGGGGAAGCAGCCGGCACAACGAGTTGCCACACCTTGGCTTGACCAGCCACATGCTCCAGCTTCAACACCACCGCTGAGCGCGGGCCCACGGGAGTGTCTAACTGCTCCCCAGCAATCGACAACACGTTGGTCAAAACACCTGCCGGCCTCAAGGAAGGCGCAACAGCGCTGGCTGCGCGCGCCGCCCGCCGGGCGAAGGATCAAGGCACCCAGATGCTCAGCCCACCGGGGCGCCCGAAGGTCCTCGGCGCCAATGCCCCAGCCCCGCAACCTGCCACCGCGACACGCTTGCTGACTTGCCCCAGAAACTTTAGGCTGGCCCTTGCGAGCCCCAGCGACGTGCGACCATAGACTGACACGTGGACCACGGCCTCGGCAGCCACGATGCTCTCCGAGACATCGGGGTGGCAGAAATCAAAGCATCCAAAGGTCGCCTTCGCCAGCGCCGCCGTCATTCCTGACGTCTCTCCGTCGCCTTCCCGAGCGCCGGCCGCCTCGGCGAAAGCTGGCGAGAACCCCCGTTGACGCGCCCGGGCCCTGGCAATCGAAGGTCCGATGCCCCTGTCGAAGGTCTGCCCTCGGATGGGTCCCCAGAGACCGACGCGGGCCCCGAATCCGCGACCCGTCGGCAACCAGCCAACTGGTTAAGGAAAACAACCAGAAGCCGCCCCAACGCGCCCCAGTTATGCCCAGCAAAAGCATTCCAGACGACACGAGTCAGCGGGCGCGAAGCTCTGACGGCTGCAAACGTTTCGCCCCCCTGCTTCGCGACAAGCCTCGGCGGCAGCCTGTTCTTGCTCGCCTGGGCCTTCGCGCCTGTGAGTCCAGCGCGCCCTGGGACCGCGCCTGCAGACCATCGCCCTTCGCAGCTCTGAGCTATCGGGCCCCCGATAAAAACCTGGCCACGTACTCGACGCACCAACGTTGCCATGACTCCTCGCCCTGCGGAGCCTCTTGCTCGAGGTCCCACATCCATCTGGAGTTCCAGCTGGACATGGCTCGCAAAAATGACTCCGGACGCGGCCAGGACCCCCGGCATGCAGGACCCCCAGCGGCCGCTCAGGGCCGCGACCTCCCTGCTGCAACGGGGCTGCCAGTGGGGCACTTGCCCCCGCTGCGGCTGCCCCCCCCGCGCTGGCGGCTGCCCCTGCGCTAGAAGCGGCAAGGGGGGCAGCAGGAGGGGCCGCAGCGGTTGGAGGCGCCCCCCCCCCCCGCGGCTGGAGATGGACTCGGCATCCTCCTTGCGGGCTCGCTCGGGTGCCCGCCGCCGTCGCATCGCTCGAGCCCCCTTGCGCATCCTCTGCATGCTCTCCGCGCTGGGCCCAGTGGCCGCGAGGATGGCCTTCTCGAGCTCCTTGGTCATGGCCCCTTGCTCCAACCACTCGGCCTTGTCCGCGCCCTCCACGTCCGGGACACTTAGATCGAGGAGGTCGCCGACGTCTGCCAGCAGATGGGAAAGGTTGATCTGCGACCCCGTCGGCGCGTGCACTGCCGACCCAGCTGGCGCCATGGGCCCCCGGGCGGCCGACCCACGGGCGCGGCACAGCTCAATCTTGAGCTCGGCCTCCCATTCCGCTTTGGTCTGCGCCGCCGCGACCGCCGCCACAGCCGTCGTCTTGTCGCTGCCGTCCTCCCGCCATCGCCTGGCCTCGTCCTCTTGCTGCACCGCCGCCTCCAGCGCCCTCTCCGCGCGCCTGCAGGCCACGCACTTGGCGCTGCCGGTCTCCTCCAGGAGTGGCTACCGTGACTGAATTAGGGAGAAAACAAACCTACCTCGCTTTTGACCACCCTCGCTTCCAAGAGATACCAAACGATGCCAAACTACGGCCTGTACTGGTCAGGCCGCTTGACGAGGAGGCGCGTGGTATGCCGTGGTTTTGTCTGGAAGCGAAAGCGGGGTAGGTAATTCACGCTCTGATGAATGGCGGGCTCGGGAGCGACCGCCTGCACCAGCGCCTGGAACTCCTGGGCCCCCGCCGCCTTGCCGGCCTGCTGCTGGCGCCGGGCCAAGAGCCACCTGGCGGGGAGCGTGCCTGCACCTCGCTGCGGCGGGGTCGACGCCTTGGGCGGCTCGACGCGACTGGGCGGGTCGCCACACTGCCACTTCCCAGGCGGCCCCATTGGGGGCGGCAGCACTTCCTTGGGCCCAGACTCCTTCACCTTCACGCAACGGCGGCTGCGTCGCGCGCACCGGCGCCGTCCCGCACGAAAAACAAGACGTCTTGGACTTCCACTTCTTCCATCGGTATCGACAGCTAGTGCACGAGAGATAGCCCTTGCCGGCATCCTTGCCCATGGGCTCCGACAGGAGCTCACCGAAACAGCCGTGCTTGCAAGATACGTTACGGGGAGTAGCCCAAGAGGGCTTCGTGAAATGAGTGCGCTGAGCGCGGTTCAGGGATCGCTGGTGGGGGCGCACCTCCCCCTTGCCACAGGTCAAATCGCTGAGCCTCCCGCTACGGACTCGAGCCAAAATGGCCACGGAAAGAGGGAGAACTAGTAGGAGGAGGAAGAAGAGGTGGAAGACTATCTACGCTGTGCGATACAGCACACAGGCTAAAGCTCCACCACAAGGGGCCGGTGTCGTGCGGGCCCCCACTCCGTCAGCAGCTGCCGGTCCAGAAAACTTACCCGAGCCAGGGCATCCGTCCCTACGCAGGAAGAGAAGGAGGAGGAGCAGGAGGAGGAGGAGGAGGAGAAGGAGGAGAAAGAAGGACCAGTGCAAACCCAAGATTCATCAACGGTGTTGCAATAGATCCTCCTTCCAAGCTCCCTCTGCTCAGGTCCCTACAAGAGATCATGCTCGTTGAGGAAAGTGCCCCTTTGGAAGACGAGGAACTCCCCTGGTCTCCACGGAGGAGGAAGAGGAGAAGGAAGACGACGAATAGAATAACCAAAATAACGGCACAAACACAAACTTTCGATGATCCGCGCAAATATTTCTTGGATCGGCGCTGGAGGCGCCGCCAGGGAGTCCCAGCGCAAGTCCAAGAAATCCGCGCGGGCCGCTGAAAGTGTATGAGTATTCGGGTTGTCTGTTCTTCGACGGAAAGAGGAGGAGTAGCTCCCCCAGATCTCCGCCCCTCCCCCTTCCTCCCTCATTACCTCCATCTCCCCTCCCTTTCTGGCTTTCCTCGTCCTTCATCCCGCACCCCCAATCTCCCTACAGTCGAGGTACTACCAGGAGGAACGCTAAATCAGGAACGAAGCCCCTTTTTGGCCAACAGCGCCTGGGTGCACGAGGAGGGCAAGAGGAACAACCACGGAATGACCTAAGGAACAACGAGCCCCTTCCGAACTCAAAGCGGGCCGTTGCCGGAGAGCGCCGGGAAACCCGACCAGCTGCTACTCTGGATGGGACAATGATAACAACCCCCCTTGGATCTGCTGAGGGGGTGGACACGTGCTGTCGGAACTGGGTGAGGGGGGTTGGAAGAAGAAGAGGAGGACCAGTGCAACCCAAGACTCATCAACGATGTTGGAATCAACCCTCCATCCGAGCTCCCTCTTCATAGGCCCCTACAAGGTTTCAGTGCCACTCAAGAAAGTGCCCCGTTGGGAGACAACCGTTGGAAGATCCTGAAGCGTGCCAAAACACCGTTCTCGGAACTTCAACGCCAAATTCCGCTCCTGGGATTCATCACCGCGAATCAACGTAGCTGTTGCGCCCTGGCAGTCCTGAACACCATGTCTGGTACGTGAACTATGGCAATCCGCGAAAATCCTACAATTTCTCAAAACTAATACGCGCGGCGCTAAGGCGAGAACCACATGTTGAAAAACAAACCGCCCTCAATCCGCGAAACTCTTACAATGTTTCAAACGAATTTGCTGCGGCGCAACAACTATAACCACACTTTAAAAACGACCCGCCATCAATCAGTGAGGCTCGTGCAATTGTTTAACGAATGCGCGCGGCGCTCAAGCGAGAACCACATATTGAAAACAACCCGCCCTCAATCCGTGACACTCTTGCAAATGTTTTAAACGATTGCGCGCGGCACTGAGGCGAGAACCACAATTGAAAAACAGCCCGCCCTCCATCCGTGAAACTGTTGCCAATTTAAAGTTTCAGGATCAATGATGAGGGTGTCTCAGACGAAACGCCCAGCCCGCCCTTCCGACTGGCCTCGGGGTGCGACAGGGAGGAGATAAGGAAAAGGAATGGAGGAGGAGGAGGAGGAGGAGGAGGAGGAGGAGCAGGAGGAGCAGGAGAAGCAGGAGGATGGGCGGGGGGGCGATGGGCAAGCTCAGTCGGAAGGTCCATCACCCCCCCTCAATGAACACCCAGTGCAGCACACCCTCGCCCCCGGGTCTCCTGGGCCCCGGGTCCTGGGCTTCGGCTTCGGGCCCTGGGCCCCGGGTCCTGACTCCCGGGCCCTGGGCTTCGGCTCTGCCCCGGCTGCAGCCGCAGCCCCAGAGGAGGAGGAGGAGGAGGAGGAGGAGGAGGAGAAGGAGGAGGGCACGAAGCTCGGCGAGCAGGAGGAGGAGGAGGAGGACGAGGAGGAGGAGGAGGAGGAGGGGAGGAGGACGAGGACGAGCGAGCGAGCGAGCGAGCGAGCGAGCAGCCGCGCGCGCGCGCGCGCGCGCGCGCGGGCGCCCCGCCCCGTGCGGCCCGCGCCGCAGCGGGCGGCGCGGGCGCGCGCGCCGCCGCTACCTCGCCACGGCGCCCGGCGCCTGTGCGCCCTGCGCCGGCTCGGCGCGCGAGTGCCCGAAGCCCCGGGCGCGCGAGCGCTCGGGGCTCCAGACGGCCGTGCCCGGCTGGGCGCGCCCGCCACTGGCGTCATCCATCCTGGGCGGGGAGGGGGTCGCTCGAGTCGGAGAGGAGCCCGCATCCAGAAGAGTCCCTCGAGAGCAGCGGGACGGCCCGTACAGCGCCACGCCGCGCTGCAGCATCGCAGCGCCTGCCCCGAAGAACGCTGCGCAGGGATCCCAGCCATGCTTCTGAGAGCCCACCATGGGGGGGCGCTCTGAGGGACAACGACAGGGGGGGGACCAGCTCAGGGGGGGAGCATCGAGCTGGAACCGGCGATTCATCGCCGAGGGATCGGCGACAGGCCCCCGACAGAGGAACAGGACGTTCCCGGGCGGGGTGGGCTATCTGTCACCTGACGGCGACGAGTACGCGATTGGGGGCCGATGCACTCCCCCTGTCGTTGCCCCTGAGCGGGAGCGGGGGGCGGACGTCGCAATCGCGGGAGCGACGGCGGCGACGTCGGCGTCGGCGACGACGTCGGCGGCGACGACGACGGCGGCGGCAACGACGACGACGATGACGAAGACGACGACAATGACGAAGGCGGCGACGTTGACGGACGGGATGCCGGCGCGGCCGCTGGCGACCTCTGCCTCGGATGCGGGGAGGGGCAGGGGGTGTCATCCCCAAAGGAACAGCGTCAGATTGGCCACCCGGCGAGTCATTCCCCTGGCAGGATCACTTCACGTGGGGCGCGATCAGAAGGGGTGGCGCTGGTACGCCACGGCCAGGTCATCGACGATGACGGCGTCGACGGCGTCATTGTGGAGGTTTGGGGAGGCGTTTCTGGAGGTCCACGTCGCCACGGCTGAACGCAGCTCAGGAGAGGTGCAGGGGCCCGTCGTGAGCGGAAGATCTGGGCCTCCTGAATTTCGAAACGATCGAGGCCGTGGATTCCCTCGCCGTTTCCGGGGTCTGGGGATGGTGAGTCTCGGGGCCCAGCAACGTCAAAAACCATCCTGAATGAAAGACTGTTCCACGGGAAAGGACTCGAGAGACTCGAGAGGAATGTGGGCCCACGTACGAGCTCGCGCAGCGCGAAGCCGTCGTGCAGCAAAAGCTTCCCCCTTCCTCCTCCTGCGACGTCGTTCCTCCGTCCCCCCCTCGCCTCGCATCTCTCCTCCCAACTCCCCTCCTCCCCGCTCCTCCCTGCTCCCTGCCTCATCCTCCCTACCACCCGTCCACCCTCAACCGTCCTCCATCCTCTTCCCTCCCACCCACCTTCCCCTCCCTCCATCCTTTCTGCACCGTCCTCTCGCATCTCTCATCTATCCTCCAACCTCCTCTCTCCTCCTCCTCCTCCTCCTCCTCCTCCTCCTCCTCCTCCTCCTCCTCCTCCTCCTCCTCCTTCCTCCTCCTCCTCCTCCTCCTCCTCCTCCTCCTCCTCCTCCTCCTCCTCCTCCTCCTCCCTCTTACTCCTCCTCCTCCTCCTCCTTTTCCTCTCCTCCTCCTCCTCCGCCGCCTCCTCCGCCGCCTCCTCCCCCTCCTCCTCCTCCACATCCGCTTCCGTCACCTCCTCCTCATCCTCTTTTTCTGCCTCCTCCCCCTCCTCCCTTGTCTGTGCTCTCTGCTCCCTCCTCCTCCGGCTCCCCCTCCTCCTCCTTTCCTCCTTCTCCTCCCCTCCTTACACCGCCAGCCCTCCTAGTCCCCCCTCCGCTTTCCACGCGTGGCGTCACGAACTCACTCCTCGTCACTCATGTTGTTCTTTCTCGGTCACCACCACATATCCTCCGTCTGCTGACACGACGCATCTCTCCTCATCCTCCCCATCATCGTCATCAACGACAACAGCAACAAAACAACAAAAAACAACAATAACAACAACAATCATCATGTTACGCTTATGCGCGATGCTTCCACACGGAGCATGCGACCATCATGATAACCATCCCCAACATGGGGGACTATTGTTCTATAGCGGGGTCTGTTATTCCGTTATTATCATTCCCAGATCTCCCGCCAAATGAGGTCTTGCAAACACCACCTCCGACGAATTTCAACAGATCCCGCCTCGAAAACGCATGCCCGCGCTTTGCTGCGCCGATGCGAGACCGCCAGTGGAGCCCCAGCCAACGAAGCATCGAGCGACAGGATTTCCTTGGTGGGGATGGGAGCTGTCGGCGGCGAGGCAAGGACCTGGCCCTGAAATAGAAAGGGAGGAAGTCTCGAGCAGGGCTGCTGTTGTTGCTGGGAGCGGAGCCAATGCTGAAGAGAGTAGGGCGCTAGCCCAACGTAAAACAAAACGAAGTCTCGAGCGGGAGCGCTGGCTGGTTTTGTTGGGACGGCGGTTGTCGGCGGCGAGGAGGAACACCGCCTTGAGTAAAAAGGGAGGAAGTCTCGAGCGGGAGCCGTGGTTTTGTGGGGACGGGGGCTGTCGGCGGCGAAGAGCAGCACCGTCCTGAGGAAAAAGAGAGGAAACCTCGAGCGGGAGCGTTGTTCTTGCTGGGAGCGGCGCCAATTCAGAAGAGAGTAGGGCGCCAGTCCAGCGTAAAACGGGAGGAAGTCTCGGGCGGGAGCGCTTGTTTTGTCGGGACGGCGGTTTTCGGCGGCGAGGCGGAGCATCGCCTTGAGTAAAAAAGGAAGGAAGTCTCGAGCGGGAGCGTTGTTGTTGTTGGGGGCGGCGCCGATGAGAGAAAGAGTAGCGCGCCAGTCCAAGGTAAAACGGGAGAATCTCGAGCGGTAGCGCTGGTTTTATTGGGACGGCGGCTTTCGGCGGCGAGCAAGAGCACCAGCCAAGAGCAAACAAGGAGGAAGTCTCGAGCGGGAGCGTTGTTGTTGTTGTTGGGGTGTCGGTGTTGGCGCCCCCCCAAACCGCTCGAGCGTGAGCCTCATTTTCAATGAAAATGTAGGCGGCGCCAAGGCGAGAGCGCCAACGCGCCTGGGGGGGTCCAACATTAATAGTTGCCCAGTAATTAACACTCAACAACAAGAACAGCAGCAGCAGCAGTGGTCAACAACAACAACAGCAGCAGCAGCAAACGACAACAGCAACAACAACAACAATCACAACAACAACAACAACATCAACAACAATCATTTTACCCGAACGCTCAGTGTTCTCCCCAGTGCCAGGGTTTTCTTGCGACACCAGCCAATACCCCCACTTCGTGGGGGGGCCGTTCAAGCTCTACCAAATATCCAAACGACTCTTCGAGACCACCCACACCCAGCTTCCCGCCCTATGACGTTGGGACACTTCACTTCGTGGCGTGCGGACGACCCTGGCTACTACACTGGCGTGGGGTACACACCCACAGAGGTTGATCACATCTGTTACATATGATGTGGTACACGGTACACGTGAGATGGTACGCAGTGCCAAGATAGTTGGTCACATTTTTGGGGCAAATTCGTGGGGATGCGATTACAGAAGTACATGTGTTACACTGATGTTATACAGTCCCAAGGATGACGCATGCATTGCTCATAGACTCATGGCGCTATGATCCTAACTCTCAGTGCCCAACGCGCGCGTGCACAGCCAGACGGAGGGAGAGAAACACATGTATACAAGGTTCGTGACATACGCACGGTCCACCATGTTGTAAACGATCGCATGCACGGTAAGTTCTGAAATTATACGTATGTACAAGCAGACATGCGAGGGAGAAAGGGAGATGGCCATCGACAGTTCCAATACGGCTCCAAGGCGGAAGAGGGGGAGGAGGAGCAGGACAAGGAGGAAAGGAGAGAAGCGAGAAAGGAAGAACGCAGACGGCGCGGCTCTGGACACAAAGGGGTGCCATACTTTCTCCTGCTTTCGCAAACAGGTCCAGTCACACGTAGGGGTATACTCAACCGAATGGTCTTCGCATCCAGAAGCATACTAAAGGCGCGACGCATCGTCGTCTGCGATGGCGCGGAGCGGGCGCGTGGGTGCCCGGCTGCCTGGCTGATACACGTGCGGGCCTGGCTGATACCCGTGCGGTCCCAGATGCCCAATGAGATTGCCGATACGCCTGCTGGCGGGAAGGCCGGTGCTTGCATACGGCAGTGCTACCGCGAGCACGTTGTGGACCTGCGGTGGCAAGGCCTGGTAATCGAGCATGTTCGGAAGCTCGTCGCTCTGACCATACGACCGCCATACGGGCAACCACCACCACTGGTCTTGACGCGGATACGTGATCTCTGTGCCGATTGGGGTCCTCTGGGGCCGCTTGGGGCCGCTTGGGGCCGCTTGGGGTCCTCTTGGGGAAGGGGGGAAGCCTCCTGGCGCGGTTTGGGGTCCACTTGAGAGCCTTTGGGGGGCTCCTTGGAACCATCTTGGGGCCTCTTGGGGGCTTATTGGACCCTCACGGCGGACTCTTGGGGCCTCTAGAACGCCTCCTGGGGCCATCTTGGGGGTCTCTTGGAGCCACCTTGGAGCCTCTCTGGAACCTCTTGGGGGCCTCTTGGAGTCCTCTTGAAGCCTCTTGGGACCATCTTGGGCGCCTCTTTGGGCCTCATGGACGCCTCTTGGGGCCATCTTGCGCGCCTGTTGGGGCCATCTTGGGTTTTAAAGATTCATCAAGAGACCGCGAATGGATTTCGAGATTTTTCGGATGAGAAAGTAGTGCGTTTTCATATGTTTTCTGAACATCGCATCTTGAAATTATTGAAAACCCATTGTGTTTGGCAGGATTTCGACATGCGCGCGCGGCGGCCGCGCGCATGTGCACTTCGTCTCATTTTTTGCAAGGGATGGTGGCCCTCGCAGGCGCGCAACCGTTGTTGGAGAAGTTCAAAGCACCTGAAGAAGTAGCACGCAAAGACCCTTTTGACAGAAATGTTTAAAAAGTGGTGTGTTTCCTATGAATCCGCAAGAGCGCGCGGAAGGACATTTTGACAATTTTTTCTTAAAAAACCATTGGGTTTTTGATGTTTTTATGTTAAAATCGTTACGAAACCTAAGGTTTTGGAAGGATTTCGTCTTGCGAGCGCGAATGTCCACTTTACCTTATTTTTTGCAAGGGATTCTTGAAATTTGATCAACTAAGAACAAGAATTTTCATTTTCTATTGTTTTTTGCAAGGGAAAACGAGCGTCAACAAAAAACCGGATCCGGGGGTAATCCACTTTTCTGAAGCTTTCGCAGAAAAATGATGAAAATGTAGCTGCGGCCTAGGTTTTGGGCGGGGGGCGTGCACCAGGGGGTCCAACAATAATAATTCTTTAGAAGTAATAGTGTTCAACAACAACAACAGCAACAACAACAACAACAACAACAACAACACAACAATACCAACGACGACGACGACGACCACAACAACAACACCAACAACAACAACAACAACAGCAACAACAGCAACAACAGCAACAAGAACAACAACAGCAGCAGCAGCAACAACAACAACAGCAACAACACCACCACGTATATCCCAATCCCTCAATACCCGCCCTCTTCGTCTTGCCTGCAACGTGAGTTTCGTGCAGCCCCTGAGACAGGGGAAGGGGTACGGATGGAAAGAGGGGACAGGGGGGAGGGAGGAGGATGAAGCACGAGAGATACTAGCATGAGGGTAGCTGGGAGCAGAGAACACGTGGCAGAACCAGACTGGCAGGTCGGGCGGGTAGGCCCTACCAGGCGGAGGGCCGAGGCGGCCAAGTCGAGCAGGCGGGTTGCTGAAGCGCACGTCCTGCATGAATTCCGGGGAAAGCTCGAGCGACAGCTCGATTCCCGAATCAATCGTGAGGAAATCCACAGCGAGAGCGTGACTCATGACTGTCGAGGGCGCGGCGTCTGAATCGACTGCGAAGATGTCCCACGCGAGCGCACAATGTCTGCATAAATTGTGATAAAGTCCCGCGCGAGAGCGCGATTTGAATATAAGTTGTGAGGAAGTATCAAGTAACTCGCGCGAAAGGCCAGAGCGAGAGCGTGATTCCTGAGTGTCGAGGGTGAGGAGTCCAAATAAAGTGTTAAGCAGACCTGCGCGAAAGCACCACCCCTGCATAATGTGTGAGGTCCCGCGCGAGAGCGCGATTTCTCAATGAATTGTGAGGGCGTCTCAGGCGGGAGCCGTTGTTGGTTTAGTTCGGGGGCCAGGGGCCAATTTGAGGAGGAACACTTTCCCTTGAAAAAAACGGGTGCGAGCCCCATGAGCACTTTAACTGAAAAACCTCAAGGTGCACAAAAAGGGAGGACCAACAAGAATTGTTCTTGAGCAGTGAGAGCCCGACCACATCATTATCATCAGCATTGCCGTCGTCGTCAGCAGCCGCACCGTTGCTACTCCTGTTCGTTTTACCACACTCCCCATCGACATACATATCCCTCAGTATCCGCCTCCACGTCCTCATATGTATTATCAGCAGCGGTGGCACAATCATGCTGACCATCGTATCGACAACCTAATTTATTAGAATCAACGTCGTCATCTGCAGCAGCATGCTCATAATCATCGTCGACGTAAACACGACCACCTCCATCATCACCACCCAATCCACAACCATGAATCGTGGACCTATAGGATCGGCGATCAGCACCGCACAGCATCATCATTACCATGATCATACACATCCCCAGCATGATCATCATCATCATCATCATCATCATCATCATCATCATCATCATCATCATCATCATCATCATCATCGTCATCAGCATTATCAGCATCATCATGATCATCATCCTCATATCATCATCAATACCAACAACAACATCATCATCATCCTCATCATCATCGTGGTGGTCGTCGTCATCATACTCATCATCAGCAGCGTCACCATCATCATCAGCATCACCATCATCCTCAGCATCATCATCATCGCCGCTACTCCTCATCGTTTCAAACCAACCCCATGCACATATGTCATATCCCTAACTATCCGCCTCCATGCCAACATGCTCATTACCGGCTGCGGCAACACAATCAAAATGACCATCGCGCACATCGACAAGATATTAGTCATCGCAACCGGAATCGTCATCAGCAACAGCATGGTCAGAATCATCGTGCCGACATAACCGCCACCATCCTCATCACCACATCCACCATCATACTCATGTTCCTGATCAGCATCATCATCGCCACCACGAAAATCACTATGCAAATCATCCGTACCATCGTAATCATGATCGGCATACCCTTGCCTCATCGATACCATGCTCCTCCTCATTCTCCCCCTCCTCCTCCTCCTCCTCCTCTTCTCCTCCTCCTCCTCCTCCTCCTCATCATCATCATCATCACTGCAATCACCACCTTCAACTATACCCAGATCGTTACCACCACCGTCATCATCATGCCATTGCCACTGCAATCTTCACCACATCATCATCAGCAGCATCATCACCATTGGAACAATCATCATCAGAAGCATCAGCATTATCCTCATCGTCATCCTCATCCTCATCCTCATCATCATCATCACCACCATCATCATCATCATCAGCATCATCACCATCATCATCCTCAGCATCATTAGCATCATCATCATCAGAAACATCACCAGCATCATCATCATAATCATCAGCATCATGTTCATCTCCACATGTCCTTCCATTCTCCATCCATCCCACTTCTTTTCTCCTTCTATCCATCCATCGATCCATCCCAACTCTACTCTCACCATCCAACCTCCCTTCACCCCCACCTCCCTGGATCGCCGCGCCTGTTCTGGAAGAGGTGCTGGCGCGCGAACCGGAGGGCCTCCACCGAGTCCTCGACCTGCAGGCGCACGGCGCACACGCTCTCCAAATCCCAGGGCACGTCATCCTCCTCCCCTCATCCTCCTCCTCCTCCTCCGCCTCCTCCCTCGTCCTCGCCATTGTCGCATCATCATCATCATCATCATCATCATCATCATCATCATCATCATCATCATCATCATCATCATCATCATCATCATCATCATCATCATCATCATCATCATCATCATCATCATCATCATCATCATCATCATCATCATCATCATCATCATCGTCATCGTCATCGTCATCGTCATCGTCATCATCATCATCATCGTCATCATCATCAGCATCATCATCATCAGCAGCAGCTGCAGCAGCAGCACCATACTCATCATCATCATCATCATCATCAGCATCATCAGCAGCATCATCACCATCATCATAATAATCATCAGCAGTATCAGCATCATCATCATCAGCATCATCATCAGCACCATCATCATCTTCATCAGCAGCAGTATCACCATCATCATCACCATCATCATCATCACCATCACCATCACCACCATCATCATATAGTCTCATTCTCGTCCTCATCCTCAGCCTCGTCATCCTCCTCCTCGCCCTCACCCACCCTCATACATCTTCCTCCAGGAGCGGCATCGTCGGCTCGAGAGGATTTCGGGCGCTGGTAGCAGCGTGCCTGCGAATTCTCTCGCCTGCGTGGCCTGACACGCCCGCGCGCCTTCTAGTCACGACCTGTGGAAGGAGGGCTACTCGTTCGAGCCTTCCTGGCATCGACGTGCAGGAGCAGACCGCAGCAGGGCCACCCTCCTCCAGGCACTGAAAGGTTCAGCCCAGACCCCGCCGTCCCTGGGACACGCTTGCAGGGCCGCCGATGGATCGGACGACTCCCGTGTCTGCTCCTGTCGGACGTGCAGGTGCTGGACGCCTGGCCAGAGGTCTGCCAGTCCGGTCCTCGCCTGCAGTGGCCCCTGCGGGGGCCCGCCGCTCGCCCTCGAAGGCAGGCCCCGGACAACCGGTCCGTGGCTCAGAGCAGGGCTGGACCTAAACGGTGTTCTTCGTTCTCGTTTCGTCTTCGTTTCCCCTCGTCCTGTCCTCAACCCGCCCTCAACGCAAAACGAAGTCGAGACGAAAGCAGCCCACGAGATCGCCAAAACACCGTTCAGGTCCACCCCTGGCTCAGAATGCGCAGAGGTCTCCGACCGAAGAGACCCGGGTGAGGTGAGCTCGATTAGGGGGCCACGTGCAAACCCTACCCCTACCCCCCTCAAAAATCGTGGGGGGTAGGGGTAGGGTTCGCATGTGGCCCCCTATCGATGGCAGGCCTCGGACACCCGGTCCGTGGCTCGCAGCTCGCCTTTGAAGGCAGGCCTCGGACACCCGCTCCGCGGCCCCAAAACTCTGATTAAGGTCTGTTTGAGGTCGGTTCGAGGTCTGTTTAAGGTCTGTTTGAGGTCTGGCCGAATATCTGAGGTCTGTTTGAAGTCTGGCCGAAACTCTGTTTCAAGTCTGACTTCCCCGGGCGGCCCTTGGGTTCCCTGGGGAGCCTCCGGGCGGCCCTGGAACGAGGCGAAAACGATGGCAGGAACGAGGGCGAGAATGAGGGCGGGAACGAGGGCGGGAACGAGGGCGAGAACAAGGGCGGGAACGAGGGCGGGAACGAGGGCGAGAACGAGGGCGGGAACGGGGACGAGAACGAGGGCGGAAACGAGCGCGGGAACGAGGGCGGGAACGAAGGCGGGAACGAGGGCGGGAACGAGGGCGGGAACGAAGGGGGGGACGAGGGCGAGAACGAGGGCGGGAGCGACGGCGGGAACGAGGGCGGGAACGAGGGCGGGAACGAGGGCGAGAACGAGGGCGGGAACGAAGGATGGAACGAGGGCGGGAACGAGGGCGGGAACGAGGGCGGGAACGAGGGCGAGAGCGAGGGCGGGATCGAAGGCGGGAGCGAGGGCCGGAGCGATAAGGGAAGGTGGAAGGAGAAGGGAGGGGATAAGGGGAGGAAGGGAGGAGGAAAGGGGAGGGGAAGACGGTGGAGAATAAGGGAGGGCCAGGGAGAGGGGGAGGAGGGAAGGTGGAGGATAAGGGAGGGGATAAGGGGCGGAGGAGAGACAAACTGAGGACGAGAGGGGGGGGGGAAGAGGGGCGCGAACGGGGGAGGATGGAAATGGGGGAGAGGGAAGCGGAGGAAGGAGGGAGGGGATGGACGAGGTAGGAAAGAGAGCGAAAACGAACCAGGGTCCGATAAAACGAGAACACGACCCAGGGGCCGACAAAACGAGACAACGAGAAAAAAAAACAGTGCCCGAGAAAACGAAACCACGACCCAGGGGCCGAGAAAACGAGACAACGAGAAAACGAACCAGGGCCCGAGAAAGCGAGAACACAACCCAAGGGCCGAGAAAACAAGAAAAACGTGAAAACGAACCAGGGCCCGAGAAAACGAAACAATAATCCAGAAGGCAAGAAAACGAGAACGAGACAATGAACCAGGGTCCGAGAGAAAACACGATAACGACCCAGGGGCCGACAACACGAGAAAACGTAAAACTAACCAATGTCCGTACGAGCAAACGAGACCACGACCCAGGCCGAGAAAACGCGAATATCGGTCCTAGAAAACGAGACCACGACCCAGGGGCCGAGAAAACAAGAAAACGACAAAGGAATCAGGGCCCGAGAAAACGAGACTACGAACCAGGGGCCCAGAAAACGAGGCAACGAGAAAACTAACCAGCGTCCGACCACGACCCAGGGGCCGAGAAAACAAGAAAACGAGAAAACTAACCGGGGTCCGAGAAAACTGGACCACGACCCAGGCGCCGAGGAAACAAGAAAACGAGAACACAAACCGGGGCCAGAGAAAACGAGACCACGACCCAGGGGCAGAGAAAACGAGAAAACGAACCAGGGTCAGAAAAAACGAGCCCACGACCCAGGAGCAGAGAAAACGAGAAAACAAGAAAACGAACCATGGCCCGAGAAAACCAAACCACGACCCAGGGGCAAAGAAAACGGGAAAACAAACCGGAACAGAGAAAACGAGACCACGACCCAGGAGCCGAGAAAACAAGAAAACGAGAAAACAAAACGGGGTGGGAGAAAACAAGACCACGACCCAGGGGACAATGAAACAAGAAAACAAGACAACGAATCAGGGTCAGAGAAAACGAGACCACGACCCAGGGGCCGAGAAAACGATAAAATGAGAAAACGAACCAGGAGGCCGAGAAAACGAGACAAAAACCCAGGGGCCGAGAAAACGAAAAAACGAAACAACAAAAAAAAACTAACCGGGGCCCGAGAATCCGAGACCACGACCCAGGGGCCGAGACAACGAGAAAACGGGAAAACGAACCGGGGCCCGAGAAATCGAGACCACGACCCAAGGGCCGAGAAAACGAGAAAACGAACCAGGGTCAAAGAAAACAAAACCACAATCCAGGGGCCGAGAAAACGGAGAACACGAGAAACCGAACCAGGGTCCGAGAAAACGGAACCACGATCCAGAGGCCGAGAAAACAAAAAACGAACCAGGGTCAGAGGAACGAGACCACGACCCCGGGGACGAGAACACGAGAAAACGAGAAAACTAACAAGGGTCCGAGGAAAAATGACACCACGACCCAGGGGCCGAGAAAACAAAAAAACTAACAAAATCAAGGAAAACGAAAAAGAAAACAACGAACAAGGGTCCAAGAGAACGAGACCACGACCCAGGGACCGAGAACACGAGAAAACGAACCAGGGGCCGAGAAAACGAGACAAAAACCCAAGGGCCGGGAAAACAAGAAAACGAAGCAAACCGGAACAGAGAAAACGAGACCACGACCCAAAGGCCTACAAAACAAAAAAACGAGGAAACGAACCAGGCCCCGAAAAAACGAGACCACGACCCAGGAGCCGAGGAAATGAGAAAACGCGAAAACGACCCACGACCCAGGGGCCGAGATCACCAGAAAACGCGTAGTTCGAGAAAACGAGACCACGACCCAGGAGCCGAGAAAACGAAGAAACGAGAAAACGAAGCAGGGTCCGAGAAAACTGGACAACGACCCAGGCGCCGAGAAAACGAGAAAACGAGAACGCGAACCAGGGTCAAAGAAAACGAGACCGCGACCCAGGAGCCGAAAACACGAGAAAACTAGACAACGAACCAAGGCCGAGAAAATGGGAAAACGAGAAAAGGAATCAGGGCCCGAGAAAACGAGACTACGAACCAGGGGCCGAGAAAGCGAGACTACGAACCAGGGGTCGACGTTATTCTCCAATTCGCTCTCTAGTGCTGCGGTGCGCACATGTCGTCAAGGATTTCGCCATTTTGCCAAAGCCCCGGAAGGGAGGGGGGGGAGGTAGCTTCGGAAGCCCACCCCCCTTGGCACAGGAGGGGGGGGTAGCTTGAAGCCGCCTCCCGTGTGTCCAGACCAAGAAAGGAAGCAGGGTGGGGGTAGCTTCCGAAGCCCCCCCCCTCCTTTGAAAGGGAAGCCCGGGCTTGCCTTCTGCTCCGGAAAAGGGAGGGGGGGGATAGTTTCGAAGCTTCCCCCCCCTTTAGCCAGGGCCCCCCTAGCTTAGAAAGCCTTCAGATGGGAGGGGGGGGTAGCTTCGGAAGCTCCCCCCCGTTTCGAAGGAAGGGGGGGTAGCTTGAAGCTGGATCCACCCTTTTAGTTTTGAGTTCCGTACGGGCGCGCTTTAACGAAACTATGGTTTGGCTCTGGCCTGAAACTCTGGTTCATCTCTCTGGTTTAACTGAAGCTCTGAATTAGCTCTGGTCTGGAACTCTGATTTAACTCTGATTTCTGGTTGGGGACAAAACCGAATCAGAGTTAAATCGGAGTTCAGACCAGGGTTAAATCAGAGTTTCGAGAAAATCAGAAATGAAAAAGAGTTATGGGCCAGAGTTGAATCAGAGTTGGATCAGAGTATTATTAAGAGTTTTTTGAGCTAAATTTTGAAGCTAGTTTGCCTCCAGAACACAGGCTCAATGCTAGGATCGAGCTCGCACGGCTGTGCCCCCTCCTCCTCTTCTTCCTCCCTCCTCCCCCGCCCCCCTCAAGACACTTTGGCCCAAACATTTTGCCTGGGCAAAGAGCGTCTGCCTTCTACGTGGTGCCTGAGGGGCACCAGCCGTTGTCCAGGCAAACATCATATCTGCATTTCTCTGCTTTCTCTGAAAGAATTGTTGTTGGGACAACTTCAGCTGGTTGGCAAAAGAGATGCATTCAGTCATCGGAGAGAGCGTGATCCACCGCCGCTTTACTGTGGAAAATTGCCGCCCTGTTCCTCCGGAGCCCGGGGGTCCCCCCGTAAAAGCGCGAGAACGCCCTATAGGTCCGTTCCCGTTCCCGTTCCCGTTCCCGTTCCCGTTCCCGCTCCCGCTCCCGTTCCCGCTCCCGTTCCCGTTCCCGTTCCCGTTCCCGTTCCGTTCCCGCCCGGTCGCGTGCCCGTCTACCCCCCCTGCGCCTTCAAGCCGACCCAAGATACGCGAACGGGAACAGGAACGGCAAGCCTCCCACGGCCTCCCCTACTACTACTACTACTACTACTACTACTACTACTACTACTACTACTACTACTACTGCTACTACTACTACTACGACAACAACTACTACTACGACAGCAACTACTACTACTACTACTACTACTACTACTACTACGACAACTACTACTACTACTACTACTACTACTACTGTTACTACTGCTACTACTGCTACTACTGCTGCTGCTACTACTACTACTACGACAACTACTACTACTACTACTACTACTACTACTACTACTACTACGACAACTACTACTACTACTACTACTACTACTACTACTACTACTACTACTACTACTACTACTACTACTACTACTACTACTACTACTACTACTACTACTACTACTACTACTGTTACTACGACCACGACCACGACGACCACGACGGGACGACGACGACGACGACGACGACGACGACGACGGGAACGGGAACGGGAACGGAACGGGAACGGAAACGGGAACGGGAACGGACCGCTGGGGCGTTCTCTTTTTTTCACGGGGTCCCCCCCCCCTCCGAAAATCCCCCCCCCTGCTGGACCCCCCCCCCTCCTCTCCCCCTGCAAAACCCCTCCCCTCCCCTAACCCCTCCCCCCCCCCCCCCCCCCTCACCCTCGAAAACCGAGGGGGGTCACTACCAGTTCGATGCCCCCCCCCCCCGGAAAACCGGAGGGGGGTCACTACCGGTTCGAACCCCTCCCCACACCGCCCACTCACCGCCAGCAAACGACTCCCGGTCCCTACCACCGTCCACACCACATCCCCCACTGTTGTTCCCAGCACCACTGTCCTCACCACCACTGTCCCCACTGGTTCCACCACCGTCCCTATTGTCCCCACCAGTGCCCCCACCACTGTCGCACTGTCCCCACTGTCCCCGCCACTGTTCCCACCACGGTTCCACTCTCCCCACTTTCTCCACACCCCCAACAACTGCCCGACTATCCCCACTGTCCCCACTGTCCCACTGACTCCTCCACTGTCCCACTGAACTGTTCCACTGTTCCCACCACTGTCCCCACTGTCCCCACCACTGTCGCCACTGTACCTCTGTCCCATTGTCCCACCGTCGTCCTCGCCACCGCCTTCACCACTGTCCCCACCACCACTGTACCCTCCATTGTCCCACTGTTTCCACCTCATTCCCACTGTCCCCACACCAGCATCCCCACCATCACCGTCCCCACCACTGTCCACTGTCCCCACTGTTCCCACCATTGTCCTCCACTGTCCCCACCACTACCGTCCCCACCACTGCCCCACTGTCCCCACCACTGTCCCGCTGTCCCCTCACCACTGTCCCCACCACCACCGTCCCCACCACTGTCCGCACCCCCCCTCGGTTTTCGGGGGGGGGGGGTTCGAACCGGTAGTGACCCCCACCGGTTTTCGAGGGAGGGCGGGGGGTTCGAACCGGTAGTGACCCCCCCCCTTGTCATGATGAGCTGGGGGGGAGGGGGGGGGGAGGGGTTCGGACCGGCAGTGACCCCCCCCGGTTTTCCGGAGGGGGGGGGGGGGAGGGGTTCGAACCAGTAGTGACCCCCCCCGGTTTTCCGCCAGCAGCGGTAGAACACGCTCTTTCAGTCATCGAGATGGTACGGAATGGCAAGAAGACCGCCACCGCCGCGGCCCAGGGGCAGCAGAAGACCGACTCCTGGAGCAAGTGTGGCAAGTGTGGGCGGTTCGAGTGGAACACCAAGTTGGCGAACGCGCAGTGTGTTTGCCCAGGGTCTGGAGCGTGGGTCACATTGTATCAGCCGAAGAGCAAGCCGCCGAAGGCCTCGCAGCCGTCCCTGGCGGGCGGCGTCATCGAAGTGCGCACCGTCGGCAGTGACGGCAAGCAGCAGGACATCAACCCTGTGACGGCCTTCGAGACGGCGCTGAAAGTAGCAGTCGACCCCGCCGCGAAAGCAGCCTTGCAGCAGCAGTCGGCCCAGGCGAGGAAGACTTCGCCACAGGCCGCAGCCGAGAGCCCGAATGCAGACGGGGCCCTGAAGAAAGCTGCTGGATCATGGAGAGACGCGAGCACCGAGCACGACCAGGCGGTCGCCCAGGCCATCAGGCGCCGCGACAATTTAGCACGAGCTGAAGCTAGAGAGCAAGAGGCTGCGCTTACATTAGCCGAGGCTGAGATCGCGCGGAGGCGCGCCGTGGCAGCGCCGGCTAGGGGGGCAGGCGACGGCGCCACCGCCAAGGCTCAGCAGGCGCAGAAGTGTGGCAACGAAGACATAATCGAGCTGCACTGGGACGAGAAGTTCCCCGACGAGACTCGCGCCCTGGGGCGCGAGCAGGGCGAGCTGGACAAGCTCGCCAATTTTGAGAAGGAGTTGCAGCAGGCCGAGCAGACCTCAGCCGCGCGGTCCACGGAGATCGCCAAGTGGAAGAGCGAGGCCCTCGCCATTCAGCAGCAGGTGAAGGCGCGCATGGCCAAGAAGCGCCGCGCGGGCGAAGACGGCGCCACGGCGGCCACCGGCGGCGGCGGCGACTCCGGCGGCGGCGAGGGCGCCTCAGCAGGCGCCGCGGCCGCAGCCGCGCAGGGGCGGGCAGCCGCCAATCGGCCGTCGGCTGAGGAGGCGGCCAATGAGTGGCCAATGAGGCGACGCGACCGTCGGCGGCCAAGCTCGCGGCGGCGGCGGCGTCGGCGAAGCTCCAGGCGGCGCCAGGGAGCGACGCTGCTGCGCCCGCTGGGGCGCGAGGCGAGGCGGCCGGCCGCGCCGGGGCGGCGCCTGCGCGGGGGGGGCCAGGCCCTGGGCGCCGAGGCGCCGCCAGCCGATGACGCTGCTGCCGCGCTGCCCCATGAAGGAGTATCTCGATTATTCTCTGCGAGTGTCACTGCCCTCTGCACGAAGGCTTGGGAGCATCTCACACATCAGGATAGACGGCAGCAACTTCCATGCATGATGATTGTGGAAACACATGCGGGAGCACTTACTCGCCATGAGTGGGCGCCCAATGCTCGCAACTTCAACCTGAAGTATTTAGACAACTGTGCTCGGCATCGGGGGAGTTGCAGTGGTGATAGTTCTAGAGATGCGCGAACGAAGGTGGGGAGCTCGTTCCTGCTCAAGGGCATCGGCACATGCATAGATTCGCGGCCAGAGGAAAGGAGCTTCCGCATCCCTGCGCCGACGGCACCGAGGATTTGGATGGTTTTATGCCTGCGGTCATTCCTCAGCAAGGTTTCACCTTCGCAGCGGCCATGTTCTACGGACACCCGCCCGTGGGTTTCCATGGCGAGAACATTCAGAGATATGATCGGCTGGGGTCGTTCCTGCGGGCGCTGCAATTACTATGGCTGGTTCTGGAGATTTCAGCATCGGCGTCGACGAGGTCCAGGTCCTTGTTCATCAAAAACACTGCCATGCCATCAAAGCGCCAGTCGAGTTTACAAATGTTGGTGGTACTGGAGATTCGCACATAGATTCCGCGGTCGCCAGCACTACATGTTTGCCCTTCATTCGCGACGCGGCGGCAGCACAGGACGCGCCGTGGGCCCCGCATTGCGGGCCGGCTACTACACTCAAGAGTTCAGGAGAAAAACGCATTGCACGCACTATGCCATCTGCGCCTCGTTTGCCCCCACTCGCTCGCCCGTCGCAGCCGGCAGCTTCTGACAGTAAGTCGAGCGACGCAGCAAAAGAAACGCGCGGCCGAGATTGCCCTTGGCCGAGAGAAGCATTGAGAAGCATGCCACGAGTGGTTTTCTGATCTCCTCCAGAGTCGATCGAGTCCAGGGGGGGGGGAGCGGGCGCGGAGCTTGGTGGAGCACAGCCATTTGAACAGCCCACTGCCCCTTCCGACCTCGGCAGCCTGGAGGAGAAGGACCCCGATTTAAATGTCCTCCTGGGGGGATTCGAAGAAGAGGGCCCCTGGGCCGAGGAACTTGCTTTTACCCCGTCAAGTCTCTGGCCGAAGCGCCCGCGACCTCTGCCAGCTCTGACACAGCTCGTGGATCGGACTGGCGAGTTGGGCAATTTTTGGAGGGGGGGCAGCGCCGGCCCCAGCGGCAACACTAACCCCAGTCTATCAGCACTAGGTGTCACGGATACCTTTCCGAGCTCGACTGCTGATGCTGCCGATTCTTCTCTCGCCCCATCTCCTGCTGTTCGTGAGTCGGTTTGGCTCAAGCATACGGCGCAAGTTGGTTGGCAAACACACTATCTTTCCGACGTCTGGCCAGCAGCCCGCGAATCATTGGCACATGCTGCAGCTGGGCCGAATGTTCTCCGCATTCGTTCTCGATATGCCTCATGGGCGACGGCAGCTGAGAGAAGTACCAGCGAACGCCATGGACTTGACGCACCACGTCGGCCACGAGCTCGTGGACCCTGCCAGGAGATCGGAGTGGTTCACCAAGCAGAGCACACACGTGATCAGCCTCTGCGGGATACTCATGCATCTTGGCGGGCTCGAATGTGCACGATAATTCAGCGGGTCGAGCGGCGCCGTAAGCGAAATTCTGGTAAAGTTCAGGTTCAGCAGCTGAGTGAAAGTGCCTTGAAGCTTGTCAACACGGCCCCTGCAGGAGTTCACAAGCTTTTCCCCCTGGGCAAGGAGAGTGGGTGGATTTCGTCGGCATTTGAAGAGCCCCGGTCGCTTTTCTCATCAGCAGCTGGCGGACATGTGCAAGTCTGTGGATCGAGGGGCAAAGCGAGGACGGGCTCGAGCCACCTTGCGCGAGCTGCAGGACTGGATTGGCACCACTGGAGCCTTGGGAATTGCGCATCGAAGCATCAAGCAGACCCCAGTGGAAGTTGACGAATTGCATTATGAAGGTAAGTGCGCAGCTCATCCACGAGAGATCGTCGATCAGAAGGTCGAGTTCTGGCACTGCAAGTGGAGCTCGAGTAACTTGACAGCAGAGCGGTCCTTGTATGCAATGCATACTGTTAGGCAGCAGGCCGTGGCTGAACAGTTGGAGCCCCTGACTGTCTATGACCTTCGGCGCGCCTTGGCGCGCGCGAAGCCGAAGGCCATGATCAGACGTCGCCGCTGGATCCCGAACAACTACCAGACGCTGGCCTGGAGCAGCTATGTCAATTTTACCTTCTCATCGAAGAAGGTTTAGCATGGCCTTGGCAAATTATGGTCACAGTTGGACGGCTGCAAGGGAACAAGTCAGGCGGCGACATGATCATCATATTAATATCAATGATACATCGGTTGTGGAGTTTCGCACGCGAGGATCAGATGCGGGCCTGGGCAACGCAGTCAGCCCCTCATTGGGATGCAGCAGTTGCGGGCAACAGCGCATTAAGAGAAGCATTCGTGCGAGCTCAACTATGAAGTGCGTGCACGGATGAATATAGCGCGAGGAGAAGCATTCGTTGACCTCGAGGCATTTTGCGGCAGCATAAAGTATGATATTATTGCGGGCACAGCGTTGCGTCTACACTTTCCACCACTAGTTCTCCGTTTGGAAATGCAGGCACGCGCGACGCAACGGGCGCTGCCCCACCTCAACTCCTTCTCCTTGCTTTTTTTTCAGAGCACGCGAGGGGTCATCCAGGGCATCGGAAGTGGCGTCCCTTTTGGGCGCTGCTCAACGCATTTTGCGCTGCAGGAGCTTCGCGCGGCTCACCCACGGATGTCAGAGCGGACCTGGATTGACGATTTGGCGCAGCGAACGGTTGGCTCGAAGGCCCAGGTCAAGCGGGATCCCATCGGGAGCATCACTGACACGGTCTCCGAGTTTCAGCAGGTATCCCTCAGTATTGCGGCTCAAAAAACAGTGACCTGTTCTTCGCATGGTGACGCTGAAGCAGTGGTTCGTGCACTTCGGCGACGGGGCGCACACATCACGGCTGCACCCCGGACAGCATATCTAGGAGCCGACATTGGCCATGGGGTCCGACATGCCCGCGAGACTGCTCGTAAACGGGCGGTCAAAGCAGGGCAACAGCACCAGAAAATAAGGCGCATGATGGCTGCAGCACGACGGTATGAGATCACTTCTCGCATCGAGCGAGCGGGGCCTCAGGCTGTGGTCACGCACGGGCATCAAATCTACGGTAAGTTTGGGAGTTCCATGCAGCTTCAGCGACGTCGCCTTGGGGCAGCGCCAGGAGCAGCGCGGCGAGGTCGGTGCGTGACAACGCTGATCGGGATTCGCGCTGCCCATGCTGATCCAGGCCTTGTTCTTCCACGCCAATGTTTGTCTCAGTGGCTGCAGGCGCGGATCACAGAGCCGCCGATCAGAGCAGGAGTGTATAGGGTTTGGCCTCAGGTAGTTCAGCATTTTCGCCAACTATCTGAGGCTCATAGGTCAAGACACATTCGCGGACCAGTACCGACATTGATTGCCGATGTGCTGCAGGCTGGCTGAAATCCGATATCCCCGTCAGAGTGGGATCTTCCGGATGACGATGGGCAAGCGCTTCACGCGTGGAAGCTCGATGATGAGGCTCTGTGTGCGTTGGACCGGGCAGATGATCGACTTCGGAAGTTTGAAGGATCGTTACCCCTGCTGCAGTGGCGTGAAGCTGCTGATCTACACTGCGGTGGTGGCTTAAAAGAGGGCGCTAACCTGATAAGTTTGCGCAAGTTTATCGGTAGCCTTCAGCATGTACACAAATGGCGGCAGCTTGCTGAACTTATGGTGTCCATCGCAGTCGGAGGAGTGTGGACGAGTGGTCACAAGCTGAGCGTGAACATCGGCACGATCAGCGGCTGTGATAGATGTTATGAAGCTCCCGAGTCTGACGTTCACAGGAATGGGTTGTGCAAGTGGAATCGCGGAGGTAGAGCATTCGATCAATCAGAAAATCGTATTCCAGAAGCAGTTGCAAATCATGATGTACTCCATTGCTTCTGGAGTCGAGGCATCATCCCAGCCAGGTGGACACAAGTACCTCCACCTAGCGTGGACGAAGCCTGGACACGAGACAATCGTCATGGTGGACCATCTTCTTCGGAGACGGCACTACCGAGTGCCCTGTTTATGCCTTCGGAGATGCATCTGGAGGCCAAGACACCAACGATGTTCGGCTTCGGAGAGTGGGCTTGACAGTCTGCGTGATCACAAGCTTCATGGCCTTCACAATTGGCCCGTTCCTCATGGGGCCCTTGGCGGGAGGGGTGCAGACAGTGTCCAAAGGCGAGCTCACGGCCCTTGAGCTCGCCGTTCGCGGTTCGACTGGGTTGCTGATGTTCGTCACGGATTGTTCAGACGGGTGCCGAGGATGGTGGTCGCAGCTTTACCGTGCTCCTGTTGGGTGTCATGCAGGGCTGTGGAGGCTCATCGGTCGACATCTGGAGGAGCAGCAGCGGTCACAGTCAGATATCATAGTTATGCAGATTCCATCGCATTCGAGTGCAGAGGAACTGTGCGCCAGGCGGCTGCCCAGCTGGATGGTGCAAAGCAACGGGGCAGTGGACCACTTAGCTGGAGTTGCAGCGGAAGCAGCACGAGTTCCAGCTGAAGATAGACACAGAGTGTTAACGGTTGAGAAAGAGGCCCTTCTCGTTCGGCGTCGGCTGCTGCGAGTTGGGCTGTGTTCATTCCAGTGTGAGGCCGGGAAGAAGGCGACAGCTGCTGCGGCCGAACGAGCAGCACGGATCGCCTCCCAGGCCGCAGGTAGTGAGTGTGATCCTCCCCCTCCTGCGTGTCCTCCGATGCCGCCGCCTCCCGCTCCATCTGTTGTTGCACGCTTCGCGACTGCACACACCCTTACTGAAAACGGTAAGTCTTGTTCGGTGTGTCACGGGTCAGCGACTTTAGCTACTATGCCCGAATGGCTGTAAAGTTGTTGCGACGCTTTAGTTTCAATGGACGGTAGGGTGTCTCGGGTGAAAAGGGGGTGTCATATGCATATCGCTGCAGGTTGGGCCCACCCTCACACGCCCTAATGTTTCCTCATTCGTTAGGAATTTGGTATTGCAGTGTATGCGATTACTTCGGACACTCCCAGCTCAGAGGATTAGGTACCGTCTGCAAGCTACCAGTTTCCAAGACTCGTCAGGAATATCTTGATACAATTCTGCGTGACGAGTTTCCAAGTACAAGTGATCTGAGCCTCGAGCAGTGGCTTGAGCAGTGGATATGTATATATATACACGTATATATATATATATATATATATATATGCTCATTTTCGCTACGCGAAGGCTGTAATTCCTGGAATCCCTCCTCCCCCTCCCCTCCCCCTCCACCTCTTCCTCCTCCTCCTGCTCCTCCTCCTCCTCCTCTCTCTCTGTCCCAGCTGCGGCTTGCACCTGCTGCAGCAAGGGCCTTGGAAGGCCGCGCTGCGAGCGGGGCACGGGCAGGCGAAATCGGCCAGCGGTGGGCCGAAGGGGAAGGATGCAAAGGCAGCCTTGGAAAGTTGCTCATCCTTACTGTGCGGGTTGACTGTAGGGCAGGAGACTCAACCGTCAGCGCCTGCAGCCTCTCTTGCACCTTTGGCTTGAGGCGCCCTGCAGCGGTTCACGTGAACAAGAAAACTCTTCCTCATCCTCCGCCTACTCATCCTCTGCCTCCGCCTTTCTCCCTTTTAACCGAATCCTCCCTGTTACGACCCCAGACGTGTCGGTAGGGCGAGTGGGGCGTTTCGCCTCAGGCTTCCTCACCACGTATGGCCCTGAAGCTTGGAATTTGCAGCAGTTTCACGGGTGGAGGGCAAGTCCTTTTCAATAGTTGGCTCTCGCCTTGGCGCCGCGCACGTCTCAAAAGCTTGCAACGGTAAGAAGAGGTAGTTCTCGCCAAAGCGCGGCGTACATTCGTCGTAAAATGTTGCAACAATGTCAACGATGCGTATGTTTGACGTCCCCAGAATGGTTCAGAATATCAGTACGCAACAGTCGCATTGATTCGCGGAGTTCAAGTCCCAAGCACGGTGTGTTGGCAGCCGATTTTTGTCGCAGCCGCCCTAGTCCTTTTCCCTCTCTTGCATGCCCGCAAATTAGCCATTCGGTTGCACCAAATTGCCAGTCGCTGGAGCGGACCGCCTCTGCATCGCCGCCGACGGGAAAATTCTGGCACGGCCTAAAACTCTCAGACGGTTGCATTCCAACGGGGTACTTTCCAGAATGACAACAAATTCGTGCAGTGGCGAATGAAAAGGGAACTTGGAGGGAGGGTTCATTGTACCATCCTTAATACGCCTTGGGTTTACTCTGGTCCTCCTCCTCCTCCTCGTCCTCCTGATATTATTCCTCCTTATCCTCCTTCTCCTCCTCCTGTTCCTCCTCTCCATTCCCCTTCCTTCCTCCCTTCCTCTCCTTTCCTCTCCCCCTTCCCCTTCCTGACGTAAATCTGCCGCCGCGCTTTCACGCAGAAGTCGCGTGTCGGGCCGATATATGTTTTCCTACCTCATGCACACTCCTTCCGCCTCCCGCCTCCCTTCTCCATCCTCTCTCCCCACCTCCCCTCTCCCACATCCTCTCCCTCCGTGCTCTGGTGCACCAAACGTGCCAGGCTCGGCCGCCTCACTCTGCGAACGCAGCGCCCCCACCCGCGCGCCTGCTCAAAAGGACACGGCCGGGCCGAGCACGGGAAACGTGCTGCGACAACTCCGCTCTCTCCACTCCTCCGAACGCTGCCCCTGGCTCTTTCTCTTCCACGCCCGTCGCAAATCCTGAGATCCGACAGCGCGAAAGAATGAAGACATCGCGGAGAGTCACGACGGGAGCCCCGGACTCCCTCGTTCTGCTCCATGCTCCGAGCTGGATCGATATGTGAGGGCCCCCGGGCCCAAAACTTCGCGACAATGCCAAGATCGGGAGACAAAAAAAAACATAAAAAGGCAAAACAACAACAACAACAACAACAACAACAACAACAACAACAAAGAAAGAAAAAAAAAAAAAAAAGGCCCCGCCGACCGACGCGGTCCCCGACATCCGGGGGGGGGGCGGCGGGGCTGCGACGTCGTTCAGCGCCCGGTGGTTGTACTGGCTGTCGCGGCCCTCCCACAGCCGAAGCCTCTCGGGCACCCAGAGCCTGCCCGGGCTCGGGGGCAGCGCAGCGGCCGGCGGGGAGGAGGAGGAGGAGGAGGAGGAGGAGGAGGAGGAGGAGGAGGAGGAGGGAGCAGGAGGAGGCAGGAGGAGGAAGGAGGAGGAGGAGGAGAAGGAAGGAGGAGGAGGGAGGAGGGAGGAGGAGGAGAGGAGGAGGCAGGAGGAGGAGGAGGGGGAAGGCGAGGGGCAGATGAGGGCCAGGAGGTAGGTGGGGGAGGAAGAAGCAAAGGAGGGGGAGGAAAAGTAGGAGGGAACTCTCTCCCCCCTCCCAAAAGCCGACTGACCCTGGGGGGGAGGGAGGGCAACATCCGCGGAATATTGCTGCCATCAGTCCAAATTCCACAGGAGGAAGAAGAGGGGCAGATGAGGAGGCAGGTGAAGGAGGGAGAGGGAAAGGAGGGGGAGGAAAAGGAACGACATCAGAGAAGATCAGGAGGAGGAGGAGGAGGAGGAGAAGGTGAACGAGAGGAATGCTGGAAGTGATAAGACCTGAGGGCGTCGTAATCCCATTATTAGTGGGACCAGCGGCCTTGTGTGCTGCGAGTGCGACGGCTCGGCTCGAATCTCGACGAGAAGACGTGGGAAACCGAGAAGCACCGATACCGCTGGTCCCCGACCTCTCCCAGGGTGCGTTCTGCCCAAAATTCCGAGACGAGTACAACAAGTACAACAAAAACCTCCCAGGAGGCCCAACAAACACAACGATTTACAACCACAGTTGCAACAGAACGGGCGGAGGCTAGCGGTATGGGTACCTTTTTCCTGAACAAAAGGGGATGAGCATAAGGAAGAGACGGGAAATTGGAGGGCACAGCGGGGAAGGGGAAGTGGGGGAGTGGGGGAGTGGGGAGTGGGAAAGCAAAGCGGAAGGAGGAGAGGGGAACGGGGACAAGGGGGACAGGAGCGGGAGGGGAGCGGGCGTGAAAGGAAAGGGTCACAGGGGACGGGGACGGGGACAAAAAAGGCAGGCGAGGGGAAGAAAAGCACACACCCGGAGACGAGGCAGGGGCATTGGGACGAGGAGACGGGCACGGGAAGCCCGACGGCGGCGGGTACAAGGGAACGGGGGAAATAATGGGGGAGGGGAGACGGGACAGGGGAGGCGGAGCGGAAGGGGTAAGGGGAAAGCTGGCCATCGCTCGGACGTCCACTCCCTGTGTTTTTGTTCGGTCTCGTGCGTGGCTTTTTCGCCAAATGATCAGGGATGCTCCTCGAGGGTCCTCGCCGAAGGAGAAAGGCACACGTCCGAGCGATGCCAAGAAAGTGGGGGGCGGGGGAAAGGGGACCAGGGGCGATACGCGACTGCACTCCCAAGAGTCATACCCGGAGTCGCCGACCCCCGGAGGGCCCCGCGGCGCGACGGCGCGGCGCCAAACGGATCCCGGGGGGCCGCCCGCGGGCACGACGCCCTGCCACGCACGGAGGGGAAGAACATGGATACCATGACCAAAACTAAACGCGGAAACGTCGTGCCGATCTCGGTCGCCGTCGATCTTGGTCAGCGTCAACTCGTGGATCATCCCCCCGAACTGGCGGCGGCCGACACGGACCATGACCAGGATCGGCATCGACAAGATCCTGCGACATCTTGGCCATGGTCCCCATGTTTCTTCCCTCGGGCGCAGTCATCAACATCATCAGGTATTGGGCATCGAAAAGCCCAGCCCCTTTTTCAATTTTGCGCACCCCGCCCAGCTCCCACACAAGCCCCGAATCCTCCACCCCATCCGAGTATCCCCTACTTCCTCGTCCTCCTCCTCCTCCGCCTCCGCCTCTAGCGCACAGGGCCCAAGGCGCGTAGGTCCCCCTATAGGCTGAAGCGCGTCATGGGTCCCGCCCCGCCGCCTCAGCGCGGCGCGCTTGCGGCGAACCGCACATCTGGATTTCTATACATTGGAGAGCGGGCCAGGCAAGGACGGGGCGGACAGGCCAGAGCAAAGAGTCACTCAATTGCTTGGCTTGGGGTTGCCAAGGTGCTGCATTCCTGAATGTACGGGTTGTTTTCATGCGGGGTCGACTTTCTCAATTTTCCCGCGCACCATATTCGCCGTCCGTCTCGGGCGCGGGGGCCATGGGGGGGGGACCTGATTGCGCATTGACCTACCCGCCCGCACTCGAGAGTACTTCATCACACGTATGGAGAGGAATGGCCCATGGGCAAGAACTCCCTCCTGGCCAACCTTACCAAACTCGGGCCCTGGCTCGCCCGAGTCGGCGGCCAGGTTCCCGCGAGTGTTGCTTCGAGCTAGCGCCCTGCCGCGACTCACGAGAACGCCCCGAAACCTGAAACGAACAAAAAACAAAAACGTGAGCAACCGTGCCTCACGATGACGGCACGACGCAGGGGCACCGCCCGCTTAGCCGGTCGTCTCGAGAAGACACCGCGGACACGTGACACATGAGAGAGCGGCAACATCACGAGAAGGAGGAAGGGAAAAGGAAAGGCGGAGAGAAGAAGGACCAAGACGGACCCGTGTCCCCCCGAAACCCTGACGGGGAGACCGTCGAACATAAACCCGCACCGAGAAAGAGGAGTGAAAAACACATCATTGCTGTGGGCTGGATTGGTTGGACAATGGATTCTTGGTGGATTGCGTTCCGAAGAGCCTGAGATCGAATGCGTGGTTCGCATAACCGTTATGTGCTTAAGTGTGGTGCTGGCCTTCTGAATTCAAAAATGGTGAAGCTCTAGCGGCCATGTTTGTATGCTGCCTTCCGAAGGAACTGAGGGTGCATGGCTTGTTCGCATGATTGTCATGTACATGTGGCGCTGGCCTTCTACAATCAATAAAGGTGAAGTTTGCAGCTATGCCAACAGTCTTCCAGCTCCATATGATACAGTCAAGTCGGCGTACAGTGTACCTTGCCAATGTAATTCAATGATAACAATTCGTTTCCACGACTGCCTGTTCGCCCAGTGCGTTGCTGATTCGTGGTGATGTTCTACCGCCTCCTAGAGGCCGTCATGGTGATCACTATGCGTGCTTTGAGGGTCGGGCATCGTTCCATGGTCATGCTCCTGCTGAAATCAATCCTCCTCCTCATCATCATCAGCATCAGCATCATCATCATCATCAGCAGCAGCATCATCATCAGTAGCATCAGCATCATCAGCATTAGCATCATCAGAATCATCAACATCAGCATCATCAGCATCGGCATCAGCATCAGCATCATCATCATCATCAGCATCATCAGCATCAATCATCATCGTCCCCCTCCCCATATTCCGCGTGCGTTGGCACAGATACGCGTCAATAGCACCACGCGCAGTGGAAACGCAGGCGCACGGTGCGCGAGGAGGTGAAAGCTGAAGCCGCAACCACCCCCACCAATTCTTGCAGACCACGCATCCGCGCTGTCGCGATTCGAGGTTCGCGCGGGCGCCACTACAGCTGGGCAGGCGCGCCGCTGCAGGGGATGGGGAATGATGCAGGGAGATCGATGAAAGGGAAATGGTGGAACGGGAATGAACGTGGACTACATGTCTATACGTGCTATGAAGCAACGAACGAGCCGAACGGACAACAAGAGAAATACATGCACCTGTACAGAGATGAATGAGCAGCAAAAGATAGCGATGAAGGCGCAGGTGGTGGTTGCAACCTTTGTGCAGACATAGGCCACTGTGGGACCGTGCTGGATACTTGATAGAGTTGGAAAGAGCAAGAGCGACCGAGGGGGGTCACAGGAGAGTCGATGACGCAACACCAGAAAGAAATAAGCGCAGGGGAGTGGGTCGATACATCACCTGTCATAGAAGCAATACAGGATGCATGATAAGGGGTTTGAAGATGCTGCCTAGCCATCTGGAAGAACGAGGACACGTCGATAATTCGGTGGCTGAGGTGACGGTACACCTGCGGCATCTCCACCTGCGGCAGTTCGGTGAAGAATCGAAACCCGCTCACCAAAGTAGAACGTGATAAGACAAATCAGAAATGCCGAATATGAGCGCAGTGGTGAGTGGAAAACAGATAAAGCAAATAGCTCGCATACCACACGATGCGAGTCCAAAGTCGCAATCGTGCGTTATCGACTGTTGTGACTGATGTAGTGCAGCACATGCATATCGGCGACTTCCTTGACGCGTATACGATTCTCCTCATCATCCTCCCCCTCCCCTCCCACCTTCCTACTGCTCCCGCCCGCCCTCCCTCAATCACCCGCCGCCCCCTCCCCACCAAGACACTGCAAAAGCCCACATTCTGAGGCCATCTGGTGCGACCGGGCAGGACCAAAAGGAGCAGGAAAAGAGAAGGGTATGATCAAGACGACGACGACCACGTGAACGAGAACGACGATTAGCGTGTGGGCGAGGGTCAGGAGAGAGGAGGAAGAGAGGAGGAGCAGGAGGAGACGGACGAGGAAAAGAGGAGGACGAGGAGAAAAGGAAAGGCCTGACACTGGACCATCCGCGCCGATATGATATCAGCTGCCTGCGGCCTTCACCTAAGCATGCGGCCCCTGGCACTGTGCCAGCGAACGACGCGAAGCAGGTAGCCTGTCTTCGCGAGCGGCGCATCAGCGCTGAGCACGATCGGCGGGGAAAGGGGCGGGCGAGGTCTTCGCCCAGAGATCACCCGCCTCCTCTCCGTCCTCGCCCTTCCCACCCCCCGGCGATGACACGTGCAGCTCATCATTATATCAAGTTGGCCCCTGGGCGACGACGTCATCGTCATTGTCTACGTCTTTGCGTAGCCGCCATCACCACCACCACCATCAGAATCATCAGCATCAACAACAACAACAACAACAGCAACGGCAGCATCAGCATCATCATCATCATCATCATCATCACCATCATCATCACCATCATTATCATCAGCAGCAGCAACATCATCACCATCGCCATCACCATCATCTTCAGCTTGATCATCATCATCATCATCACCAGCATCACCAGCATCATCATCATCAGCAGCAGTAGGATCATCGTCATCATCATCAACATGATAAGCAGCCCACTATTCATCATCATAGTCATCATCATCATCATCAGTATCATCATCACCGTCCATCACCGTCATCGTCGCCACATCATCATCAGCATCATCAGCATGAAAGTCGCCGAAGCAGCAGGATACTTATCACCAGCATCATCATCATCATCAGCATCATCGTCATCGTCATCATCAGCATGATCAGCAGAATACCGTCCACCATCATCATCATCATCATCATCATCAGCAGCAGCAGCATCATCATCAGCAGCATAATCATCATCATCGTCATAATCATCGCCACCCATCCTCATCATCAACATCGCCATCGGCATTGGCATCGGAATCGGCATCGGCATCACTATCAACCTTATGGTAATATTACTAGACCACGTCCGCATCGTCAGCAAAATCATCAGCAGCAGCAGCATCGTCATCATCATCATCAGCAGCATCATCCTCATCATCGCCAACATCATCACCATCATCATCATCATCGTCATCTTCATCATTAACACTATCATCATAGTCAGCATCATCAGCAGCAGTATCATCAGAATCACCATCATCATCAGCATCATCATCCTCATCGTCGTCGCCAGCAAAATCATAGTCATCACAACCACCACCATAATCATCGTCGTCAGCGACATCATCATAGTTAGCAACATCACCATCATCGCCATAATCATCATCATCATCATCATCATCATCATCATCATCATCATCATCACCAGCGGCAGCAACAGCATCACCCCCGCGAATCAACATAAGCATCACCGTCAGCATCGTCAACACCACCACGACCACATTCATCATCATCGTCATCGTCATCAGCATCAACACTATCATCAGCGTGCTTTGAGGGCCGGGCATCGTTTCATGGTCATGCTCCTGCTTGTCCTCCTCCTCCTCCTCCTCCTCCTCCTCCTCCTCCTCTTCCTCCTCAGTATCATCTTCATTATCATCATCATCATCAGCAGCAGCAGCAGCATCATCAGCATCATAACCATCATCATCATCGTCGTCATCATCAGAAGCATCACCATCACCACTTTGATCATCATCAACCACGTCATAATCGCCCCTCATCAGCATCCTTAGCTTCATCATCCGCATCCTCATCAGCATCATCATCATCATCAGCATCATCATCATCATCATCATCATCATCATCATCATCATCATCATCATCATCATCATCATCGCCATCGTCATCGTCATCAGCATCAATCATCATCAACATCAACATCACCACCATCATCATCACCACAATCATCGCCGTCACCATCACCGCCACCACAAGCATGATCGTCATGATCATCGTCGTCATCAGCATCGCCATTTTCAGCATTCGTCGCCAGCAGCAGCATCATCATAAACCCAATCAGTATAGACAGGCAGACTCGTCGCCGTGTTCAACCATCTGCATCATCAATACCATCATAATCATCACCACCACCACCATCATGATCGTCATCACCATCAGAATCGACGTCGTCGTCGTTATCATGAGCATCGCCACCAACACCACCATCACCAGCATCATCAGATACATCATTGTCGTCTCTGTCGTGGTCGTCATCATCGTCATCGTCAGCATCGTCATCATCAGCAGCAGCATCATCATCACCATCGTCATCATCGTCATCATCGCCATCGTCATCGTCATCATCATCATCATCATCAGCGGCAGCATCATCAATATCACCATCATCATCACGGTCAGCATCGTCATCATCATTGGAATCACCATCATCATCACCAACATCACCAAGCATCATCATCACCACCACCACCACCATCATCAGCAGCATCAGCAGTGTCCTCATCATCCTCACCATCAGCATCATCGTCATCAGCATCCTCATCGGCATCAGCACCATGACTAGATCATCGTCACCATCACCACCAATCGCCATCGTCAGCGTCATCGGCATCACAATCGGCAGTATCCTCATCCTCATCATCATCGTCGGCAGCAGCAGCATCATCGCCATCATCATCATCGCCAGCATCGTCATCGTCATCTGCCAAAAAAACGGCATGCGTAAACGTAAGCTGTCCGACGTAGGCACGGGTCTTCTTCGGTCGGCACCGGAAGCGCCAGGGGTACCCAGGCGCCGACCCCCAGATAGCCGTGCGGACCCCCAACGGTCTGCGTTTCTGTCTGTGTGTTGTGCTTCGCTGTCCTTCTTTACTTCCCGCTCCTTCACCCCTCTTCTGGTTCGTCTTCCCCCTCCTCCTCCTCCTCGTCCTCCTCCTGTCTCACCATCACCACAGCCACCATGGCCATCACATTCATCACACCCCGCCCCCCTGTCTCCTCGTCCTCTTTCAACGAAGCCCTGCCTTACAAGTACAGCTGTCCCGCTCACGGGCTGGCGGCGATGCCACCTTCAGCACCTCTCTGTCGCACTGCACCGAGTAGCCCACCTCGCCCTCCTTCGCTCCTCCTCCTGCTCCTAGTCTTCTCTGCCTCCTCCGGGAGGAACAAGAGGAGGAGAGAAAGGACGAGGAACAGGAACAGACCCAAAGATGAGGCAGTCTGCCAGCCCCTGTAGCGGCGTGCATCTGCGCCTGTTTGCGGGGCAGAGCGGCGCGAAGGCGATTCGTACCATTTCAGCGCGTGCCGATCGTCGCCTCAACATCACCAGCATCATCAGCGGCCTGTGCTCTGGAGTCGCCTGAGGTGTATAGAAGGCTCGAACCCGAAGCCTCCGGCGCCACGATCAGGGTGACATCGTAGATGGCCAGAGTACTATCGCAGCAGAGGCTGGAGCCGAGAAGCTCACGAGCGGCTCGTCACTGGCGAGAAACAGGTCGGTACTTCGGCGGGTTGAACGCGCCTCAAAACTGAGCGCCAGGCCCCGGCGGGGCCCCCGACGCCCGCACCCAGCCCTCGCGCGCGTGGTAGACGTTGACGCCGCTGTCCCGCACACACCTCCGGCACCAAAAACGCGGTCCGCGGGCCTTGCATTAAGTCGGGCCTGTCCCCCTACAGGGGGATCTTCGACGAAAAATTAAGAAATATCCCAAACATAATCAAAAAGTAGTCCAAAAATAGTCTGGGGGCCTTTTGTTTGACTCTTCTTTGGCCTTTTTGGGGGGCATCTGTGGGGTACTTTCTTTTATTTGTCGTCGAAAATCCCCCTGCAGGGGGACACGCCCGACTTAAGCCTTGCAGCTCCACGCCTCTCGACATGGTCTCCTCCGACCAAAAAATTACCCTGTGACGTACCCAACCCATTTGTATCATGGGAAACGAGGAGTTGACCGAAACTTGCATGGACAATCAAATTGCAGGATCCGTTGTTTGATATGTAAGCTACTTGGGACACGCGCCTATGGCATGATGCGCAGGAGAACCATACAAGAAAGAAGGGCAACAGCTACAGGCTCGAAGAGGACATGGGGAGACGGGAGCGAAGAGCAGGAGAAAGACGTGCGGGAAGCCCACTGTGCTGGGCCCCTCAGCAGCCCTCGAAAGTGGCGACAGTTTCACAGATCGCAGCCCCCCAGGGATGGCGAGGTCCCATTTGAGTCTGCGGTGAGTACCCACTGTGCTGGGCCCCTCAGCAGCTCTCGAAAGCGGCGACAGTTTCACAGATCGCAGCCCCCAGGGATGGCGAGGTCCCATTTGAGTCTGCGGTGAGTACCCACTGTGTTGGGCCCCTCAGCAGCCCTCGAAAGTGGCGACAGTTTCACAGATCGCAGCCCCCCAGGGATGGCGAGGTCCCATTTGAATCTGCGGTGAGTGCCCACTGTGCTGGGCCCCTCAGCAGCCCTCGAAAGTGGCGACAGTTTCACAGATCGCAGCCCCCAGCAGCCTTTGAATCCGCCGTGAGTGCCCACTGTGCTGGCCCCCCCAGCAAGCCTCGAAAGTGGCTGCAGTTTCACAGATCGCAGCCCCCCAGGGATGGTGAGGTCTAATTTGAATCAACCGTGAGTACCCACTGTGCTGGGCCCCCCAGCAGCCCTCGAAAGTGGCGACAGTTTCACAGATCGCAGCTCCCCAGGGATGGCGAGGTCCCATTTGAATCCGCCATGGGTACCCACTGTGCTGGGCCCCCCAGCAGCCCTCGAAAGTGGCGACAGTTTCACAGATCGCAGCCCCCCAGGGATGGCGAGGTCTAATCTGAATCCCCGTAGGGCGTCACTCCGCTGGGCCCCCCAGCAGCCTCGAAAGTGGCGACAGTTTCACAGATCGCAGCCCCCCAGGGATGGCGAGGTCTAATCTGAATCCCCGTGGGCGTCACTGTGCTGGGCCCCCCAGCAGGCCTCGAAAGTGGCGACAGTTTCACAGATCGCAGCCCCCCAGGGATGGCGAGGTCCATTTGAATCCGCCGTGGGTACCCACTGTGCTGGGCCCCCCAGCAGCCCTCGAAAGTGGCGACAGTTTCACAGATCGCAGCCCCCCAGGGATGGCGAGGTCCCAATTTGAATCCGCCGTGAGTACCCACTGTGCTGGGCCCCCCAGCAGCCCTCGAAAGTGGCGACAGTTTCACAGATCGCAGCCCCCCAGGGATGGCGAGGTCCCATTTGAATCCGCGGTGGGTACCCACTGTGCTGGGCCCCCCAGCAGGCCTCGAAAGTGGCGACAGTTTCACAGATCGCAGCCCCCCAGGGATGGCGAGGTCCCATTTGAATCCGCCGTGGGTGCCCACTGTGCTGGGCCCCCCAGCAGGCCTCGAAAGTGGCGACAGTTTCACAGATCGCAGCCCCCCAGGGATGGCGAGGTCCCATTTGAATCCGCCGTGGGTGCCCACTGTGCTGGGCCCCCCAGAAGCCCTCGAAAGTGGCGACAGTTTCACAGATCGCAGCCCCCCAGCGGATGGCGAGGTCTAATCTGAGTCCCCGTAGGACGTCACTCCGCTGGGCCCCCCAGCAGCCTCGAAAGTGGCGACAGTTTCACAGATCGCAGCCCCCCAGGGATGGCGAGGTCTAATCTGAGTCCCCGTAGGGCGTCACTCCGCTGGGCCCCCCAGCAGCCTTCGAAAGTGGCGACAGTTTCACAGATCGCAGCCCCCCAGGGATGGCGAGGTCTAATCTGAATCCCCGTAGGGCGTCACTCCGCTGGGCCCCCCAGCCTCGAAAGTGGCGACAGTTTCACAGATCGCAGCCCCCCAGGGATGGCGAGGTCTAATCTGAATCCCCGTAGGGCGTCACTCCGCTGGGCCCCCCAGCAGCCTCGAAAGTGGCGACAGTTTCACAGATCGCAGCCCCCCAGGGATGGCGAGGTCTAATCTGAATCCCCGTAGGGCGTCACTCCGCTGGGCCCCCCAGCAGGCCTCGAAAGTGGCGACAGTTTCACAGATCGCAGCCCCCCAGGGATGGCGAGGTCTAATCTGAATCCCCGTAGGGCGTCACTCCGCTGGGCCCCCCAGCAGGCCTCGAAAGTGGCGACAGTTTCACAGATCGCAGCCCCCCAGGGATGGCGAGGTCTAATCTGAATCCCCGTGGGCGTCACTGTGCTGGGCCCCCCAGCAGGCCTCGAAAGTGGCGACAGTTTCACAGATCGCAGCCCCCCAGGGATGGCGAGGTCTAATCTGAATCCCCGTAGGCGTCACTGTGCTGGGCCCCCCAGCAGGCCTCGAAAGTGGCGACAGTTTCACAGATCGCAGCCCCCCAGGGATGGCGAGGTCTAATCTGAATCCCCGTAGGGCGTCACTCCGCTGGGCCCCCCAGCAGCCTCGAAAGTGGCGACAGTTTCACAGATCGCAGCCCCCCAGGGATGGCGAGGTCTAATCTGAATCCCCGTAGGGCGTCACTCCGCTGGCCACCCCAGCAGCCCTCGAAAGTGGCGACAGTTTCACAGATCGCAGCCCCCAGAGAAGAGAGGAGGAGGCGGGAGGGGGCGGGAGGCGGGAAGGAAGGAAGGAAGGAAGGAAGAAGGAAGGAAGGAAGGAAGGAAGGAAGGAAGGAAGGAAGGAAGGAAGGAAGGAAGGAAGGCGGGGGCGGGAGGCGGGAAGGAAGGAAGGAATGAAGGAAGGAAGGAAGGTGGAGACCGCAGTGCTCTATTCAAAACAAGTACCCAACGCAGGAGGGTTGGGAAAAATAATAAAATAGTCCAAACATAGTCTGGGGGCTATTGTTTGACTATGTTTTACCTTTTTGGGGTATTTTGGAGGGTATTGTTTAATTTTTCGTCGAAACTCCCCCTGCCCGACTTGAGCCTTGCAGCTCCACGCCTCTCGGCATGGTCTCCTCCGACCAGCTCGCGGCGACGCTGCCCCCGGCCCTGCGTGCACGGTTTCCCCCAGGGCCGTAGGCGACCCGAGGGGGAGGAGGAGGAGGAGGAGGAGGAGGAGGAGGAGGAGGAGGAGGAGGAGGAGGAGGAGGAGGAGGAGGAGGAGGAGGGAGGAGGGGGGAGGGGGAGGGGGGTGGAGGAGAAGGAGGAGAAGGTGGAGGAGGAGGAGGAGGGAGGAGGAGGAGAGGAGGAGGAGGAGGAGGAGGAGGAGGAGGAGGAGGAGGAGGAGGGAGAGGAGGAGGGAGGAGGAGGAGGGAGGAGGAGGAGGAGGAGGAGGAGGAGGAGGAGGGACGGGGTCGCCTAAGCCCTTCGGAGAAACCCTCCGGCCCTGCGGCGCTCGCCGTGCACCTCGGGCCCCGACGGCCGAGGCCCCCCTCGGCACCCCCGGGGGGCGAGCGCGGCCGCCGGAGCCGCCGCGAGCTGGGCGGCGCAGGCCGATCGGGCTGGGCGAAAGGGGGGGATGGCAAAGTACAGTCGGGGCGTTGACCTAAGGAACCCTCAGTAAGGAACGAGGCCCATTTTTTCCATAAGTTAAACTTCGATTTCCGATCGAAGACCTAAGGAACACCTAGGGCGAGCTGTGAAACACTTAAGGAACGCGGAGCCCCTCCCCAACCAAAAGGGTTCCTTCTTCAGGGCCCCGACTGTAAGGGCTCCCAACTCTTCGCGCTTCACGCTGCGCGAAGCGCGAAGCGCGGACAGCTTCGCGCTCTCGCGTCGCCCCCCCCAGAGGGAGAAGAGGAGGACGAGGAGGAGGGGGAGAAGGAACGAGGACCGCGAAGCGCGAAGCGCGAGTAACTTCGCGCCCTCGACGGCGCCCTTGCAAAGGGGGCGCTTGAGAATCAGCTCACACAGCTGATTCTCCCGGCACCTCCCGGCGCCGGGAGGCGCCCATGTATATCGAGGAATAGGCCCGGCGGCGGGGCCGAAACCAGCTGCACGCAGCAGATTTCGTAACCCCCCCTCTCCCGATCCCCCCCTTTCGTTCGGCCCGACTCGAGAAGCCCGAGGCGTGAACCACCGCCCTGCCCGCCATGACAGGCAAGCCCGCGGGGAGCCGGCGACCCACGAGGCCGCCGATGGCGTACACCGCGCGATCCTCTGAGGCGTGCCAGCGGGCGGCACGAGCTCTCCAATCGCCAGAGCCGCGCGGGCGCCCGCTCCTTCCGAGGAAGCCCGGGATGCCCCGGGCACCCGCGCCAGCCCCGGCGTCTGGAGCCACCAGCGCGCCGCCTGCGCCTCGCGGAACGGCGGCTGGACCAGCGACCCCCGCAGCGCCCGCCGCCGCAGCGGGCAGGACTGCCCCTCCGCCTCCCGGTGGCGAGCCTCGGGTTGCAGTGGCACGTGAGCGGAAGGGCAGCGTGGGCGCAAGGGCAGCGTGGGCCACCCCGGCAGCATGAGCTCCAAACAGCGCGAAGCCGTCGACAAAGGCCTGCGGCGGGGGAGCCCGGGACCCGCAGATCTGACCACGAGGATCACACCAGCTGGGACGGAACGGAACGGAACGGAACGCCTGTGCGGGCATGCGCCCGGGCCCCTTAAGGGCGAGGCGGGTGAGGCCATGGCCTCGCATGAGAAGCTGCGCGCGTCGGGGGTCTACTCAGGACAACGCGTACTTCAGGAGCTGATTTACCGACAGTCCCCACTCATCCGTTTTCTCATGATGTAGCCACGTCGTCTCGTTGAAATCGTAGTGCCAAAGCCTGCACATGCAAATGACCGATGTCGGCCCCCACCGCCTACGTCTCCTCAGATGGCGATCGTGATCGGGAATGACCCCGCAGGCAGCGTCCGTGCAGGGCCGCGCCGCCACCACCAGACGGCCGTGGTACATCGGCGGCCCTGGCACGCGGTAGCGAACCATCACTGCGCCCTCCCAGTCTGAAGGCGGCCAGGCTGAAGGCAGCCTGGTGGCATGTGTCGCCAGGCTGAAGGCGGCCATCACTGCGCCCTCCTAGTCATCGCTGAGCCCTAGGAGCGCGATCTGCGCCCAGGCTTGCTCGTCAAGCGAGGGCGGAGCGGCCGAGACGACGGGCGTCGGCGGGCCCACAGATCACACACGCCAGCGCCAGTGCCGTTGCAGCCTGGCCCAGCAGCGAGGGTGCCGTGCACGTGCACGACGAAGCTGGCACCGTCGGGCAGGAGAGGGCGGGCGAGCACGCAAGGCACCCACACAGGCAAGCCAGTGCTGACCCCGCGCGCGAGCTCGAGGGCGGCAGCGCGCGCAACTTGCACAGCTGGAAAAAAACTGGAGCCATCCATGCGTACGGGTGAATACGAGTGGACGGTGGAGCTCCAATCCCCGCAGGCAACATTCCTGTGCAAGCACTCTCAGAATCATCAGCATCATCATAATGGTTAGCAGCCGCATTAGTAGCCTTAGCACCATCCACATCGCAAAAATCATCAACCTGTATACCGCCATGGTCATCAGGATGGTGGTCATCATCACCAACTCCGAACGGTTAAGCATGTGAAAATAAAGAGCGCCAGCCAGCCAGCCAGTCCATGAAGAAAGATCGGTCTTCCGAACGACGACTAGGACAAGAAGGAGGACAGAGGGAAGGAGCAGAAGGGCGATGGAGGGAGGAGGGATCAAGGAGGAAGGAGGAGGACCAAAGAGACCCGTTCGCAAGGAGGGAGCACGGAGGAGAAAGGGAAGCGCCTCCTCCCCCCCTCCTCCCTCACCCTCACCCATCCTCGCCCCCCCGCGTGTGCTTCTCCTCCCCCACGGGACGGAGGAGGACGGAGGACGAGGAAGACCACCAGAAGCAGGAGCGCGAGGCCGGGCGCGGCAGCAGACGAGCACGATCAGGGGTGGGAAGAACCTCACCCCTGAAGTTAGGTCGGGCCTGTCCCCCTACTGGCGGATTTTGGACGGAAAATAAAGATTCAGAACTAATCAAAATTGCTCCAAAAATCCTCCCCAGACTATTTTTTTACTATTTTTGAATATGCCTCCTGTAGGGGGACAGGCCCGACTTAACCCTGAAGCGAACAGGGTATCCACTCGCGGCCGGCTCTTCTTCTCAGGGGGGGCACGGAGCCTCGCAGCAAGCCTTACCCCACAGAGCCTCACGGGAGCCCCCGTTAGACACGACGGACGGGTAGGAGGAGCGGCAGGAAGGGAAGGGAAGGAGGAGCAGGACGAGCAGGAAGAGCACGAGCGGGAGGGGGAGGGGGTGCGGCCCCGACTCGCGAGGCTGTCACTCCCAGCCCATATTGAATGGGCCCAGGGCCACACGAATAGATACACACTAATCCCAAGGTTCCCTATATTTTCTATATTTTCGGAAGTTCGGCCTCTCCCCCATGTTCCCATATGTTGCACATGTTCCCGGGAATCGACTGTTATTTGTGTCTGTGTTTTTTCTCCCTGGATGATGCCATGCTGGCCGCCAGATGGAGGGTGCGGCGGGTTCGTCTCGTGTCGATCCCAGGGTTGGTTCCTTACACCGCGGGGATCGTTCCAACCTCGAACGATCAGCTATTTCCGACACGTCAGATCTTTCAACATCGACAGGCTCTGGGTCGCCAGCGGCGCTCAACGTTGAACGCCGGCGGCCGGGTCGCAGCCGGTCGACACGAGACGAACCTACTGAACCGGGGGAACGCGGATGTTACTCGTGGTCCTGGGGGGGGGGGGGGGGGCGACGTCTCCGAACGCCTACAGTTTGAGCGAGAAGTCTACATCCTGGACAGCCTCCAGGAGGGCAGCTTTTGGGCGAGGGCTGCAGAGGGGGGCCGTGAGCAAGAGGGGGCCCAGGGGGACAGCAGAGGTGTTCGGCCTGGCCCCAGCACAGCCTGCCTGCGCGACTGCGCGAGTGCGAGGGCCGACAGGCTTGTTGGCGGTGCGCACAAGGGGGGTAGGGGGAGGGGGGAAGGCTTCTTTTGAGCAGGGACCGACCGCCCTGGCATTTCTGTAGGCCTACCACGAAATGTTATTCGAACCAAAAAATGTTTTAAGAACAAGGACAATGTTCTTGGAACATAGACCCGATGTGTCAAAATAAAACAATATCGGCCAGAAATGTTCCAAAAACAATTCGTGCAAACCACAAAAGGTTGTTAGAACATTGTTTGGTGGGCCTATAGGCACGCCAAGAGGCTTCGCTACTGCTTGATTCTTAGAAGGAGGCTTCGGGAATCTTCTGACCCGCGTCTATCCAGACCTGGGTCAATCTAGACTTGCAGAGTCCTGCAAAATCCTGCAAGGTTCTGCACCCAGACCCGGGTCAATGTCAAGAATCCTGCAAGATCCTCCAGGATCCTGCACCCAAACCCGGGTCAATGCGACCCTGGCCCTGCAGGAGCCTGCAAGATCCAGCGTTCTGGCTGACCCCCGTTTGTATTGACCCCCGCCTCTTGAGCCCCGAAGGCTGCTTCCTAGAAGGCGCCGGCTCTGCATCTGCAGGTAAGGCCCGCGCCTTCTAAGGAGCAGCCTCCCTCGAAGAAGCCTTCCCCCCTCCTCCACCCCCACCTTGCGAGGCGGGAATATATCCATATCCACCGCCTGGGAAACGACGTCATGGTGCCCCAGCGGGCGGCAGATATGGATCTATTTTGGCCCCTGGGGGCCCGGAAATGTCCATATCCACCGCCTGCCGAAGTCCCCGAAAGTTGATCCTCCAGGCGGTGGTCATGGAGAAATTCCCGCCTCGGACCCCTGCGCGTCGACGAACTTGGGGCCTCCCAGGAGGAGCGGCAGCCAGAAGGGCAGGGGAGGATGAAGGGGCCCTGGGACACACAAATACATACACACAAATAACAGGATCCCCCATATTCCCCAATATTTTCTGGGTTTCTGTCTTCCCCCCCCGCTTCCCATATTTTCCAATATTTTCTGGGGGATCGACGATTGATTGTGTCTGTGTTTTTTTCACTCCTAATTGGGGCCTCCCAGGGGGAGCGGCAGCCAAGAGGGCAGGGGAGAAGGAGCGGCAGGGAGGAGGAGCTGGGCCCCGGACCTCCAGCGCACGGAAGCCACAGCAGCAGAAGAGGGCAGAGCTGGCCAGTCGCACACTTCGCAGCACGAGATGGAGGAGGAGGATGAGGAGGAGGAGGAGCAGGAGGAGGAGGAGGAGGAGGGAGGAGGGGGAGGAGGAGGAGGAGGAGGAGGAGGAGGAGGAGGAGGAGGACAGGTCGCCTGAGGACCGCCAAGGACTGCTCCTGAAGAAACGCTGTCGCAACTTCAGGAGGCCCACAGCTGAGAGACAAAAAACCACAGGTTCTGATGTCTGGGACCCTCTCTGTCGACGTGGGCACCCGAAGACCTCGACCCCTTTCCCTGGGGCCGCCCTGACATGCTGGAGCTGTGTCAAACGGCCTCCGCAGACCGAAAACGTTTAAACTGGCGGTCATAAAGTTTGGCGCGGCGCCCAGATCTGAAAGGAGGAGAACATAGAATCGAATAGGCGAGTCGGATCGGCGACCGAGAAGAATCGGCTCGGCGGAAATCGGCAGCCAAGTCGGGAGAAGTCGGGTCGGCGGAGACCGGCAGGCTAGCAAATCCTCCAGTGGGGAGACGGAGTCCAAGTCGGGGTCCGAAATCGGATCAAACTGGAGTCCGGATCGATCGAAAACGAATCGAATCGAGTCGGAGGAGTCAAAATGAGCCCTGGCCCTGAGTGAAGGAGCAGAAGGCGCAGGACAGCCACCGGCGGGAAGAGCGGGAGGGCGCAAGCTCCCCGCCAATGGGCAGGCGCCAGGATCGGGGCAGTGTCTGCGGATCAAGCTCAGCGCGGCCTGGGCAGCGCCGCTGTGTTCATCCTCGTCCGTTTCCTCCTCCTCATCCTCCTCCTTCACCAACTGTTCCTCCTCCTCCCCCTCCTCCTCCTACTCCTCCTCCTCCTCCTCCTCGTCTTCCTCCTCCTCCTCGTCCTCCTCCTTATCTTCCTCAGACTCGTCGTATAGAACCACAACCACCACAACCACCACTACCACCACCACCATCATCATCAGCATCATCATAAGCATCATCATCAACAACATCATCTTTGTCATCACCATCATCACCATCATCATCATCATCATCATCATCATCATCATCATCATCATCATCATCATCATCATCATCATCATCATCATCATCATCATTATCAGCAGCAGCATCATCGTCATCATCATCATCATCAGCATCGTCATCATCGTGCTCATGATTAGCAATAACAACATCATCATCGTGAATCCGGATCGTCGTCGCCGCCAGAATCCACATCATCATCATCCACATGACCGTCGGCATCGTCATTGTCATTAGAAGCATCAACATCATCAGAAGCAGCATCACCATCAGCAACAACAGTTTCATCATCGTCATCGTCATCGTCATCGTCCCGTCATCGTATCGGCAGCATCATCACCATCGGCATCGTCATCATCATCGTCGTCATCACCATCGCCATCAACAATGTCGGCATGACCACAGTTATCATCATCGCGCCCATCATCAACATCACACATACCATGTTAGTGAATAGCATCAACACACAAATCTCTTCATAACCACCTGATTACCATCGCCCGGCTGAACAGTGTCAACAATATCGATAATGGTGTCGTCATCGGCATTACCAAAGTCCACACAACCATCCCAATCGCCGTCAGCATCACCATCGTCCGCATCGCCATCGCGATCGTCATCTCACTGCACATCGGGATGCTCGCCGTAGCCATCATCCTCATGATTGCCTACATCATCATCAACATCAGCAGCAGCACCACCGTCTTCATCATCAGGAGGTCCCCCACCCGCCCTTAACTTTCAGAGCTGCGATCTCTGTCATAAGTCTACGGCGCGCGAAACCCAATCGAACAGCAATGCTGGCGGCGGCAGCGAGCGAAGGACCCATCGAAATCAACATCATGTGCCGTTCAGGATTGTTCTCGCGGCCCGCCGCAAGCAGGGACGGGTCTCTGTCTGTCAGAAAATGGGCGGGAAGCTCGAGCGAAATAGAACGGACTCTGTGCTGCACCCCCTACACGTTCGCAGGGCAAGCCGGAGGTCCCCCACACCGCCCTTAATTATCAGTTGTGATATCTGTCATCCGCATGTGGCGCGTGAAACCCAATCGAGCAGCGACGCTGGCGGCGGCACCGAGCGAACGACCCACTGAAACCAACATCTTTGCCAAACATCGAGGCATGCATTGGTCGCAACCGGTTCTGCAACGCACGTAACTCGTAGAGATGGGGAGGGCGAAATGGGAACGAGTGGAGACTCTGCCTGAAGACGCGATGAAAGTCGCCGTCAATGAACACTTCAGCCAAAACGTTGCACAAATAATTGGGACAGGCGGCAGCTCGAGCTGCTCAGTGAAGCCATCACGGCCGTGAAGGCCATGATGCTTCTTATTCGTGAACGCGCATGTCCATTGGATGGGTCGAAAACGCTGCGATGAATCGCAGGCCCGAGGCAGAAAGAGAACGCGAAACCTGACAGATTTACACCACATAGCAGCCCAGCCACATCAGGTCGCAATGGTACCGCGCACACCAGGCCAACGTAAAACACGACGGGCGGAGCCGACTCTTCCACATGTAGGATGACTGAAAGTTCTCCCATAGAAAAGGAACTCGCATCTGTTGACAAGCATTGAAATTCTGAACAGGCACCTGCAGAATTCCATTGCCCTCACCAACTGCAGACTGAAGATAAAGGGGGGGGAGCGCGGGCCTTGATCACATACGAGACCCGACGGAGGATACAGGGCCTAAGGAGGCCACCTCGTGGACCCTGCAACACCTCGGGAGAAAACACGGAGAAACCACGTTTCCTGAGAGTGTTCGTGGCATGCTCTGACCCTGAGAACACTTCGACCAAAAAACGGCTGGCCTTGGCTCTAGACGGGAGCAGATGGGGCCTCTCGCTTGACCTGCGGCTAGCAGCGCGCGCAGCTTGGCCGGGGCCCGAAGACGGCACTCCCTCGAGCGAGGCGCAATCTGGGCCCGCACTGCTTGGATCAGGCCGCGCTGCTCGCGGCGGCGGACGGACACGGGCTGCCTCCGCCCGCCGCGACGCCGAACCTCCAGCGGAGAGACCCCCCCCGTGAAACGGTCGATCGAGGCTCCGCTGCGCCGAGCCATGCACAGCACGGGCTGCTAGCCGTCGAGGCCGAGGGAGGCCGCCGCGCTGTCGAAGGTCCGCTTCACATCGGTCATGGTGAACGTCCAGAGCGGGTCGGTCGGCGCGCCCTGGCCTTGCTATACAATGAGAAAGGCGAACCAGGGACGGGCAATGTCTACGGTGTCGTCCATCTCGCCCGTCTTGCTCGGCCTCCTGAGGTAGTCGGGATTGATATGTACCGTTGCCTTCGGCATCTTCGCTCGAGGCGGCAGCGCCGGGCCCTACGTCGCGCGACGTGCCTCAAGCAGGCGTCGACCATCAGCAGCCAGTAGAGGTGCATCTCCACCTTGCCACTGAGCTGCCACAGCCGCCGAGCCACGCCCACGCAGGCTGCCTGGGGCCGCGGGCGGCGCGCCCGCGACGGCCGCGGCATCCTCCAGCCCCGTAGCGCGCGATGTGCACGAGGGAGCGCGAGGCGGCCCTTGCTCTAGCAGTCGGGCACGTGGATGGCGACGGCGGCGATCAGCCTCTCGCCCGTCGAGGCGACCTCCCCCGTCAGGCACAGCTTGCCGAGAACACCACCACGGCGGCGTCCAGCAGGGGCGCGGCAACTTCCAGCGCCCCCAGCTTGGTGGTCGCCGGGAACTGCTCCAGCAAGTTGCGGCACAGCTGGCGGCTGCCCCCCCCCACGGCGGCGGTCTCCGCGATGAACAACTGGCGGGCGGGCCCAGCATCCAGGCAGCGCCGCACTGACCTCGGCATCTCCCGCAGGGGGATCGAGGGCGCGATGGGCGGCGCGAAGCTCGGCGGGAACGGGCGCTCCACCGGGCGCGCCAGCTGTGGGCGCGCAGTTCGAGCCAGGCGGGCTCGGGCGGCCCGCGGCCTAATGGTCGCGACCTGAGCTCAGACTCGCACCAAAGCAAGGGCCCGAGCAGCCGCCGGCGGCGGCTGAGCTGGAGCTGCCCGCCCAGGCCGCGAAAACAGCCGGGCGCCAGAATCCGGGGGCGCCCGCGCCAGCCTGCGGGCGGCCGCCGGCGTGCACGACGGCGGGGCCGCAGCTGGCGGCCCTGCGCAGCATGCGCTCGCCAGTCCACGGCGCGCGCTCGTTGTCCGTCAGCACGCTCGCGGGCACGGCTGGCGCCATCGGCGCCGTTCAGCTCGCTGGGCACCCATCGCCTCTGGATACGTGAGCCCGCGGCCAAAGGCGAGGGCAGCCCGTCTGCGAAGTATATCGAGCAAGTACATGCCAAAGCAACGACCTCTCGAAAGCGGGAGCGCAAGCGCAATATCATCCCCCGAGACTACGCGCCTCATCCCCCAAGCATCCGCATCCAACAGAATCAGCTTGGCGGCGCGTAGATCCCCTCATGCGTCTCTCGGCACATGGGATCCACCCTGAACAGCGGGGCGCAGCGAAGCTGTTTCCAGTTGGGGCGGCGGAGGGCGCGCGCACACAGTTCGGGAAAGCGTTTGTCAGACTCGCCCCTCAGGGCTGAGAACGACGGCTCGGCGTCAAGCAAGGCGGCCTCGGCCGCGCGAGCCGCGCGGCCACGCGGCCGCCGAGCCCCGCACGATGAAAATGCTTCAGATGATCTTCAGCTTCTTCCGCGCTGACGCCCACGACGGCCGAGCACGCTGACACCCCTGCCGAACAATGGCGCAGGCGGCGCCGAAGCAGCTCGGGCTCTCGCAGCGACAGAGCGCCGCGAAAGCAATGGCCCAGCACGCGCTCGATGTCGCCGCTAGGCACTCTCTGGGGAGACGCAGCGCCAGATAGCCGAGAACGAGGCGCAGTTTCCAGAAGCGGCGCGGCGCCAGCGTGGCTCGCGCAGGCCACCCCGCCTAACAACCCCCAGCCCCCCCCCCCCCCGCCACCCCCCAGCATCGTCGCCGAGTCCGCCGCGTCGGTCTCGCCGTGCACGGCGAGCCCCGCGGCCTCCCTCGCCTGGGAGGCCAGCCGCCCGACGCGCGCCACCCCCCCCCCGATCCGCGCCGACGACGAGCCCGTCGTCGACGTAGAGGGAGCGGATCGGCCCGGCAAGCGGCGTCGGCGGCGGCACGAAGTCCACGGCACGCAGCTCGGGCCCGAGGGCGTCGCAACCGCCCAGCACGCACTCGCGGGCCCTCTGCGAGAAGTAGAGCGCCCAGCTCCAGCCCATCGGCGCCACAACATTCATTCGAGCTGAGAGGCTGGGGGCCCGAGCCGCCCAGGCGCCTCGCGCGCGACAGGGCCTGACAGTGCAGGGCAAAGTGCACGTGACAGTAATGGCGCGCTCTGGTAGCCGCGAGTAGCATACGCTGAGGGCCTCTCTGCGCCAGATCACAAGCAGCCCCATCGAACACATCTCAACCTTCACAAGCAACGCCTCTCCGCGCGACCGCTTTGGCTAGCCCCCCCGACTGAGCGAAGACCTCGGCCGCTTTCCGTTGAATCGGCGCCTTCGCGCCGGCGGGGGGTTCAGCCCGACGGAACGCCCATGGAGCCAAACGAGAAAGCGCTTCACGGCGAGGCGGCTGTAGGCCAGGGCCTCTGGCGGGACCCCGTTGATCGCCTGCTTACGCCTGCCCAAACTCTTCGCGTCGCCGAACGGCGTTGAACGTCTCCCAGCCTTCCCGCTTCTGCAGCATGGCGTCGCAGGAGGCCCCTCCGCCCCGCATCTGATCCGCGCGCAGCTGCTCCGCGCCCGGCCCCACGAGGTAGGCCGCGTCCTCGAACGCGCCCTCGAGCTGGCCGATGGACAGGCGGACGAGCGGCTCGCTGGGGCCGCGGCCGCGCGCCAGCTCCTCCAGGGGCGCCGACAGCTGCGCACCGACGCCCCTCACCGTCATTGCGTCGTCGAGACTGCCCGTCTCGCGCAGAAGGCCCCGCCCCCCTGGCCGCGCCGCCAGGCATGGGCGGCGGTGGCCCTGGAGGCCCACAACTTGGGTCTCGGCACCCTCCCCGGGACGGTCGCAAGCGTCGCATAGAAGGTCAGCTGGCACGCGGCGGCACCCCTCCGCCGCGCCGCCAGGAGGGCGCCCACTAAAGCAGCCGCCCATGCCCCAGGCAGTCCAAAGCGAGAGTCGCCGGCGGCTGCCTTTCGGCTGCCCTTCAGAGCCCTCCGCATCCGCGGCGGCGGCAGCGCCGGCAGGGGCGGGCCCCCACCTCGCCTGAACTCGATGGCAGCCAGGAGGCTCGGCCAGGGGCGGGCGCGGCAGACGCGCCACGGGCGGCGGCCCCGAGCGCGACAAGCTCGTCGATGCTGAAGCGCAGGACAGCGGGCCTTCCGCGAGCACGGGCACTGCCCGGCTGCGTCCCGCGGCCCTCGCGGGCCCATGCGCATCGCCCCTGACGGCCTCCGAGCCAACTGGAGTCCGAGTCGGCGCTCGGAGCGTCAATGGTAGGAAACTCATCCTTGTGAGCCGAGTCGTTGCAGGCAGAAGAGAAGGAGGACATTGTTCTGCGACCGCGGCGCGTCCTCTTCGGGATGAGGGTTTCGAACGTCCTCGAGGGCCCATCAGCGCGAGTAACTTCGGAAACCACCCAACGCCATTTGAACTTGCAATTGAGAGCGACGGCGCACGCGGCCACACTCCGGCAACACCCCAACATACGGAAGTCTCTGCGGCCCTTGAGGAACGCCCAGATGGAGCCCATCGAGCCCAAAGATGAGGTGCTTCATGTTGCGGCAGCCCACAGCCCCCCCAATAGACATACATACTACCCCCCAGAACGCGCCTCCAAGAGGGCGACGTGGTCACGACGGAACGAAGGCTTAGAAATAATGGTGCGCCAGGAGTCCATCTGGAGCAACTCAACAGGAACCCCTGGGAAGCCTCGCCACCTCTTCCAGGGGCGGGGCGGCGGAGGGGCAACAGGCAAAACTGTCTCTGCATTCTCGATCGCATCTCGGAAGCGCCACAGCGCCCCTGCCCGCGCGCCCCTCGCGCGCGGGAGAACCTGCTCGAAGCGCCACCGCTCGTCGCACTGGCCTGCGCCGGCGACCAATCCACTCGAGAAGACGCCACGCGCCATTCCGCAGCCTGTCTCGGGCGAGTCAATCACGCGCGCAGCGGGGCACCGGGGCCGACGGACGTTGGCGCGAGCGAAACGAACCAAAGAGGCAAGCCACTCACACTCCTTTGCAGCCGACGACCACAAGCGAACTTTCTGCTTATAGTGAACCCTGACTGAGCGATAACAAGCGCCAGAAATACTCAACAAGGAACGCTCGCCCATGAGCTGGAAAGTACAATGATCAAGGAAACGCTTCAGCATCACCGCAGCCACCCTCGGCCTGCGCGCCAACCAGCGCCCCGCAGGTCGCCAGCCGAGCAGCGCTCTTAGCGGCAAGCCCGACCTCACCCGTCAAGCCGTCCACCGCGAAGCCCAAGCTCTCGGCCCACAGAGCAGCGCCCTCCTCCTCGTGGACAGCGAAGCCATCCTCGACCAGCTGGCGGGCGACCGCGACGCGCGCCCCGTTGGCGAGCTCGGGTGAGCCCGCCCCGGCGGCACGGTTGTCGCAGTGGGGGAGCGAGACCAGGCCGCGCTTGCCAATCAGGGGGCCAGGCCCGCGGCCCTGCAGCGCCAGGCCCGAGGTCCGGCAGCGCGCCCTGCGCGACCGTGGAGTCCGCCAGCTGCGCGAAATAGAAGCCCCACCTGAAGCCCATGGGCAGCGCGCGGAAGGAAGGGGCCCCCGCGTCCCGAGTGCAGGAGTCGCCGCAGGCGCGGTCGTGACCCTCGAGCTCCGCCGAGGCAGAGGTAGCTGGAGAGCTCCTCATCGACGCCGCAGGCGTAGAATTATTCCTTGACGTCCGAGACGCTCACCCAGAGGTCGGCGCCCTCCTCTAGTAGGATCCCGCCCCAGCTGGCGCCCGCCCCCATCGGCGGGCAAGGGCGCCGCCGAAACCGCCCGTTGGTGGCCCGACTGTCGACCGCCAACCTCTGCTTCCCAGACTTCTTGGCCGCGCAGAAGACAGCCACGCGCCCGCGCACCACTGGCGCCCAGCGACGGAGTCCAGCAGCATGGAAATCCAGAATGAACTGACAGTAGGCCTTCTTCGAATGTCGAAGCCTCGGATCCACGAACAACTTGATGGGGCCCTCCTTTTCACACGCGGCCCCCCACTCCTGATCATCAAGCAGGATGCTGTTCAGATCCTCGAGAAAACAGCGAGCCCTCGGCGGCGGCATCTTCTCGACTAGGGCGGGCCCCGCCCCGACGCGCGGGATGCTAGGAAGGCCCCAGTCGTGAGAATGCACCAAGGTCGACTCGCCGCCGCACGCGGAGTCTGCCCCGAGGAGCGCGCGAACGGCCCCCTCGGAGTCGAAGTCACCTCGCGGCACTTCGGCAGAATCATGCACAGACCGAATGAATTTAACGGCCCCCCCCCTCTGAGCAGCAGACGGCGGCCCAGCTGAAGGCGAGAAATGACCGTCAACAGCATTTAGGGCAAGAATCTCTCGGTTCACCTCCGAGTCGATCGCCGCCCTCTTCAAAACTCGCCGCTGCACCGAGCGGCGCACGCCGCGGTCTCTGAGCTGCTCCTCCTCGACCATAGGCGAGGGAAACAGATCTCGCTGTTCTCTATGGGACACGCGGGGCCCCTCCGAGAAAACCGCGCCAGCCGCCGGAGCCCCTGCACAAGCGGCTGGTCGAGGCGAGGCGGTCGCGACGCCCTCGCGCCGGAGGCGCTGGCGCCCGCATCACCCTGGCCACCTTCACCGCCGCCACAGCGGCCCTTCGGCTTCCTCAAGCGGACCTCCTCCTTCAGCTTGCGGCCCCCCTTCAGAACAGCAGCGCGGCCCCGGCGTCGGGGGCCCCCCGCTTGAGGGAGGGAACAACGAGAGCGGCGCCACGCTGATTACCCCATCCCATGAAGTCGTCTAAATTACTGCAATCTGGATTACTGGGATTGCACACATGCGCTTGTCCGATGAGACTGGGATCGCTCGAGGGGCTGCCACCAGCAGCGAGCAAGGTATGATGTCGCGGCACCATCCCCCGCGAAGACTGAGCAACCTCCGTCAGCAACCACGTCAAACGGGCCCCCCCCCTGGAGCGGTGAGTCGCCGAAGTCGTGATGCCCCTGCAAGCTCACCGCCTGGCGGAAGTTGTGGACCCTCTGCTGAGCCGTCCTCCACTTCACAAAGATCACCCGCGCGTCCGTCTCCTGGTCCTTGAGCAGCCTCACCGTGCCGATATCATACCGCGAGACCTCCAGCAGCATCAGGCACTCGGCCAGGCGCTCGACCATCCAGTGGCCGCCCAGCCCCACCGCCATATCGCCAGGCTGGTAAAAAAAAAATCGTTCTCCGCCTCTGGGCCTCCCTTCTCCGAAGAGCCGATGACCCTCCGGACGCGGCCAGCCGCTGGCGCAGGCGGACGTCCCAATCGAAAGACTCGAGCCTCCGGGCCCAAAGCGCGCTGCTCGACCCTGGCGTCACTGATGGCCATCTGACCCCGTAGAGGAGTAGGCGTCCCAGCTGACCTGTCGACGCGGAAGGAATACGTGTTGGCCACCACCGGGGGAGCGGCCGCACTTGATGATAAAGATGAGGCACCTCCGCGTCGCTGTGAACACTGATACCCTCCAGCTGAAGGGCCGCCAGCTCCTCTGGATAACCGTCCCCGCCCGGGATGAACACCCACTGAACTGTGCCTCCCTTGGCGCGAGGCTCTCCTGTGCAGCTGAGCGTCGCCTTCTCGGTCAACGACAACAGCGGGCTGCGCTCGTGCCACGAGGGGGTGAGGCCGGCGGCGAATCTGGCTGATAGCACAGGCTGACCTTGCGACCCGTTTCGAGCCTGCTGCCCGCCATCGATGCGAGCCTCCACGATCTGGTCGCGCGGAGCCCTCCGCAAGCGACAGCGCGATGGGTGCTGTCTGGGATGACGACCGAGAGGACCCCCTCTGGGTCCTCCGCCGCCTCTGGCGCAGCCTCCTCGCCGGCGGGAGCGGCCCTGGAGTGGGCCTCGACTCCCTCAGGACGAAGACGACCCTCGGGACGAAGGCGACCAGCACTCCGGGTGACGAAGACGACCCTTAATACTCCGCACGCGGAGCATCCGCACTGTAGGCATCGCGGGAGACGGCCCTCAGGACGAAGACGACCAGCACTCCTCCGACCATGCCGGCGCCGAAGGGCTCCAGGCACGGAGGAGCCTGCGGGGCCAAAACGCCCGCCAGGCACGGGCAGGCAGCGCTGGCACGCGCACAGCGCCGTCGAGGCAGCAGACCGGATCGCAGGATCGAAAAGTAAGCACGAGAGATACAAGGAGAAAAGAGACGGCCGCGAAGGGCCGTCAAAAACATCTCAGGATGAAACGAATACACCTCCAGGGGTCCACGTTGTGAAACATGGCGATGTCCGAGGTCTGGGGAGGAGGACGGAGACGCCAGCAGCTGTTGGGCCAGTGTCTAACAAGGCATCTGGTCGGCGCCCGACTCAAAACTCGAAGACTTCGAATAACTAGTCGGCATGCCAATCGAGCAATAGCCGAAAGTGATGTGTAACACCATCGTTGCTACCACGAACATGATGTGGAGTAAACTGTCGTGTGACACCGCCAAGGACCACTGGCCAATCACCAGGCCAGGCACCGTAACAAGGTGCGCAAGGCCATCACCAACACCGAACGTGCAAGTGCCACTGATCGCCATTGCAGAAAATCTAATCGATCCGCCACCGTGCCCCCTGGCACGTTGAGGCGTGGTAGTATGCCAAGTGCTGTCTGGCAGGGTTTCTGTAATCTTCGAAGGGGCACCCACCTCCTCCGGAAGCGCCTCGCTGCGTGAACAGGCCATGCTCCCTGGGGGTCCCTGGGCGGCCATGGCGCCTCCCTGGGGCTCTCCAAGGCTTCCATGACGGCCCAGGAGGCCCCCAAGAGGGCCCAGAGTCGCCGAACCATCGCTCGAAGACGCCCAAGATGGCCTCAAGATGGCGCAAGAGGCTTCTAAGGAGCCTCAAGAGGCCTCCAAGAGGTCCCCCAAGAAGGCCCCCCCAGGCAAAGAGCATGGAGTCCAATATAGTGTTCGAAGGAGTTTGGCGTTCTCGCCTCTTCAGCTTTCCGACGCTCCAAGACTGCCCAATAAAGAGGCCCGGAAGACCACCTGAAAGCGGCCCAAGTGGCCTCCAAGAGGGCCCCAAGACGGCCTAGGAGCGCCCCAAGAAGCCCCAAGAGGCGCCCAAGACGGCCCAAGAGGGCCCCAAGACGGCCCCAGAAGGGGGCCGTGAGAGGGAACACGAAGCGAAAATACGAGCGGCCCAAGAGGCGCCCAAGAGGCCCCAAGAGGCCTTCAAGAGGCGCCCAAGAGGCCCCCGAAAAGGCCCCAAAACGCCCCCAAGGGGCTTCAAAAATGCCTCCAAGAGGCCCCCGAGACGCGTTCCACGAGATTCCAACGAACATCCACAAGGCTTATAACCCACAACCCAGGCACGGTGGGAGGACTTGTCGCAGGCAGCTGGATATGTCCAGATGCAGACCAGATGCAAATCTGCGATGGTCCACCGCCACACCCTCCTCCGCATCCTCCTCCCCCTAACCCTCCACATCCTCCTGAACAGCCCCCCACGCGGAGGACGACGAGGATAAGCAAAATAGTTCAGAGGTTCGCATGGCGCTCGAAAGGTCGTTATGTAGAACGTGTACACCCATATCCAAAACCATCCTCATCCTCTTCCCCTTCATTCAAACTCATCCTCATGTCATCTTTATTATCATCCCATCCTCATCCTGCCCGTCTCCATCATCATCCCATCCGCATCCTGGTGTTCCTGGTCTCCTCATCCTGCCTCCTCATCCTGACTCCTGGTACACGTCCTTCTCTTCCGTGTCGTCCTCATCCTCGTCCTCCTCATCATAATCCTCCTGTCTCTTCCTCAATCTTCACATGCAGCAAGCAAATTCAAGAGAAGTCAATACTACGTTTACCGTCTATCCCTACTGGGAAGACCCCTACGATACGATCCATCGACGGTAAGCCACTGTGCACTCTTCAGGTCGCCAACCGCTGAGGCATCTGGCCTGCCCTCACCGTGCTCTCCGCGCGCAGGAGGGCAGACATCGGCACCGACAAGCGTTGTCGCGCGAGCTCGGCTTCTCTGGTCTGCACCTTCATTGCTTCGAGGGCGCCTCCGGCGTCGAAGAAGAAGCGGACGGCCGACTGCCTGCAACGCTCGAATTCCTCGTACGGCAGGTCCGTGCCGTGTCGACCCTGGCGTTGGTTTCTGACACCGCGCTGGATCGTTCAACCTTGAACGATCGGCCGTCTCCGCAACGTCCGATCGTTCAACATCGACCGATTCTGGGCCGCCGTCGGCGTTCAACGTTGAACGTCGGCGGCGGGGTCGCCGCCGGTCGACACGACGCGAACCTACCGTAGTGGAGTTGACAGCATCGCCCTCTGACTCTGCCGTCTACTCGACCTCCTGCGGGCAAGGAGCGGTAGGTGATGTGATGCGTGCGCCGTGATCTGCCGGCCCCCTCGCAGGCCCACCAACGCGTCCAACCGGGCGGCAGAAAGCGAGGCCGTCCACCAAAATCTCTCTCGTGTTCCTTTCCGGCTTGGCTCTCCAGAACCCCTCGCCAGGCCTGTGAGTTTATTTGCCGCCACCCCCCCGGCCACTGCACATCCCGTCACCCCACATTGCTCAAGACAGCTCCCAGGTAGTCGCCACTAGGGCCCAAGACAGCCCTCATAAGTACAACGAAACCAGCCACGGAGTACCTGGTGGGGCGTTTCGTTCGCCGTGCCTCTCGCCCACGAGCCCAGGACCCCCGAAACCACCGAGACCCCTCACAGCGCGGTGGCTAATACTTTTTAGTCAGCGGCCGCGGGCGAGCGCGCCGGCGTCGAGTCAGGTCAAAGCGGGCTACGCAGCGACGGATTAAGCGAAGGCAGCGGGGGCAGGCCGCGTCTAACGCAGCTAGCTGAGGCCTCACGCGGCGGCCCAGCGGCGGGCGGGTGGCAGGGGTGACTGAGGCTGAGTCGAACTGCCGGCGTGCAGGTATGCAGGGCGTCGAGCACCAGGAAGTCGAGATACACGACGAACAGGGTCGGAAGCCGTAGAATTAAAGCATGAGCCCGAGCCCTGGACAACTGCGTGAGCGCCAGGGTGGCCGCAGCCAAAGAACCGTCGGTACGCGGTGGCTCATACGCGCTGCAACCTAGTTGTACCCGCCACCGTGCCTTCAGCACGTTGTGGAGTGCTCCAAGGCTCCTGCAGCCCTGAGAGGTTTCAAGGGTTCAAAGGTTCTTGACGGGCCCAGACCCTGGCTTCCCAGGCGCCGACGGGCCCTCTTGGGCGTTACTGGGGTGTGTCGCGTGGGCCTCTGGGACGGTGAATCCGCCGATTAGGGCCCCAAAATAGGCGCAGAGGGTCCCAAAAAGGCCCCAGAGACGGCCGAAGAGCTTTCCAAGATGCCCAAGATACCTTTACAACGCCTCCAAGACACCCCAGAGGCCTCCAAGAGGCCTCCCAAGAGGGCCCCAAGAGGCAGAATTCATTGATGCTTGCCTGCCATCATCATCATCATCATCATCATCATCATCATCATCATCATCATCATCATCATCATCATCATCATCATCATCATCATCATCATCCATCATCATCATCATCATCATCATCATCATCATCATCATCATCATCATCATCATCATCAGCATCGTCATCATCATCATCGTCATCATCATCATCATCATCATCAGCATCAGCATCAGCATCAGCATCAGCATCAGCATCAGCATCAGCATCATCATCATCATCATCATCATCGTCATCATCATCATCAACACCATCACCATCATCATCATCATCATCAGCATCATCATCATCAGCATCATCATCATCAGTCATCATCATCATCATCATCATCATCATCATCATCAGTAGCAGCATCATCATCCTCGTCGTCATCGACATCGTCATCGACATCGTCTTCGTCATCGTCCTCGTCATCACCCTCGTCAACAAGATCATCGCCCCAATGAGCATCATACTCATCATCATCATCATCATCATCATCATCATCATCATCATCAGCATCATCATCAGCATCATCAGCATCAGCATCAGCATCAGCATCACCATCAGCATCACCATCAGCAGATCAGCAGCAGCAGCAGCATCAGCAGCAGCAGCAGCACCTCGTCGGCGTCATCGGCCCTCCCTGCCGGCTCGGCTCGGACTCACTGCCTCCCGGCGCCGACCCGACCCGCTCCCACCCCCCCCCCCCCCCCGGCCCTCCGACGGCCCCCGCGCGCTCCCGGGGCACGCCGCGCCGGCCCGACCCGTTCCCGCGCCGACCCGACCCCGTTCCCGCGCCCTCCCCCTCCTCCTCCCCCTCCCCCTCCCCCTCCCCCTCCTCCTCCTCCTCCTCCTCCTCCTCCTCCTCCTCCTCCTCCTCCTCCTGCAAGCATGAAACACCTCCTCCTCGGGCCGGCCACCCGACGGCCCCCGCGCGCGCCCCCACGGCACGGCGCGCCTCCTCGACCTCTTCCATGGTCGTACTGCGGGCGGCGGCGGGCGGAGGCCCCGCCGCGCGGGGGCGGCAGAGCGGCAGCGGCAGCAGCGGGGGGAGGAGGGCAAAAAGGACTGAGGAGGGGGAGGGCCGGGGAGAAGAAGGGGGAGGAGAGAAGGAGGAAGAAAGAGGCAGGGAGGGAGACGGGGGAGGAGGCAGGGGAGAGAGGCGCGGAAGACGAGGGAGAGGGGAGGAGAGGGGCGGCCATTTCTGAGCGGGAGGAAGAGAGGGAAGGACGGGAAAGAGGAAGATGGAGAACGAGGCGGGGGGAGGAGGGAGAGAAGGAGATGGGGGGGAAGGGAGAAGAGGAGAAGGAACCGGCAACCGCCCACGACGGCCACATCTGCCACCAGAAACTGGGCAGATACCTGCGAAGCCATAGCACTGAGATGGTACGTACTCACTGCAGCCCCTTATTCCGAATCCTCCCCGCACCGTACCTCATCCGCTTCCCCATGCCCTACCCTCCCAACAGCCTCCGCCCCCTGTCTTACCACCCTCCCCGACCCAAATCTGCAATCAAGCGCTTACGATCTCGGGTATTTCTGTCCAGCCCATCATAACAGGGGCACGCACGGCAAGTAATCGTCGTAGGCTCGGATCGACAGGAGGGGTAGGCAAAATGGGGCGAGGCCTGGACATGCGGGCACGAAGAAGCAGGAGAACGCCGAGGTGATCTGCTGGGCGGTTGAGAAAGTGGAGGGTTCCAGGAGGTTTTCCCCCTCCGCCACGCGCAAGGGGAGAGGCAGCGGATGGAAGGCGGCTCCTGTTCAGAGTGGGGCCGTCGTTGGACACTTGCTCAATTACACGACCCACCCAGAAGGGACTTGGGACGGGGGGGGGGATGCAGCATCATTGACACACCTTGGGCTCACTCTCCTCCTCCTCCTCCTCCTCCTCCTCCTCCTCCTCCTCCTCCTCCTCCTCCTCCTCCTCCTCCTCCTCCTCCTCCTCCTCCTCCTCCTCCCCCTCCCCCTCCTCCTCCTCCTCCTCCTCCTCCTCCTCCTCCTCCTCCTCCTCCTCCTCCTCCTCCTCCTCCGTCCTCCTCCTCCTCCTCCTCCTCCTCCTCCTCCTCCTCCTCCTCCTCCTCCTCCTCCTCCTCCTCCTCCTCCTCCTCCTCTCCTCCTCCTCCTCCTCCTCCTCCTCCTCCTCTCCTCCTCCTCCTCCTCCTCCTCCTCCTCCTCCTCCTCCTCCTCCTCCTCCTCCTCCTCCTCCTCCTCCTCCTCCTCCTCCTCCTCCACCTCCTCCTCCTCCTCCTCCTCCTCCTCCCTCCTCCCTCCTCCTCCTCCTCCTCCTCCTCCCCTCCTCCTCCTCCTCCTCCTCCTCCTCCTCCTCCTCCTCCTCCTCCTCCTCCTCCCCTCCTCCTCCTCCTCCTCCTCCTCCTCCTCCTCCTCCTCCTCCTCCTCCTCCTCCTCCTCCTCCTCCTCCTCCTCCTCCTCCTCCTCCTCCTCCTCCTCCTCCGCCTCCTCTCCTCCTCCCCTCCTCCTCCTCCTCCTCCTCCTCCTCCTCCTCCTCCTCTTCCTCGTTTCACCCCGGAGGGCTGGCTACAGCCGTGCCCAGGCCATCGCCGAGGAGGGGCGAGGCTCCTGGAGTTGAGCACGTCAGAAAACAGCCCGTTCCCTGTGATGAGGCTGCCCTGCGGCGCGCAGCTCCCGCCCTACCTCCTCTTCCTCCTCCTCCTCCTCCTCCTCCTCCTCCTCCTCCTCCTCCTCTCCTCCTCCTCCTCCCCCTCCTCCTCCTCCTCCTCCTCCTCCTCCTCCTCCTCCTCCTCCTCCTCCTCCTCCTGCTCATCTGCCTCGTTCTCCTCCTCATCCTCCTCCTCCTTCTCCTCCGCCTCCTCCTCCTCATCATCATCATTATCCTCCGCTTCCTTCTCCTTCTCGTCAATCATCATGTTCATCCTCGTCGTAGTCGTCTCCGCCGACGCCGCCACCGTCATCATCATCATCATCATCATCATCATCATCATCATCATCATCATCATCATCATCATCATCAGCATCATCATCATCATCAGCAGCAACAGCAGCAGCAGCATCATCAGCAGCAGCATCAACATCATCAGCAGCAGCAGCAACAGCATCAGCATCATCAGCATCACCATCATCAGCATGATAGTCATCATCATCATCAGCATCATCACCAGCATCAGCATCAGCATCATCACCACCACAACAGTCATCAGCATCACCATAATCACCATCATCAAAAAGAACAACATAATCATCGTCATCAGCAGCATCCTGTTCATACTCCTCCTCATCATCATCATCCTCGTCCATCATCATGCTCATCAGTGTCGCCGTCGTCGCCGCCGCCACTGTCGTCATCATCATCAGCATCACCATCAGCATCAGCATCATCAGCATCAGCATCATAGCCATCGTCATCATCATCCTTCTCGTCTAACTCCTTCAAGACGGTCAACATGGTCATCCTCGTCGGCGTCGTCGCCGCCGCCGACGACATCATTATCATCAGCAGCAGAATCATCATCAGCATCATCATCACCATCACATAGATCATCATCAGCAGCATCATCATCACCACCATCACCACCACCGCCACCGCCACCACCACCCACACCACCATCCCCATCAGCATCATCAGCGTCAATAACCGTCATCACCGTCATCATCATCATCAGCTGCATTCTCATCATCACCCCATATCATCACCATCAACACCATCACCGTCGTCATCTGCATCATCAACACCATCATCATCGTCAGCATCACCATCATCACCATCATCACACTGCTCATCATCCACACCACCATCACATCATCATCGTCATCACCAACATCACCACCACCATCCTCATCAGCATCGGCAACACCATCAGCACCATCATCACCATCAGCATCATCATAATCAGCACCATCATCACCCACACCACCATCATCATCATCATCATCGTCATCATCAACAGCATCATCATTAGCAGCATCAGCGTCGCCATCGTCATCATCAGCAACATCATCACAATAAGTATCATCACAATCTTCGTCGCCATCGGCTTCGTCATCGTCGTCGGTACCATCGTCATCAACATCGCCATCATCGTCATCTCCACCAACAACAACGTCAACAGCATCACCATCAGCATCATCTTCATGCTCATCCTCATTATCATCACCTTCATCATCCGCACCATCGCCATCAGCAGCGTCGTCGTCACCATCAGCACCGTCATCATCGTCCTCATCATCATTAGCAGGACCATCGTCATCATCATCATCATCGTCGTCGGCATCGTCAGCGCCATCATCAGCACCGTCGTCGTAGTCGGAGAGAGCGCGTTTCACGGGCGCTCGCCTTGGGAACATTCGGCGGCGCGTTTCGAACCGGGGGGGGCCCCCGCCAAACACTCGGCGCCGTCGATCAAAACCAACGAGACTCTCCTCCCCCGACAAAGCCCCCCCTCCCGGACCCCCCCCCCAGTCCCAGGGGGGGGGGGTTCAAACCCCACCCCCTCGGCGCCTTCGCCGGCGCTGGCGCCCGCCAGCAGCGCCGACGGCGGGGACGCAGCGACGATGACCAGAGGCTGCCCAAGGGTAAGGGGGGGGGAGGGTTGAAACACCCCCCCCTCTAGCGCGCGGGGGGGGGGTTGAACCCACCCCCGTGACGCCGGCGCCAGCGCTGGCGGCGGCCAGCAGCGCCGGCGCTGGCGCATGCGACGGCGGGGACGCAGCGACGATTACCACCACTACCACCACCACCACCACTACCACCATAACCACCACCTCAACCCACCACCACAACCACCACCAACCCACCACACAACCACCACCACCACCACAGCCACCACCACCACCACCACAACCACCACCAC
>CAUYUJ010014470.1:165000-180000 GCA_963575745.1 Prorocentrum cordatum
CCCACGAAGGCCACCAGGGCCGCCACGATGGCTCCGCGGTGCCTCAAGAGGCACCCAGCAGCCACGAACAAGCGCCCCATGAGTCCCAAGAGGCCTCCACGAGACTCGAGGACTCCCCCAAGACGCTCTCTCGAAAGACCCCGAGAGGCCACAATCATTGTGTCCCCTTTGTTTCTCTATGTTTCTCGCTGTCCACTATGTTCGGTCGAGTATCGCACCCACTAAGAGCCCCAAGAGGGCCCCCCTAGACGGCCCAAGACGGCCTCAAGAGAGACCCAAGCTGGCCCATGAGGGTCTCTGGAGGCAGCCAAGACGGCCCAAGAAGGCCTCAAGAGACCCGCCAGACGGCCAGCATGTCCCCAAGAGAATCCAAGGGGGCTTCGAGGCGGCCCAGGAGAGCCCCGAGACGACAGACGAGGGCCCAAGGGACCCCCAAGACTGCCTCACAGGAGCCCAAGACAGCCCAAAAATGATCCAGGCTAGCCTCATGAAAGATCCTCAAGAAGCGGAGACGACGAGGTGTCACATGTGACTGCCTTCTGAGCGGTGTTCGAAGGGTCGCCATACAGAATGCTTCGCTGGCACGGTGGCGGATTTGCCGCAGGCACGTGGATATTGATATGGATGCTGGCTGACCAAAATCTCTGCGACCGACCGGTGTTAGAGCACGGGGACGACCCCGCCTGCGATGGACCACAGTCAACTGGGAGAAGGCGAAGCGTGCGATGGCATCCTATCGTCGCTTCCCCCTGCCCCCCTCCCTTCCCGCATCATCTCCTTCCTCCTGATGAAGTAGTTGGATGCGATTTGGACAGCCACTGTGGAAAGCGAAGGAACGGCTACATGAATTCCCCCATTGACCCTATACACGCGTTGGTGCATTCTCTCGATGTCGCATTTCCCGTTCAGAACAGTGTGCCCTACCGATGGGATGAACTGTGCGATATCATGGCTTGCGTGCATGTGAGCTAATTTGTAGTACACAACGGCGGGCGCATGCAGACCATGAACGGTGGTCAGCTCGAAGCACGGTGGCGTCAGATTTACCATCCTTACCGCCGCCACTATAAACGTTGTCACAACCACCATCAACTAATCGCAACCCCCACCGTCACCGTCGCCATCACCGTCCTCATCTGCATCATCGTCCTCCTCTTTCTCTTCCTCATCACCTATGTCACCGTCACCGTCGACATCATCAGCATTGTCATCATCACCACTGTCGACGTCGTCATCATCACCACCACCACCATCATCGTCATCATCAGCATCATCGTCGTCATAATCATCATCAGCATCAGCATCAGCATCAACATCATCATCATCATCAGCATCATCATAATCATCAGCATCATCATCAACATCATCATCATCATCATCATCATCATCATCATCATTATCATCATCATCGTTGCCGTCGCCATTATCATCATAATCATCATCAGCAGTAGCACCACCGACACCATCATAACCATCATCAGTAGCAGCAGCACCACCACCCTCATTTCATCATGATCATTCCTACGAATTCCCACACACACACACACACACACACACACTTCCCGCGATCCTCGCCTCGCTACCTTATTTGCACCACTATCCCCTTCATTCCTTCTCCTTCAAAATAAGTTCTCCCTGCCGCACCCCGAGGCCAGTTTTTGGGCGGGCTGGGCGTTTTGCCTGAGACTTCCTCATGACTTATCACCCTGAGGCTTCAAACATTGGCGACGGTCTCACAGATGGAGGGCGGGTCGTTTTCAAAATGTGGCTCTCGCCTAAGCGCCGCGCATATTCGTTTGTAATGTTTGCAAGAGCTTCACGGATTGAGGGCGGTTCCGTTGCAAACTGTGACACTCGCCTTTAGCGCCGCGCACGTTCGTTCATTGAATATGGAAAAGATGTTTACGGGTTCCCATGATCAACGTACCAGCAACGGTGTGTCGGAAGGATTCAGGATTATGAGAGCGTGACAGTTACGTTGATTCGCGGTGAAGTCGAGGAATAATGCTCTGGCACGGTTCAGGATCGTCAAGACGCAACAGTGAGGTTGATCCGTGGCGTTGGAATCCCGAGAACAATGTGTTGGCATGCTTCAGGGACTTCATACGGTTGTCTCCCAACGGGGCAGTTCCCTCAGTGAAACTGAACCGTTGTAGGGGCCTAGGAAGAAGGAGCTTGGAGGTAGGGTTGATTCCAACATCGTCGATGACTCTTGGATGTATACTGCCCCCTCCTCCTCCTTCTCCTCCTCCTCCTCCTCCTTCCCTCTCAACATGAGATTCAACACCCCGCCCCCCAACCCTCCGCAACGAGTATGAGCATCATAATCGTCAAAACGCACCTCCTGATCAGCATCATCATCATCATGATCAGCATCATCATCACCATCATCATCGCCATCGTCATCGTCATCGTCAGTGTCATCATCATCGTCGTCGTCGATGGCGTCGTCATCAAGATCAGCATGATCACCATAACCATCAAGCTTGTTATCACAGTCACCAGCATCATCAACCTCATCATCATCACTGTCAGCATCAGTATCATCATCATCATCATCATCATCATCATCGTCGCCAGCCTCTTCTTCAATAGCAGGATCGTGTTCTTCGTCATCATGTAACTAGCAGTCCCCGCGTAATCATCACCATCGCCATCACCATCACCAGCAGCATCAGCATCATCATCAGCATCATCATCGTCGTCACCGACATCGTCGTCGTCGTCCTACTCCCCCTCCTCCTCATCATCATCACCACCATCGTCGCCATCCTCAGTAGCACCAGCGCACCTACCATCTACATCATCATCATCAGCATCACCACCATCATCATCATCATCATCATCATCATCATCATCATCACCATCACCATCGTCACACTGGTCCTCCTCCGTCTCCTCCTCCTCCTCCTCCTCCTCGTCCTCCTCCTCATCATCATCGGCATCGGCGTCGTCGTCAACGTCGTCATTGGCATCGTCACAATCAACGTCAACAGCAGCACTAGCACCGTCAGCCTCAGCATCAGCATCACCATCATCATCATCAGCAGCAGCATCACCACCACCACCAGCATCATCATCATCATCATCAGCAGCAGCATCATCATCACGGACACCGACGTCACAAGCATCATCTCAATCAGCAGCAGCAGTATCAGACAACGTGATCATCATCAGCAGCAGCAACACCATTATCAACAGCATCATCAGCGCCATTGGCATCATCGTCAGCATCATCATCATCAGCAGCATCATCATCGTCAGGGTCACCACCAGCATCGTCATCATCATCATCATCATCATCATCATCATCATCATCATCATCATCATCACCGTCCTCATCATCATAATCAGCATCATCATCATCATCGTCAGCATCATCGTCATCGTCATCGTCATCATCAACAGCACCATATTCAGCGTCGCAGCATCATGGTCATCACCATCATCAGAAATACCAGCAGCAGCATCAGCCTTATCCTCATCAGCATCACCATCATCACCATCAGCATCATCAGCATCGGCATCAGAATAATAAGCATCATCACAATCATGAGAAGCAACCTCGTAATCGTCATCACCGTAAGCATGATCATAATCATCCGCACCAGCAACATCATCTACGTCATAATCGTCTGCGTCATCACCATCATCATCAGCAGCAGCATAATAATCATCGCCACCATCAGCATTGATATCATCATCACCACAATCATCACCACCACCATCATCATCATCACCATCGTCACCATCGCCGCCACCTTCGTCGTTGTCATCGTGATGATGATGATCATCATCATCAGCAGCAGCAGCATCAGCATCATCATCGTCATCATCCGCAGCAGCATAACCATCCTCATCATCCTCATTCCCGTCCCCGTCTTCGCCATCCCCCTTCCCCCTCCCACCTCCACCCCCCCCTTCCTCGACCCCCCCCCCCCTCCCAGCACTCCCTGCGCTCAGTGCACGGGCGGCCGCCTGGTGGAACTCGCCCAGATCCAGAAGCTCCTCCTTGGAGAAGCCACCCACGACCTCCCCCAGACGTGGGGCTCGGGAGACGGGGCAGGCCTTCAGGAAGGAAGAGAAAGAAGGGGCCTTCAGGAAGGAAGAGAACGAAGGCCTTCAGGAGGGAAGAGGAAGGAAGAGAAAGAAGAAACTAGAAGAAACTCCCTCGCATCAAATGTTTCGGCAGTGTTCGGCCTCCGGGAGCACTTCCTGGTACAAGGCGGCACGCCCTTCAAACAATGTGTCAGGATGAAAAGCTAGCCCTGGGGAAGGAAGAGGTCGAGAACTCGGGAGGTTCACGTTTTGAAAATCAGAAGCACATATCGATGCTGAGGAGACTGAGATGGAGGAGTGGGATGAGGGTGGAAAGGGGAGGGGAAGGCGGTGGTGGAGGTGGAGGGGGCAGGGGGCAGAGGTACAGGAGTGATAAGGGAGGAGTGAGCAAGGGCAGGGATCAAAGGAGAGAGGGATGAAGGAATAATTGCGAGGCGCAGAAGCAAGAGTAGCAGTAGTGCAGGAGCAGGAGTGAGAGCACGAAAATCACGAGCAGGAGCAGGATTAGAGGCGCATCGAGGAGGGGGCATAATTATGTTGCAACGCACTGCTGCGTTTGATGAGCACGAAGAGAACCCTCAGGCGAGAGGCCGCTCACGCACTGGAACTCGATAAAATCGATGTCCAAAATCCGTCGAACGCAGATGAAACTATTCGTTAATTACTCGATTGCCTTATTCTTCTTCGTGATCATGCTGGCAATGTCCAAAGCCTGCACTGAATAGGCTCTTCAGAACCAGGTAAAACGCTCCAACCGTGTGACGCTCATCTCGAATCCACTCTATCGTGTAAGTTCGTACGCAGATGAATGAGTCTTCCCCCCCACAATTGTTTGATATGAGCCCGCATCGTCACGCGCAACTGCTTAGAAAAGTTGTCCTCCCTGGTCCTCACCGCTGATGCAGAACCTCAACTGGCCTCCAGGTTCGGCTTCTCGCGCAACGTGTCACAGTCGTCTCGCTCCTCCACCGTCGCCTTCACGAGCGCACCCTGCTCCTGCACTACCTCACAAATAACACGACCACGGAGAACTGCCTGAGACGCCTCCCCAACAGGAGCTCCAGCCGAGGCACCCCCCGAACCACAAACCGCATCGTAGCTGTATTACGATCACCGGCAACGAAGCAGGAAGATTTCAAGATGCAAGTCGAACTCAGAGCTTGATGAAAAAACGCTAGCAGGATCAGCGACTTCTCCAGCATCAGGTAGGCGACCCACTTCGTGACGCGATTCTGGCGAAGAAGAGGAGGAGGGGACCAAGAGGGGGAGAAGGCAGGAGGAGGGAAGCGGAGTACGGAGGAGGGGGAGGATGAGGAGGTGGGGGACGAGACGGCAGGAAGGAGGAAGTGAAGTGGGAAGGGAACGGAAGGAGAACACGCCCGAAACGATCCCCACTGTCCGCGAGGGACCCAGCAGCCGCGGCCAAGCTCCTTGAGGTCCTGCCGGTGCGCCCGCGGCCTACGACTCCCCCTCCCGCCGCTGGCTTCCCTCGTCCAGTCACCCCCCCCAAGGACGAAGGGTCGGTCTCACGAGCATAATGACACTTCTTCCTGGGGCTAGTGGTGGCGGAGGTGTTTGTCGTGCGCCGTCGCCCTAGACTGGGGGCGATCGTCCCCGCGGACGCTTTCCAGTCAGTGCCCAAAATCAACGAAAAAGGGGACGGGGGGAGGGGGGGATTATGTGATTCTAGTCTTGCCTCGCGCGCGCCCTCAAGGGGGTACAGGGTCCAGGTTCAAGGAGAAACAGGCAGCCACTGGGGACGACGGCGACGGCGGCGGATGGCGACGGCGACGGCGGCATCGGTACGACAGGCCACCGACGAACCACCCGCAGCGACATCAGGGGGAGGGGGAGGGGGAAGGCGAGGAGCAGGTGTCTTCATTTCCGCTACGCCCGCCAGGCTTACGTTCATGCGCTCAGCCAAAAAATCTCCAGCCCAGAAGCTCAAGTTCGCCCCTTGTTAAAAAACGAGGAGCAAGGGGGGGGATCTGCCAGAGAACGCGCGCACGCATCCCACCCCCTCGTCAGGATGTGGGGGACGGGGTGCTCAGGTGCGCGCGCGCGCTGCCCGGATTCCAGCCCTCCCACTCCCCCAGGAACCTGCCTCGCCTGCGCCCCAGGGGGAACTTCGCTCCTCGCACATGCCCCAAATGACTCACCCTGTCAGGACAGAGACCAGGACCGGGGGAGGGCTAGACGCTCCTTCTGGGGAGCTTCCTGGAGGAGTCACTCGCTCCACTCGTGAACCGATGCTGCGTCGGACGTCCGTCGATCTGAGTCGAACCTGAGTCGCACGTGCGAACCAGAGTCGGCCCCAGGAAGGTTCCCAAAAACGAACATCTCCAGAGGGGGAAGCGAGGAGGAGAGGGCACGGGAAGGGGGAGGAGGCAAGCGGAGGAGCGCCGCGGTGGGTGCGCACCCGGGCCCCTCGCCCAAGAGTGATTCCTTGCGCGACCAGAGTCAAAGGCCCCAACGCGTCTAGCCCAGTGTGCATCACCGGTTCGCTCCAAGCCCCGAGATGCTGACGTGTCGAAGGCAGAACACCTGCGCGGCAGCGCAACTCGATGGAGATGTTCGCAGGCATACGTAGGCACAAATGCGAGAGCGCGGGTGAGAGAAGGATGCCCCTCGAACAATAAGTATAAGAAGGATCAGTAGGTAGTGTACGTGGGAGGAGGACGAGGAGGAGGAGGAGGAGGAAGAGGAGGAGGAGGAGGAGTTGGAGGAGGAGGATGGGGCAGGATTGGCAGCCCATGCTAGCGGCAGCAGTAATGGCATCAGAGGCCGCCACAGTGACGCAGCCTCAGCAGCGACAGTCCTTATCTGTTATAAGGACTGCGCACTCCAGGATCTTGGGCTTGCGGTGGAAGTCGTAGAAGCCGGCAGTGAGCTGTGCACGGCATCACGCTTCAGACGTCGAGAGCGCCAGTGAAGAGCATGAACTTGATGCAAAGTATGAGAACGACGAAAAGAACAGAGCAAGAGGTCCCGAATTCTCTTCCCGCATTCCTCCTCTGCATCCTGTCTCTCCTCCTCCTCCTCCTCCTCCTCCTCCTCGAACATCCCTTCTGCGCATTTGTCAGTGCATCCTCCTCCTCCTCCTCATGCTCCTCCTCATCATCCTCGTCCTCGTCCTCGTCATCCTCCTCCCACTCTGCTCGTCCCTCTCCCCCTCCTCCTCCTCCTCCTCCTCCTCCTCCTCCTCCTCCTCCTCCTCCTCCTCCTCCTCCTCCTCCTCCTCCTCCTCCTCCTCCTCACCCCTCCCTCCCTCATCCCTCCACTCCCCCTCCTGCTGCTGCGGACCCTCCACCCCTCATCCCCACTTCATCCTCCCACTCCTCAATCATCCTTCCTCACTCGTACCGCATCCCTGATCTCCGTTCCTCCTCTTCCTGTCCTCCTCCTCCCTCTCCTCCTCTCCCCTCCGTCTCTCCTCCTCTCCTCCTCCTCCTCAACCTCCTCCTCCAACTCCTCCTCCTCCTCCGCCTCCTCCTCCTCCTCTTCTTCCTCCTCCTCCTCCTCCTCCTCCTCCTCTTCCTCCTCCTCCTCCTCCCACGTACAATACCTACTGATCCTTCGTCTACTTATTGTTCGAGGGGCATCCGTCTCTTCCTCCTCACCCCAATCCTCCTGCCCGCCTACACTCAGATTGCCTCCTATTCCGCCCGAAACACCCTCATCAAGAACACTCTCAAGATAGTTCACGCCGTGCGAGCTTCGCTACACATGAAAGCTGCTCAAAGTGCCGAAGAGGAACGGTTGAGGAGGATTGCAAGGACAGGAATAGACGACGAGGATACGCAGCAGCAGCGGGGAAGAAGGAGAAGCAGGGTGATTAAGATAAAGATGAGGGGGAGAGGACGAAGAGGAAAATGGGGAGGAGGCGGAGGAGGCAAAATGATAAGGAGGTGCTAAGGCGAAGCGAGGATGGTAAGGACGGCGGCGTGGACGATGTGGAGGGGGCAGAGAGGAAGAATAGGAGGAAGAGGAGGAAGATCAGGGAGGGGGAAGCGTTGGACGCGATTGCACGAACTTCGAATGACTGCTGGTTATGATCGAGGGAAAGCCTTCGGAACAGCAAACAGAGTCGCCCCTGAATTGACCTGAAGTGCGTCGTGTCGCCAGCATCCAGCCTCTTCCACAGGGACAGCAAACATACGTTTGTGGCGGCTCTGCTGTAAACGGCTGGACAAAGAAGGCTCTGGTGGTCGGTTGCTACCTCCTCGCTCTGAGGACGGAGAAGGACAAGGAGAAGAAGAAGAAGAAGAAGAAGGACGAGGGAGGAGGAGGACGACGACGAGGACGGGGACGAGAACGAGAGAACAGATGAGGTGAAGGCAGAGGAGAAGAATGAGGACGAGCGTTGGATGCCCGAAATTGGAGGTAGGAGTGGAGCAGAGGAGCAGCAGCATCAGGAGGCGGAACTGGAGGAAGAGCTAGCACGATAGACGATAGAGGGATCGATGTGTGAGGTCGGAGGGCTCTGGGAGTCCACGGAACCGATCGCTTTGATCGATTCGAAACCGCAGCCACCGCAGTATCCACCAGATCCGTGAAACAGGAGGAAGAAGAAGAAGAAGAAGACGACGACAAAGAGATCGATGACGACAAGGAGCAGGAGGAGGAGGAGGGGGAGGAGGAGGAGGAGGAGCATGAAGAAGAGGAGGAAGAGCAGCAGGAAGATGCTTCACGGGCAAGCACAGCAAAGTGAGCGCAGCGTCGGGTCGGGCCTCCAGGTCCATGAAGATCAGGTTGGAGCATCTGTTCTGGCCCAGAGACTGCGAGCGGCGGACTTTTTCCCCCACTCCTCCCTCATCCCTCCTCTTCTTTCAGGGGCAACGATAGGGGGGGGTAGGCATAGGGGGGATGCATCGACCCCCAATCGCCCATTGATCGTCGATAGGGGCCCGATAGCCCCAACCTGCCCAGGAAAGTGCGGGTTCACGATCGGGAGCATATCGCCGACCTATCGGCGATGTATCGCCGATTCCAGGTCCATGCATCCCCCCCTATGGCTATCCCCCCCTATCGTTGCCCTTCATTCTTCCGCGTCGAGGTCCTCCGTTAGCCACCTCCGCGTGCCCAGAGGGGCCCGCAATCAGAGGAGGGCAGTCCCACCAGCTTGCCGTCGCTCGGACGTCCATTTCCCGAGCATTTTTCTGTGTCGTGCGTGTTTTTTGGGGGCTCGATGGTCCAGGATGGTCCTCGATGGTTCTCGCCGAAAAAAAATGCACACGTCCGAGCGGTGCCAAGCCAGGGACCATCCCGTGACCGCCCAAAAATCCACGGCGCGCGTGCGCACGCATCTGGGACGGATGTGGGCCCTCGTGGCGAGGAGGCAGAGCCCATCCCACATATTTGGACGCCCGACATGGGTACGGAAGAAACGGGTACAATGCCCAACAGCAAAGGTTGTCCCAAACCAACAGCGGGCGCTGCTGGGACGGCGGCCTTCTGTCTCAAATGGACACAGGCCGCGGCGGCGCGGACAGCCAGTCCCATTCAAAATGAACAGGAACTGCTGTTGGGCATCGTACGCACTCTTTCCGTACCCATTCCGTTCGTGCTGAACTCACGCCGGGCCTCCCGCTCCCCCTCGCCGAGGCGGCGCGGGCGGCGAAGCGCCGGCTCTCCGTGGCGCACCGCTCAGCTGCCCCGCCACGCTGCCCTCCCGCTGCCTCGGGGGGGCCGTGGCGGGGCACCGCGCCTCCAGGCGGGGGAAGGAGGGCGAGGGCAGCGTGAGGGAGGAGGGAGGGACCCTGAAAGAAAACAGCGTGAAGGGGGAGGAACCGTGAAGGGGGGGGCGTCAAGGAGGAGGGCAGCGTGTGGAGGGGCACCGCTTCTTTTGCCTGGGAGGGCCCCGGTCTCCCCCCCGGGAGAGGCATGTCGCGCGCCCGAGCGAGGGCTCCGCCGTGCGCGCCTGGCCCCACTTGTTCTCCGCCAGCTGGTCGGTGCTTCTCACGCGGAAGGTGGAGCCTGGCGGACCGAGCCGTCGGCATCCAGCGCACTAGACGACAGGCGACGACGGCACCGACGACGACAACGTCGACGTCGACGACGACGACGACGACGACGACGACGACGACGACGACGACGACGACGACGACGACGACGACGACGACGACGACGACGGCGGCGGCGGCGGCGGCGGCGGCGGCGGCGACGGCATCGGCGACGACGACAGCATCGGCGACGGCGACGGCATCGGCGACGGCGACCGCGACGGCGACGGCGACGGAACCGGCATCGGCATCGGCATCGGCAACGGCATCGGCGACGGCAACGGCATCGGCGATTGCGACGGCAGCTGCGGCCAGGAAGACGAGAGCGATGAGGCAACGAGGGAGGAGGAGAGGGGGGACGGGTCGGAGGGGGTGGAGGTGAGTGGGCACTCGCAGGAGGAGAAGCAGAAGCAAGGTGCGGGAGGAGGCGGGGGCTGGGATGATGGGGAGCGGAAGGAGGAGGGCACGGAGGGGCAGGAAGGAGGGGGAGAGCGTCGCTCACTGCGCTCGCGCACGCACAGGCCACCGTCGAGCATCAGACCACAGAAGACGGATGCAGACCCGCGACAAAGCGGCCCAAACCTGGCGAACCCCAAAACATCCAGCCCTGGAGACAGAGAAGAGGACAATACTCACCATCGTCCAGCCCTGCCTCCTTCCCTCCTTCCTCCGACCCCTAGAGCCTGGAACCCTGTGGAACGCTCAGAACCCATACCAACCTCGTCTAAAACCTCCAACCGCCCTCCTCCCTCCTCTGGGGTTCCCTTTCGAAACTGGGGTTTCGACTGAATGGCAGCGCCCATGGAGCGCTCATCTCTCAAGGGTACGACCCCAACATTGCAACGAAACACTTCATGATCTACAAGAAAGGAACGTTGGACAGGAGGGTAGATTGCAGCATCGTTGATGTATCATGGGTTCTCTCTGGCCCTCCTCATCCTCCTCCTCCTCCTCCTCCTCCTCCTCCTCCACCTCCTCCTCCTCCTCCGCCTCCTTCTCCTCCTCATCCTGTTCCTCTCTATACCACTCCCCAACCTTCCACTCCAACCGCTATTCTCCTACTCCCATCCTCCCCCTCTGGGAAGATGGGGAGGGAGGGGCGAGGAGGGAGAGAGCGAAGATGAGAGCGAGGAGGTAGGAGGCGTGGAAGCGGGAGGAGGACAGCAAGGAGGACGACAGCAAGGAGGAGGAGGAGGAGTATTCGTTTGACATCCGCTGTATGGTTGCGTGGTGGCCTCGCCTGGCCGCTGGCAAAGAATTGCGCGCCTGGCATGGGGGAGCGCCCCCTTTTGCCACACATGTGAGACCGAGGGCCCACCCCACAGGGCACCAACCTCGAGCGGGGCCACGAAACCAGCGCGAGGCTCTGGAAGGCCGGCCTCGACGCAGAGCAGCCGACGGCACTGCCGGCACGGGCGAAACAGGGGCCGCACCCCTTGGAGCGCCAGCAGCGACCCACATCCTCGAAGGCGGCCCGCGCGAGGACCAGCACGCAGCAGCAGGGTGGGCCCCGCCCACAGGCAGGGCAGCCGAGGCAGCGAAACCCGCCCGACGACCACGTCCTCCTCCTCCTCCTCCTCCTCCTCCTCCTCCTCCTCCTCCTCCTCCTCCTCCTGCTCCTCCTCCTCCTCCTCATCCTCCTCCTGCTCCTCCTCCTCCTCCTCCTCCTCCTCCTCCTCCTCCTCCTCCTCCTCCTCCTCACCCGCCTCCTCCTCCTCCTCCCCTCACACCGTCAGTCCGCATCCTCGTCCACAGACGGGCGAAGCGCCGCGACGGGAGGACCCGCGCCCTCCTCCGCACGGGACGCCTCTGCCACCGGCCGCGCAACGCCTGCCTGGAGAGCTGGCCCGAGCTGGTGGCCGCCAGCGGGCGGGAGCGGTGGCGGGGGGCACCTGCCATCGGCAGAGTGCCACTCCCCCCCTGAGCAGGCGCAGCGGGCGCGGCAGCAGTGATGGGGGCACCTCCCCATAGCACGGCGCCATTTCCACCCGGAACGGAGGCAGCGAGCGCGGCATCAGCGATGGGTGCACCCCCCGAAGGTACAGCACCACGCCCACCCCGAAAAAGAACTAACCGACGCAGGATAAAAAATGTTGAAGTATTGCATACAGTTGTCTGTGCCCAGTGGCCCCCGCCCCTGCTTGCTACCATGAGGGCGACGGCCCTTGTAAAGAGCCTGCCTAAGCTTGCGAGCAGAAAGCGAAGGAGGGGTGTTACACTGGGACCCGAGCCCCCGAATGGAAGCACCCGAGCTGCTACACTTACATCTGCATCACACGACTCGAACTGATCCATCGGAGCAGTCGAAGGCGACTGCACGATGCCCTAGAGCATCCTGCTCAGAGGCGCGCAAACGCGAGCGACCTGCAGAGCTTCCGAGGGGAAGGTGTTCGAAAAACGTCTTCCCTATTTTTGTTGGGGGGGAGAACAAAAAAAAAAAAAAAAAAAAAAAAAAAAAAAAAAAACATCCCCAGACCCCCGACCACCACTCCCAACGATGACCAGGCGGGGGCTCTCCTCTGGCTTGACTATACTCGGGCGGGGCCCAGGAATTCCGGAAATATCCTGTTTGGGCGACAGGAGGTAAAACATTGACAACCAAAAGTACAAACTAACTTGCCAACTAGCACCTGTCGGTCGAGACGAGAGATCTCCGCCTCAGATGCCACAGGGCGCTGAGCAGCATCCAGCGTGGCTGCCACGTCAGCATCATCATTCCCGGTGCGCCTCACGCGTTCGCAGGCATCAACGCCCACTTCGAATGGGGCCAACTGCGCAAATAACCTTCACGACCGAACGAACGATCTCCGAACCAAGGCGATACATCAGCATGAAGGCCTGCGAATGGCCTCTGGTGGCTGAACTGCACGGCAATGCCGCTGGCGCGTTGCTCACAAGCTGCCCTCCGCAACGGGACGCGGGAACAAGTCGCCAGGATGGGGGGATATCCCCCTGGCCAACAAATCTCGGGGTGGGATGTCTGCGCCAGCAGTTTCCAAAACGATCACGGGCATGGCCAACTCCTCCCTCGACGAAGCAGCTGCAAGGCAAAAACGCTTCCACGAGCGACCCGAGACGAACGAAGACAGTCGTTGACGACGTCAAGACAGAGCCTGCTACACTGCACCGCACGATTTGAAGCAAATGCCCTTGCCAGGGACCACATGACAGCCCGCTGAAACATCCGCTTCAGCAAGGCGGATGGGATGGATGCGAGCCGAAACGACTCACCGAAAACATTCAATCGTAACAGGATCCGCCGCGATCCACTTAATCGTGTCGAGGGAGAGGCGCATGGCCATGATGGGACCTCCAGCACGCCTCCACTTCGGCGCAGGCTTGGGACGAACCGAACCCAAACGACCACGAAGCTGATCCTGAGCCAAAGCGCAAGGGTAGGCTCTTGTGCAAATCGTCCACACCTCTGCATATCTGACGATGGGCACCACCTTGCCGTTCCAAGGCGGATCATCGTTACAGGTAGAGGTGGAAATGAAAGACCTGCTTTGGAACATGTTTCCTGACAACCTAAAATCTGAGAGCCCATGAACCTCAGCCCCGGAAAGGGGCCTTGTGGAGCCATCCCGTGACCCATGACCTCTTGGTGCATTTGTTAAGGCTACGACTCATCTTCTTAACGAGAGTATGGGTCGCCTGCTTAAGATGCTTGACCCTGTCGTGGAGCTTTGAAACCACGCGGGCAGAACCCCTATCCCCGCATTTTCGTCAATCCTGAGGTTGACGGCGCTGTCGGGCAACTGTTCTCTGGAACAGCTCCCACCACAGACCCTGAGGGACAAATGACTGGTCATCTAGAAACTGCTGCAGAACCTGCTCTTCCCCCTTCTCGCCAGTGCCATCTGCGACAGGCGCTTACAAGGTTTGTCCTGGCGGCGCGGGTTGCTCTCCGAATCCTCGAACGGGGCAGGCGAACGCGCCGCCCCATCCGCCGCCCGAAACCATTTGAGGATCACGCGCATACGCCCTGCGGCTTGGCCAAGCCATGTTGTCGTCGCGGCATGTCTTCACTGAGCCCGCGCAAACTGGAATGCCACGTTCAATTCTTCAAGGGGCCTCGCATCCTCGCGCAGGACACCGCGCATACGATGCGGAAGCTCTGTTCCACCATTCCATTGCATATCTGTCAATGCCTGGTGCTGCAAGGCGAAGCGGATCTTTCCCCACTGCAGCGACTGACGCCCACCAGAGATCCGACTGAGCTCGTTTTTGGTACCACAGCGAGGCATTGGCCCGCAAAGTCCCGAGCATCTTGATCTCGCGCGGAGTGGGGGTCGTCGTTGCTGTACCGACGTGGGATGCGGGGCGCACACCGGTCCTAAAGAAACGACCCTTTTCTGCTTGATCGCTGTGCCCTTCACGATGTGCAACCTCTTTGCATTGGCAGCCAGCGTGATCAACCTACGTTTGCGCGCCCATCTTCCTTGGTTGTTATGTCACTGATTGCCGGTTTGAAAAAAATACCCAACCTTTCTGCTGCCAGGTTTGAAAATCAATGCCCAACCTTTCTGCTGCCCATACTTTTGCGCCTGCTGGCTTCTGCAAGAGCGCCGCCACCTTCTCCACGAGCTGAATCGAACTTCTGACTACGCTAACCTTGGGCACCGCTAGCTTAAGCATCATCTTGTCCAAACCCTCCTGCATCCCGAGTGCACGCGCCGGCAAGCTTCCAAGCCCTGTTCTCATGGATAGGCCCGAGCACGGCATCACGAAGTCCCCTATGCGCAGGCCGTTCGTGCAGCCAGGCGAGACTGATGCGTCCATATTTGGCACGAGGACTGTTTTTGCGTAACATGTTACTTGGCAGATACCTGCCGCGATACCCCTTTCTGAGCACACCTTCTCTGAGGACACTCCGTTCATCAATACACGGCGCGGCCAACGATACATAATGGAACAGATGAGCACATGCATGGGGAAC
>CAUYUJ010014470.1:185000-215000 GCA_963575745.1 Prorocentrum cordatum
CGACTGGCACTGCGGTACTGGTGTACTCCGCAGCTGACGCTCTCAATGTGGCTGATTAGCTGGTCGACGCGCCCTGCGCCCACCGATCTTCAGGTCGTCGACGCGCTTGGACAACGCGGGCGCCAGCGCCGAGACGCCGGCGCACATGGCACCAGACGTCTCGCGCATGACCTCAAGCTCTGTGCCCCACCAGGCGAATTCGGCGCCGCGCCCTGGCGAGCTCGCGACCCAGGCGAATGGAATAGGCCCAAATTAACCCGGCGGGGCGGCTCACAATGTCGATGCATCGTGGCGCGGGCCATGCCTTGCAGAAGCGCCCCCTCGACGCGCGCCCGGCCCAGGCGACGCGTCTCCACCGAGGAAGGCAAGAGCCGCGACACCCGCTTCGCCGCCCCAGCGAACGCCCCCAAGGCTCCGCCGCCCACGTCGCGGAAGCCCAGCGCCACGCGGCGCCTGATGATCCGGGCAGCCTCGCCGCCATGCACCTTCCGGCGCTTCCACTTGAAGACGCGCCTGGAGCCCGTCGCGTTTCGGGCGCTTTCAGCGGCCCCCACTCGAAGCGCGCGCACTTGACCCAGATGGCGAGCTCCTCGAGAACGGCCGCTGCGACCTCGAAAGACAGCCTCGACGCCTCTTCGCCGGGCAGAAGGCCGACGCCGCGATCGACGACCAGGGCCTCGACAGCGGCGCCAACGGCCGCCTGGCGAGCGCCGGCGACAGCCACCAGAAGCTGCCTCGCTGAGACCCAAGATGGCCTCGTGCACCCCTGGATCAAGATACAGCCCCACACGCCTTCGCATTTCGCCCACCTCGTCCGAGCGCGGCGCGCCGCGCAGGCAGGACTGGCACTGCGCGAGGACGCTCCGACGCCGGCGCTGCGTCTCGAGGTGCCTGGGCGACTCGCGGGGCCCACGGCCAAGGCAGGCACGCGGCGCCCTCGACAGCAGCAGAGATCTTCCGCTGACTGCCGGCGCCCCCCAGCCCCCCTAACTCCCGGGCCAGGCCCCCGCCCCCTCGACTTCGCGCCAGGCTGCCAACGCCACGGCAGGGGAAGTCGCAGTCGGTCTACTCGGGAATAGCCGACAAGGCCGATGGAGAACCACCCTCGGCGGCGCTGGAGGCGCCCTCGGGAACGTCGATGACAGAGGCATCGAACGATCCGTCTAGGTCCTCTCTGGCGTCTGCAACCATAACACATGCGGTTCGTCACCCAAGATAAACTGCATGACGCGAACTCCCTTCCCATGCTCGCCGATGAGCTGGCGGGCGTCGGACTTGACACGGCTTAGGTCTATCGGGCCCCGATGGTATCGCCAGATAGCCGAGCTGCGGGCGCAGCCTGCCATGTTGCCCGCAACTTTGCGGCCCCGCATACGTCGCGCGGCGCGCGGCTGCAAGCAGGACAAATGGCCCGCGGCTTCGAATATGATAAGGCAATGCCGGGTTTGCCGTGATCCGCGCGCCCTTCGCTTCCTCCTGGCGGCCAGATATCTGGGCCCCAGAAACCGGCGCGATGTGTTCCAGGTCGCCCTTCACGCGGCCCCAGGCCAAGCCTGCCCGCGCCACGCCGGTGCCCACGTCATCGAAGACAGCACCGATGAAAGCCCAGACGTCCTGCAGCCCGCATGCCGCCTCGGCCCGGCGATGCTTAACTGCCACCTTGCCCCGCGCCGGGTTTACAGACATGACCGCCCCCATGCCGGCCCAGCCCGACACGTTTTGTGCTCGGGAGCCCGTGGATCTTCACCTGCTCGGCAATGCTGAATCGGACCTCCCCTGGGCTCGGAGGCGCGGGTCCAGAGGGCGGGCACGGCTGACGCGTGAGATCGGTGTGGCCCCGATCACACGCTGCAGAGCGATCTCTCGGACGCGCCACTGCAATCGGCTGGGTTGTACTTCGACATCGGCAGGATGTGCAGCACCAGTGCCACGGGCACCGGATGCCTCACCCTCGCCTCGCCCTCCGCGTCTGCTTCGAACGGTGACAGCATGGATGGCTGCCGCCCAAAGACGACCTTGCATGGCGCAGCGCCGCCCACGTGGGCGAGGCGGTTGCCAGCGAAGATAGCGCGCGCCAGCATAGAAACGAAGTTCGCCGTGATACCTCCGCGCTTTAGCTGCTTGTCTGCGGTGTGAAATGCATGTCGTAGTACGGCACCACGTCGCGCGATGAAGCGAGCGTGCCGACGAGGAGCCCGGATGTTCACTTGCATTCCTCGCCTCTTCATTTTTTCCACGAAATATTGTACAATCATCCCGCCCTCGCCGTCCACGATGAATTCTTCCATCGCGCCGACATGTTAAATCCATGAACGTTCGAAGGCGGCACGCAGTTTCGAATCGCGTTTGGTTGTGATCCCCCGGCCACGATGCCACCGCGAGGCGCACCAGGTCAGGTGGATCCCCCAAACAAAAGGCCAAAATCCTTCAAACACAAGCGGGGAAAATCAATGATTCCCTGCTCGCTGTTTCGCGTCCGATGCGCTTGTGAAGTCTCAAGATGGCCCCAAGATGGCCCAAAGCCCAAGAAGGCCCCCCCGACAGCCCCCAAAGCAACCAAGAGCGGCCCGAAAGCGCCCCAAGGGCGCCCCAAGAGCGCCCCAAGAGGCGATTTTAAAAACTCTCGCGGGGAAGAACGAAAATAGTGACTCCCCCTCCTTTGACCGATAGCCTTCAAGATGGTTCCAAGAGGCCCTCCTGGGCTCCACACACACACCAAATGCGAACAGCACCAAAGGACCCAACCATAGGCAGTTGTGAACACCGCAAATGTGAATATCTTCTTCGGTGGTGCCCACGGGCCGCATGAGGGGCGCGCCGACATGTGGCGGGGCACACAACACGAAGGAAAACGAGTGGTCGAATTACGAGAGATCCCCACGGCCCCGCGGATGCGGAAGATCCCCGGCGCGCCCACGGCCGCCAGCCCGCATGCCGCGGGGCGGTCCAGAGCCGCCGCCGGACGAAGACGACGACGGCGACGACGACATCCGCCAGGCCACTCCCCTGCCGCTCGTTGACAGCGACCACAGCGAGAATACCGGAAAGACCCTCGCTGGTGAAATGGAATATCCCGCGAATGCAAAGCAACATACATACGGGGGGGAGCGGGCCTCCTCCTCCTCCTCCTCCTCCTCCTCCGCCTCCTCCTCCTTTTTCCCCAGAGGTCTGGAGCTGTCCCCTGAAACCTTGGGTGTGGCGGACGCATGGTGGCGGTGGCACTGGCGCCTTCGATGGAACCCCCTTTATGGGGCCACGAAACGTGTGAGGGGTGTCCAGAAATTCGCGTGGGGGACGCATGCGGGCGGTGGCACGGGGGCATTCGGTGGAGTTCCTTTATATTGGGCCACGAAACGTGTGAGAGGTGTGCCGAAATTTGTGTGGGAGACGCATGCGGGCGGTAGCACTGGGGCCTTCGGTGGAGCTCCCTATGGGGCCACGAAGCGTGGGAGGACTGTGCCGAAATCGGTGTGGGGGACGCATGCGGGCGGTGGCACTGGGCCTTCGGTGGAGCTACCTGTGAGGCCACGAAACGTGTGAGGAGTGTGCCGAAATGCGGGCGGTGGCACTGGGGCCTTCGGTGGAAATCCATATGGGGCCACTAAACGTGTGAGGGGTGTGCCGAAATGTGTGTGTGTGGGGGGGGGGGGGCGCATGCGAGCGGTGGCACCATATGGGGCCACGAAACGTGTGAGGGGTGTGCCGAAATTCGTGTGGGGAACGCACGCGGGCAGTGGCAGTGGGGCCTTCGGTGGGACTCCCTATGAGGCCACGAAACGTGTGAGGGGTGTGCCGAACTGGGTGTGGGGGACGCATGTAGGCGGTGGCACTGGGGCCTTCGGTGGAGCTCCCTATGGGGCCACGAAACGTGTGAGGGGTGTGCAGATCTGGGTGTGGGGGACGCATGCGGGCGGTGGCACTGGGGCCTTCGGTGGAGCTCCCTTATTGGGCCACGAAACGTGTGAGGGGTGTGCCGAAATTTGTGTGGGAGACGCATGCGGGCGGTAGCACTGGGGCCTTCGGTGGAGCTCCCTATGGGGCCACGAAACGTGTGAGGGATGTGCCGGATTGGGTGTGGGGGACGCATGCGGGCGGTGGCACTGGGGCCTTCGGTGGAGATCCCTATGGGGCCACGAAACGTGTGAGGGGTGTGCCGACATGGGTGATGATGCTGGTGATGATGACGGTCGTGATGATGATGACGATGATGATGACGATGATGATGATGATGATGACGCTGATGGTGATGATGATGATGATGCCGATGATGATGATGATGGCGGGAGGAACGAGGAAGGGGGAGGAGGAGGAGGAGGAGGAGGAGGAGGAGGAGAGGAGGAGGAGAGGAACGCGGGGCGCCGTCTCTTCAAAACGAGGACCCAACACCACAGGATGGTTGGGAATAAAAGGACACCCGCCGCTGGGGACGGCTGCGGGAGCTAGTCGCCCAGAAGGGGAAGGCGCGTAGCAGGAGAGCCGACGCAGTCGGCTTGGCCGGCCGCCGGCCCTCACCGTTGGGGGGCAAAGGAAAGAGGGTTCTCGTCGCCGCCAAAAGCCGCACAGGCGCGACCAACCAAACCGCCGATACCACCACCACCACCACCACCAATGAAGGGCCCAGCAGGGAAGCGAAGGGGCGTCGAGAGGGTCGTGCGCGGCGTCGTCGGGTGGAACCGCCACAACGCCAATGCCATGCCGCCGCCGCTTCGTCGGGGGGGCCGCCAGGTCCACGGTCGTCGGCGGCGTCACCGACGCCAGGGCTCCCAAGAGGGCCTCAAGAGAGCCCCAAGAAGGCCCCAAGAGAGCCCCGAGACGGCCCCAAGAGCGCCCAAGAGCGCCCCAAGAGCGCCCCACGAGGGCCCTGAGAGGCGGTTTGTCTCCTCCTCCTCCTCCTCCTTCCTCCTCCTCCTCCACCTCCTCCTCCTTTTCTTTTTCCCCCTCCTTCTCCCCCCGCCCCCCCGCGGGCCCAAATGGCCCGAAGAGGCACTCCCAGGCCACGCCCTTTGCTCCCAATGATCTCTCTGTTCATCCTGGTTGTCCGCTTCGTTCCACTACATGAATATCTGCGTCCTTTCTCCCGTCAAGTCTCCTGGGAAACGTTTCTGAACGGACTGGTGGTGATACGCTTTTGGTTGGCGGGCGCGCGAAACGGGTCGAACGCCGAGCGTGCTAGGGCGGGCCGCGCCGGTAGCGAAGTGAAAAGCAGTGCAGGCGTCGGCGCGCGAGGAACCGCGATACCGACCGGCGGTCAGCAGCAGAAGAGCGTGCCGAACATGGAGACCACGTGAGCGCAGCAAACTTGGCGAACAGGAAGCACAAGAAGCGACCCAAGAGCACGAGGAGGACACTGGGGGTAATACGCGAAGCGTCAAGAATTATTCAAAAGAGACGTAAGAGCCCCATTCTTGAAAGCACTGCTTGGATAATTATGTTCTCAAGATCGTCATGTTGGTCCTCAGAGTGCCCAAGACGGCCCCAGGGGCCCCTAACAGTAATTACCTCAGGAGAGCCACCAAGCCCCCAAGAGGGGCGCAAGAGGTCGCACGAGAGGGGGAGAGGGGAAGCTCGAAAGGGCATCTTTGGGGCCCTGCCCGCCGAAATGGCCCCCCGAGAAACACTCCGGGCCTCCGTAAGGAAACCCCCGAAAGTTCCCAAGAGGTTACCGGGAGGCTCCAAGGAGGATTCCAAGAGGCCCAATGAGCCTCCAAGAAGCCCCAACAGGCCTTCCAAGAGACCCGGAAAGCCTCTACAGGCCTCTTGTCGACGAGCAGAGACCACTTGAGAAAGACCGGCTTTAAGGGGGGCGGTAGGGAGAGTGGCAGGTCGGCGGGAGAGGAAAACGAGGAGGAAGAGGAGCAGGAAGAGGAGAAGCGGAGGTGGGAGGTGGAGTAATAGGCAGGAGGAGAGGAGTGTGGGAGGTGGGAGGGGAGGCGGAATTGGGATGGGGAGTATTAAATGAGTGAGAGTGGTGGAGCGGGGAGGGCGACAGGAGGTGGTGGGCGGAATGGGAGGTGGGAGGTGGGAGGAACATTGCGTGAGAGAGGGGGATGAGATGGCATAGGGGGGCAGGCGGAGGAGGAAGGGCGGGAGCGGGAAGATGCCTTCCCCCCCTCCCTCCTGCACGATCTCCCGCTGGGAGTCGTCGACCAGGAGGCCCAGCTCGTCTGCCTGCGAAAACAGAGGAGCACAAGAGGGCCCCAGATAAGCGGGGAAAAGGAAAGGAGGCGAACAGAAAACACCAAACGATAATGTTTCTCGAAGGGGGGAAACGAAAAACGGTTCCTCCCTCCTCCCCAGTGGTGCAGACTACTGAATTGTTGTCGTCGGGACTGCACGCAGTTGCTCTCTGGCAGTGGTGCTGGTGCACTGCGCGAGGAGTTTCGCGCCCGGCGAGGTTACCATCAAACGTCTGACCCAGCGCTGCCTCCGACTCTGGGCGACGCGTGGAGCACCTCGACATTTCACCCGAGCGACGATCACAAAAGCGGGTCTCGCGGGAGATGGCACAGCGACCTCACGCGGCGGCTCACGCGGGCGCCGGCACGCGACACTGGAGACGAGGGCGCCTGCGCCCGACCCGACGCGGGCAGCTTTCGAGCCAGTGTCGGCGCGGACGACCTCGTTTTGCTCGGCGTCGCTCGCCCGAGCGTGGCCTGGCTTCTGGCAGGGTCCCGCCGCCTGCCCCCCGTGGGGGGAGGCGATCCTGGGAGGGCGCCGACCGCGCGCCTGCGCCGGTCCTGGCCGGGCCCACCCTGGCCAGGCCCCGCCCTGGGCCTGGGACGATCGGTGCACGCCCCCTGCTGGCCGGGCTGGAAAAAGCGTGTGCGCCGATCCTTCTGATCCCCGGGCTTTGCCCTCTCCCAGCCTTGACGTGAGGCCCCGCCTTCTTTTGCCCTCCCTCTGCCTATCGGAAGAGGCTCGCTCTCGACCCGCAGATCAAGAAGTGCGCCGATCCTGAGCCCAGGATCGGCACGGCCAGGAATGGCGATCAGAAACGGGCCTCCCGCGAGATGGCGTAGCGACCTTCACGCGGCTGCTCTCGCGGGCCGCTGGCGCGGCACGCCCCGGTGGAGGCGAGGGCGCTTACGCGCGACCTTGCGCGGGCAGCTTACGCGCCAAGGTCGGCACAGACGACCCCGTTTTCGTTCGTCGCCCAGTTGGCACCCTCCGAGGTTGAAGGCTCTGTTCCGACTCCTCTCTTCCCTTCCGGAAGCAGGCACCCCTCCCCAAAGTCCCTGCCGGGAGGTCTGGAGGGGGGTCGTGAAGAGTGGGAGGGCCCGTTGGGCCTTTAGATGGCTCCAAGATTGGCCCAGATGTCCAAAGATGGAGGACGTTGGCCTGAAGATGGCCTCCAGCATGCCTCCAGAATGCCTGCAGCATGCCTCCGAGATGCAAAAGGCCCCAAAGATGGCCCCAAGACGAACACGGTCACCCGAGAGACGCCCCAAAGAATCCAAGACAAACACCCACACACAAACAAACAAAGTCACCCACCTACACGACACATGACACACGACACACACGACACGCACAATACACACACACACACACACACACATACACACATACACACTTTTTGGCGGCTCGGCCCCGCGCGCGGCGACGGGGCGTAGGAACTCAGAGGCAGGCAGTGAAGCGCGCGCGTCTACGCCCGGCCGAGCTCAAAGAGAGAGCCAAGGGTCACACACACACACAGTCTTTAGCGGTCGCGGCCTCTCACGCAGCGGCGAGGCGGAGTAAGACAAGTACAGCGGCCGAGACCTAAGCAGTTGCACGCGCGGGCCGGCTCAGCGGGGGGGGGCAACACATAGCCATCCGGGCGTGGATGGCGAGGAGAACGGAGAGCACTGATCGCCAACCGGGGGGGCGTCCCACCCGAGGTCGCGGCGCAGACGAGAAGACACAGCACATAGCCATCGAGGCGTGGATAGCGGAGAGACGAGACAAAGCGCCAACCGACACCCGAGGGGAACGTCCCACATGAGTCGGGAGCGGCCAAGAGGGGGGTGTCCAAGAGGGGGGGGTGCAAATCATGACCGGCGGCATGTGCGCGGCCCAGCGGGGGGGCCAGGGACGCAATGAAATAAGAAGAGGCGCCATGAAATCTGGGGAAATATCATGGCCCACGCCATGATATCCACCCCCCCCCTAGTCATCACCCCCCTCTGTTCCGCCCCCGAATGGGGGCAGCGCCGACGAGGAAACGAGGAGTGCAGGCCCACCATGTGGCCAGGCGGTGGCCACAGACGAGACGAGGCCGGGTGGCAGAATATCACGGGGCGATACCGCCCGGTCCTTCTTGAAGGGGCCCCAGGACACACAAATCAATACACACAAATGCAAAGATTCCCCGTATTTCCCAATATTTTCTGGGTTTCTGTCTTCCCCCCCACTTCCCATATTTTCTCATATTTTCTGGGGAATCGACGATTAATTGTGTCTGTGTGTTTTTGTTCCTCCTGACTTCTCCCGTGAGGACGCGACAGAGCGTGGGAACGAAAGCGCTTCCGGGACGGCGCGGCGGACTCGCCGGGAGGGGGAGGCGCGAGGTCCTCCTCGACCTAGTGTTAAGTCGGGCGTGTCCCCCTACAGGGGCATTTTGGACGGACATGTTTTGAAAATAATACCCAAAAAATGCCCCAAAGATGCCCAACAATAGTCAAAAACTAGTCCCCAGACTATTCTTTTACTATTTTTGCATATTCCCCCTGTAGAGTGACAGGCCCGACCTAAACCCAGTGGCGGCGAGGAGAACGTTGACGGGATGGAGCGGATGTGTAGAGGCTGAGCTGGTGAGCAGAGAATGCGCGGGGATCGATTGACACCTGGCCGCCCGTGTCGGAGCCAGGATCGCACGGTTGCCATACCAGATGGCCCACTCGTGGCAGTGAGCGGCCGTGAAGGCAGCGACGGAGGGGTCGTCGAGCAGGGCGGCCACCCGGTTGGCGAGAGCGAGGCGCCCGGCGTCGGCGGCCGGCGACGCGGCCATGCCGGCCGACGAGGTGGCGATGGCGCGCTGCTGGGGCGGTGGGGCGCCTGCTGGTCTGGATCGGCTCTCCGACCGTGGCCGGTCCCGGTCCGCGGTGCCTCAGGGGGCGGCATCGGTCCGAGGGGCTGCCAGGGCCGTGGCGCGCCGCTGGAGTCTGGCACCCCAGCCAGAGGCAGAGGGCCACGAGCGGGGGTCTCTGGGAAGACCCGGGTCTCAGAGCCGAGCCCCGAGGATCCGAACGCATTCGGAGGCGAGGGGAGTCACCCTGACCCTGGCAGCCACGGGGCCGCGCCAGGGGAGAGGGTAGCAGAAGCATGGGGCGAGTCGCGGCGGGGGTCGCGTCCCCGGGCCCGGCGGGGGGACGGCCCAGAGGGGGGTCGCTTGGAGCTGGCTCCCTCCAGCTCGCGCTCCCTGGATGGGAGGGCGCGCTGCCGTCGCGGGGGCAAGCGTTTCGTAGGCGGAGGTCGGGAGCACAGAACTTGGCGAGGTGGACAGCGTACTGGGGTGGCCCTACAACCAACGGGCGACCTTGACGGTTTCCTCGGATGAGGTGGCCACCGATTCGGCTCGCGGGCCGGGAGCAGCCTCGCGCGAGGGCGGGGCGCCGATGGCGGCGGGGAAGCGCAGGGAGAGGGGCGCGGACTGGTCCACCCACGCCACCCGGTGTCTGGTCGCGGTGGGGCTGCCCACAGCCGCGACACGCCGAGCGCGTTGGGGGCGGTGGCGCCCCACATCGGGCGCCGCAGGGCGGGCCTGTCTTGCTCGCTCACCAAGCGCTGGGCGAGGTCGCGACGCTGGGGGAGCGGCAGGTGGTGCCAGCCAACGAGGCGCCCATCATCCCATCCGTCCACCACGGCTTGGGTGAGCTTGGGATCGAGGGGCCAGGGGCCGGTGGTGTGCAGGACGGTAGTGCCCCGGGGGGGATGAGTTGGACGGACTCCCTCCAGAGGTCAGGCGACCCTGCCCTCTGCCTGACGCCCTGGAGACGCGCGAGCAGTTGGGCGGTGTGGGGATCGGAGCCGCGAGGCTGACCCGAGGCAGGGATGAACTGCGCGGGCAGCGGTAGGCTAGCCCCAGGAAGGCGTCGACCTGCTCGCCAGTGCAGCGCGAGGGGTCCGCCTGGGTGATGTGGAACCGCTGGAGGTGGTCGCGCAAGAACCTGGCCTGGCGGAAGCCGAGCTGCACGTAGGCCTCGACGACCTGGGCCTTCGTGCGGCGGTCCTGCATAGGCGTCTGAGCGATCTCGGCGAAAGGGGCCAGGCTGCGCTGGGGGGGGGGGCCGCCGTCGAGATCCGCAGGCCGACGCCTGTGGCTCCCCGCGGGGTGGGCGCTGGGCTCGTCGGAGGGGCGGCCTGGTCGGTGGGGTCGTCGGGAGGCGGGGAGGCCGCATGTGGTCGCCGGCGGCCGCGGTTCCAGCCCCTCCCGGCATCGAGCGGGATCGAAAGATTGCAAAAAAACGAAGGATTGCAAAAAAAACCCGTTTGAACGAAGGATTGCACGAAGGATTGCAATCCTAGGTTTTTTTGCAGTCCTTCGTTCCAGCCCCTCCCGGCATCGAGCGGGAGCTGCGTCCCCGCCCGGCCTCCAGGGGGCAGCCCACGCCGGAGGCATGCCTGGAGGCAGGGGCCTCGCCGTCGGAGAGCCGTCGTCACCCGTCCCCCGCCGTGGCTCCCTTCCGGGGGGGGGCCGAGCGCGAGGCAAACATCCAGCAGGCTCTGAAGCAACTCGATGGGGGTGCCTCGCGCTGAGAGAGGAGCAGGATACCCTCGCGCTGGACTGCGACATCAACGGTAGGGTACCCCGACGGGGGTGCCTCGCTCGAGGGAGAGGACGCCGGGCGGCCGCAGGTCTTCGGGCGGACGATCGCCCAGCTGCTCGCGGAGGTAGCGGCGCCACCGCTGGAGCATAGGGCGGGGGCAATCGCCTACGCCGTCACACACACACACACACACACATACACACACACACACACATACACACACACACACTTTTTTCGTCGGCGGCCAGGCAGAGTAGCTGCGATGGCGGAGAGCTAATATAGACACACATCTACTCTCTCTCTCTCTCTCTCTCTCTCTCACGCACACACACACTCAGAAACACGCACACGCACACGCACGCACGCACGCACGCACGCACGCACGCAAGCACGCACGCACGCACGCACACGCACACATACACACACACACACAAACACACACACACACACACGCGCACGCACGCACGCACGCACGCACGCACGCACGCACGCACGCACAGGCGCACGCACGCACGCACGCACGCACGCACGCACACACACACACACACTAGCACACACTGACACACAAACACAAACACACAAATATACCTATATGTACATATATACACACAACCCACACACACACACACACGCACAAGAAAACTGTTCTTCATTGATGCCTACACTCTCGTTACTTCGCTTCCGATCTGCGAGGCCCACAGACACACACCACCGCTCGCGGCAACAGCGCGACCGCCCCCAGGGGCGGACGCTGCGTGCCTGCGCCAAACGAATTGGTCGAGAATAGTTGCTGCCAAGCGCTCCACTGCCTGCCACCCAGGGGTAGTGTATTAAAAACGACGGGCACCCCCCCCCCAAGAATTGTAGACACCAACCCGACATATACACCATGCGCTGTTTGTGTACGTAGATCCGTGCGCCCAAATCACGCTACGCAGATGGCATGCGATCATCGCGGGATGTGACACACCTTGCGACACACTGTCCTGGAGGTTAATTGGGTTATTAACCCAATTAACCTCCAGGACAAAGGAACAGCCCGCGGAAATGGTGTAGATCTGTGGGTCTCAGACGATTGGCTTCTTTCGAGGCCTCAAGATGGCCACAGAAGGAGGCCAGAAGGGCCCAAGAGGGCCCTGAAGGCCCCCAGGAGCGCTCCAAGAGATCCCCGGGAGAGCTCCAAGAGACTATTCTTCAGCCTCCACAGACACTAGCTGGCATGTACATACCACATTTGGCACCTCGCCCTGGATGATCGTCACAAACACCCGTGTGCCTCAGGGAAACACCGGCTCAGAACCAACTCCCTACGACACAGAGCCACCGAATCTGATTTTCCGCGCCGAACATCGCCTCGATAGTACGCGACAAACCTCCGGCAAAGCGCCAGCAAAAAAACTGAACACCACAAACCACCCGAGAGACATACCACCACGTTTTTAGATAGCCATAGCAGAACATGTCAAGCACGACTGACACACGCGGCGAATGTGTTGACTTTCACCTACGAGACCTGCGAAAGATTAGCGAACCCTCTGCCCAGAGCTCAATGTATGCAGCACAGATGGTCTCAGCAGCAAGAACTGTGACAAAGGAGGTCAGATGCCCGCGCAAAAGCACAATTGGCGCCTCATCCTGACTCTTCTAGACAACGCAAAGCAAGCGTGACAAGTGACCAAATACTGCAATACCACGCCATGAGCGTCAGCAGCACCACCTCTACCATGACAATGACCATCGCTGCACCAAGAGCATGACCGTCGTTATCAACATCGCCATGGCCGCCATGGTCGTCACAACTGAGATCATCGTCGCCGTACGCGTCGCCATCGCAGTTCCAGTGCCATTACCATCGCCATCACCATGAACGTGTTCTGGCAGCGGCATCGCGCTCGACGTCCACATGATCATCATCGTAATCGTAATCACCGCTCCTTTCCAACTGTATTTGCCGCTGCTGCCTCGGCGATGCGAGACTCCATCGTCCTGCACCTCTCCTCCAAGGACGCCTCGTCGGAATCCATGGCCTCCCGAGTGGAGTGACGGCGAAGAGAGGGAGATGTTTTGCGGCGCGCGCCTGCGAACCGCACACACCTCGCTGGCTTGACACCTGGACCAAGTGAAAGTTCGATCCCACCCCCTGGGTGAGCCACAGCGCGGACACAGCCGGTCGGCGAAGGCCCTGCCTGGGCCTCGGCAGGCCCTCCCGCTGGCGGTGGGTCAAAGGGGGAGCGGTGGAAAGACGACGACGAAACGGGAGTGAGGGAACGTGACGGTGGGCCTCAGCCTCCAACCTACCGTCATGGGGCGATCTTAGCGGCCTCGTGAGACATGTTGGAGGCCCCTGGGCTGGTCCACAAGGCCACGCTCTGTCGAAAACATGTGTGCCTGCATGGCTTTATCGTTCTCGACGCCTCGGTCCTGGGCGCGTCTAAGACGGCCCGATACGCCTCCTGGATCGCCATAAGATGGCCCCCCAAGGCCAGCAAGAGGGGCTAAAGAGGCTCCCAAGACAGGCCCCACGAGGGACCCTAGAGGGGGAGCACGGACTGACAGTTGGAGCCATCCACCTCCAAACGAGCCCCAAGACCGCCTCCAGGCCCCCAAGGAGCACCCAAGAGGCCCCCGAGAGGCCTCCGAGAGGTTCCCAGGAGGCCACAAGGGGCCCCCAAGACTTGAGGCCCTCGAGACGCACCAAAGCGGCCCCAACCAGGCCCCCAACAAGGCCCCCAACGAGGCCCCCGACGAGGCCCCCAAGAGGCCTTCCAAGTGACACCCAGATGGCTCTCAGAGGCCCCTGGTCAACGACACAGGCACGGTCTGCTGCTATTACTGCTGCTGCTGCTGCTGCCGCCGCCGCCGCCGCTGCTGCTGCTGCTGCTGCTGCTGCTTCTGAACTGTACCAATGTAATCCTGCGCTCCTTATCCTGATGCCCCGCCGCTCTCACTAAAGGGGGATGGGAGTACAGAACACGACAGGAGGGCGGAAGGAACTATGCGAGTTGAAGGTCGGAGAAGGGAATCAGGAAAACGATGCTGGAAAGCAGGAGGGAGAAGGCACGGGAGACAGTAGAGACAATCAGCAAGAGGCAACATATCCGCCGCCCCCCCTTTGCCAGGGGGTGTGAAAAGGCGAGTGAGATGATTGGCTGTCACCCCTCCCTCTTTCCCCCTCCCCTGGTTTTCAAAACCCGTTAGAAAGGGGGGGCTGGTGGCGGGGGATGGGGGGGGCGAGTTCCTCAACGCATCACGGGGGCCCTCGGAGCCTCAAAATCAACCCTCCGTGGCCGCCAAAATGCGACGTCCAAGGGGAGACTGGCGCGTGCAGCGGTAGAAGATCAACAACAAGCACAGATATACACTTTCGTAAGTCCGCGCGGTTTCCTTGGACAAAAACTGAACCACCCGCGGCGCCGGCTGAAGACCCCCAAGAAATCCGCACGGACCTCCGTAAGCTTGTGTTTGTGCAGCCGTTGATCCTCGAGTCCATTCGTAGACTGGCGCCTGTGACAGGTAAGACAAGCGAGTCACCTTCCCTTGCTCTGACCTTTGGCAAACGCTCTCGGCCGAACAAAACCCGAACAGACATTCCCACACCCCTCCTCACTCCTCGTTCCTCCTCATTCCTCCTCCTCCCCCCATCCCCCTCTCCACGTATTCCTCCTCCCCCTCCTCGTCCTCCATCCCTCCGTCCTTCGATCCAATCCCTCCCCTCCTGCCTACCCAGGGCTTCTCCGGAGGCCCACGGGAGACCCAGAAAACAACAAAATGTAGATCGTCATTATTCCTCCTCCTCCCTCACCTCCTCCTCCTCCTCCTCCTCCTCCTCCTCCTCCTCCTCTTCTTCTTCTTCTTCTTCTGCTTCTTCTTCTTCTTCTTCTTTCTTCTTCCTCTTCTCCTTCCTCCTCCTCCTCTCCTCCTCCTCCTCCTCCTCCTCTCCTCTCATCATCATCATCATCATCATCATCATCATCATCATCATCATCATCATCATCATCATCATCATCATCATCATCATCATCATCATCATCATCATCATCATCATCATCATCATCATCATCATCATCATCCGCCGCCTCCTCCTAACCACTCCTAACCACCACCAACATACACCACCAAAATCGTCATCATACTCACATTCAAGAAAAAGCATCCTCATCATCATCATCAGCATCATCATCAGCAGCAGCATCATCACCATCAACATCATCATGACCAACACCATCACCACCACCATCATCACCATCAGCATCGTCCTCATCATCAGAATCAGCACCAGTACCAGCATCAGCATCATGATCAGCATCAGCATCATCACCATCTTCATCACAATCGTCCTCCTCATCATCATCATCATAATCAGTCTCTGCGTCGCCACCAGCCGCATCATCATAAGAATAATCGCCGTCGTCGATATAGTCGTCGCCATCGTGATCGTGATAGCGATCTTCATCCTCATCATCATCATCAGCATCATCAGAATCATCGTCGTCATTAGCAGCATCATCAGTATCACCATCATGTGCATCATCAGTGTCATCTGCAGGATCATCATCGTATCGGCATCGTCACCATCATCGACAACACACACACACCATGGTCGTCATCATAAGCAGCATCCCCATCACCATGATCGCGTCTCGCCGTCGTCATCAGCAACAGCATCAGCATTACCACCACCACCATCATCAGAAGCAGAAGCATCGTCATCATCATCAGCAGCATCATCATCGTCACATCATCATCAACAGCAGCACCTGCATCATCATAACCACCACTACCATCAGCATCATCCTAATCAACATCAGTATCATCATCAGCATCAGCATCATCATCGTCGTCATCGTCAGTGACATCATCATCATCATCATCATCATCATCATCATCATCATCATCATCATCATCATCATCATCGTCATCGTCATCATCATCATCATAATCATCATCATCCTCAGCATCAGCATCATCTTCATCATCAGCATCAGCACCATCATCATCTTCGGAAGTATCATCATCAATGTCCTCATCGCATGATAATCATCATCGTCGTCGTCATCGTCATCAACATCAACAACAGCCATACCTCATAGTCGTTGTCCTAACCACCATCCCGCATCACCATGATCACGTCTCGGCGTCGTCATCACCAGCAGCATCATCATTACCACCACCATCATCCACAGCATCATCATCGTCGTCATCATCAGCAGCACCTGCATCATCATCATCATCATCATCATCATCATCATCATCATCGTCATCATCACCGAACCCATCATCAATGTCATCATCACCATCGTCGCCATCGTCATCGTCAGCGGCACCATCATGGTCATCATAAGCAACATCATCATCATCATCATCATCATCATCATCATCATCATCAGCACCATCATCATCATCATCATCATTTCCACCACCATCATCCTCATCACCACCACCATCATTATCATCATCATCATCAGCATCATCATCAGCATCATCACAAGCAGCAGCAGCAGCATCAACATCGTCATCATCAGCGTCCCTCGTCGCCGCCGTCGCCGTCGTCGTCTCGTCGTGGACGCTGCCGCGCGTCGTCGCCGTCGTCGTCGTAGTCGATCGTCGTCGTCGCCGCCGTCGCCGTCGTCGATCGGGCGGCCACCAGGTTGTTGCCACCCGCCCCCTCCACGTGGAGGTGGCCTGGACCCACCTATGTAGCCCCCTCGGCCTTGCTGTTGCTGGGGGGGGTCATCACCCTTCCCCCCGATGATCCTTGGTGTTTCGGTGGTGCTGGCTCTGGTAGTGTGATCCTTGGTTATGTTTCTCGGTCGTCGGCCCTCGATTGTATCTCGTTCTGCGTGAACCGTGGCCTGCTATGCTTGGTTCGCCCAATACGCGACATCATCCCTGACTGCGACGTCTACATCGCATTCGGGTGGAAGTCGGTGAGGGCGAAAGGAAAGTGTAGAGGTGCGGGGTCAAGGGCCCACGCGTAGCGCATCGTTACGTTGGTGCCGTGGCCTGCTCGCCGTATCGCTTGGCGCGGCAGCTCGCATCGACGGTGAAAGCACCCACGAGAAGGGCAGCTTGGTAGCTTCGTGTGGGCCACTGCTCTGCGCTGGGCGCTGCCCCACTCCCCCCACAACGTCTCTGAGCGCGCGGCCGCACCCGACCCATCCCAATTGGACAAGCCCCCCCTGTTCTGGGGTGGACCACAGGCCAGGGGCACAGCCGTGAGGTGTGTCAGGCCTCCCCTTGAGCAGGGGCAAACAACAAGTCGCTCTGCCCCGTCCAAATTGGCTGTCTTTCCCTGTCCAGGGGTGAACGATAGACCAGGGACAGGCCTCCTTCGAGCACGGCCTCCCCTCGAGAGGTGAACGAACTACAGACCAGAGAAGCAGCGTGGCGTCTGCGGCGCGGCCGCTTCAACTCCGGGCCTGAGGGTCAGGTCGCTACTGGAGGTCAGGGTGGCAGAAAGCATGCTGCTCCTTCCCACCAGCTGTTGAGTGTGGCTAATGTACGCTGCGCCCGTCCTATGGAAGGGGGATCACCGTCATCATTGACATCATCATCCTCATCATCATCATCATCACCATCATCATCAGCAGCAGCAGCAGCATCAGCAGCAGCCTCAGCATCAGCATCATCAGCAGCATCATCATCACTATCATCAGTATCATCATCAGCAGCATCATCATCAGCATCATCAGCATCATCAGTATCATCATCAACATCATCAGCATCATCAGTATCATCATCTGCATACTCATCATTATCAGCACCTGCATCATCAGCCTCATCAGCATCTGCATCATCAGCATCATCATCATCATCAGCATCATCATCATCATCATCAGCATCAGCATCAGCCTCAGCATCCTCATCATCATCAGCATCATCAGCATCATCAGCATCATCAGTACCATCAGCAGCAGCATCATCAGCATCATCAGCATCATCAGCATCATCATCATCAGCAGCAGCATCACCATCATCATCATCAACATCGGCATCATCATCATAATCGTCATCATAATCATAAGTAGTATGCTCCTCCTCATCCGCCTCCTCATCGTCATCCTCATCATCGTCGTCGTTATCCTCATCAACGTCCGCATCGTCATCATCATCACAATCATCATCACCAATGTCGTCATCATCATCATCATCATCATCATCATCATCATCAGCATCGTCATCGCTATCGTCATCGTCATCGCCCTCGTCACCATCAGCAGCATCAGGATCATAAGCATCATCAGCAGCAGCAGTAGCAGCAGCAGCAGCAGCAAGAGCCTCATCAGCATCCAAATCAACGACTTCCTCAACCTCTTCTTGGGACTCAGTATCGTCGTCGTCAGCATCATCATCATCATCATCAGCATCAGCATCATCATCATCATCATCATCATCATCATCTCCACCACCACCACCAGTGTTGTCATCAGCATCATCAGCATCATCAGCATCATCAGCATCATAATCACAATCATCACAATCACCATACCACCATCATCATCATCGTCATCATCATCAGCATCATCATCAGCATCATCATCCTTATCATCAGTAGCATCATCATGAGCAGCAGCAGCAGCATTATCAGCAGCACTACCTTCGACAGCAGCACCATCGTCACCAGCATCCTCATCCTCAGCCTCAGACTCATCGCCATCGTCATCAGCAGCATCGGCCTCAGCATCAGAATCATCCTTACCGTGGCCGTCATCATCACCACCACCATCGCCGTCATCGCCTCCGCCTCCCTCCTTCCGGAACCTTCTCCTCCTCCTCCATCCCCCCATTCCTCCATTCCTCCTCCTTATCCATTCCTCCTCCATTCCTCCTCCATTCCTCCTCCTCCATTTCTCCTCCTCCTCCTCCTCCTCCTCCTCCTCCTCCTCCTCCTCCTCCGCCTCCCCCTCCTCCTCCTCCTCCTCCTCCTCCTCCTCCTCCTCCCTCCTCCTCCTCCTCCTCCTCCTCCTCCTCCTCCTCCTCCTCCTCCTCCTCCTCCCCCCCTCCCTCCTCCCGGAACCCTCCCCCCCTCCCCAAAGCCTGTCTCAGGCCCACGACGCAGTTGCCGGCCTCGCCCGGGCGCGGCCACCGGCCGCGGGCAGGTCGGCAGGGCGGCGTGGCACGGCGGCGACGGCGGAGAACGGACCGACCCGCTGGGGCAGGAGGGGGAGGAGGAGGAGGAGGAGGAGGAGGAGGAGGAGGAGGAGGAGGAGGAGGAGGAGGAGGAGGAGGGCACCCCATGTCCAGGGGGGAAGGGGGGGCATCGAGGCGAGAAGGGGGCAGGGGACAGGGCAGGGGATCGAAGGGGGGGGCAGGGAAGGGGATCGGGGAGGGGAGGGAGGGAATCGAGGACGGGGTCGACGAGAATCGAAGACTGAGAGCGAAAGGGGATCGAGGAGGGAAGGGAGGGGACCGAGGAGAGAGGAAGGGGCAGATGATCGAGGAGGATCGAGGAGGATCGAGGAGGATCGAGGAGGATCGAGGATCGACGATGTCGAGAATGGAGGCGCTAAGCGTGCTCGACCTTCTTGGGCCTCTGGAGGCCTCTAGAGGCATCTGCAGGAATCCTGGAGCCTCTGGAGACCTCCATGGACCTCCGATCTCTGGAGTCCTTTGGAGACGTCCTCGGACGCCGTGATGTTGTTCAGAACCGGGCGTCTGACCCCAACGTCAGTCTCTGAGGGGCCACCTCGAGCGACCGGAACGTCGAAGAGATCATGAAAATGAAAAGCTGGCTCTGGGGAAGGACCATTTGCTCGAAAAAACATCACGAACCACATTCCAAAAACTCAAAAATCGGCCCCCGGACTCGAGCGACGGGAACGTCGAAAAAACAGTGAAAATAAAAAGCTGGCTCTGGGGAAGGACCATTTGCTCGAAGAACCAAATGTTGAAAACATCACGACGTCACAATCCAGAAACTCAAAGATCGACCCCCGGACTCAGACGACGGGAACGTCGAAGAAACAATGAAAATGAAAAGCTGGCTCTGGGGAAGGACCATTTGCTCGAAGATCCACATGTTGAAAACATCACGACGTCACATTCCAGAAACTCAGAGATCGACCCCCGGACATGTCGCTGTGATGCGTGGCCATGCTTTAGAGGCGGATCCAACCGTGGCCACGAGGGCGGCCCAGGAGCCCCAAGGCCCCCAACAAACAAACAAACAAAAGCACCGACAAACACCGATAGCCTCGATCCTCGACTCGAGAATCGCAAAAAAGAGAACGGAGCATGGAGAAGTACCCGAGGGGGAAACGGTAGGAGGGCACGGGCTCGTGGGGGGAAACATCGAACTGGAATCAGCGCTAAATGGCCGACAGATCGGCGATGGGCGCCAGATAGCGAATCCGCCCGATCCTGAGCGGGGTGGGCTGTCGGGCCCATCTCGGTGATGGATGGGCGATTGTGGTCGATGCAGCCCCCCTGAACCCCAGTCATCGTGCTACCAGAAGGACTGCTGGGCAAGGAACGACGGGGCTTTTTCTGGCAACGGCAAGCCTCGACCACGAATGGGCCTCCCTGATCTAAGGAACGACCCCCAAGTGGTCATTTGTTTCTCTCTCGTTCTCCTTCAGGCAGGTTGTGACGCCACCCTCCTGCTCACGCTCACGCCACGGAAAGTCGTTCCTTTGGAATCCCTGGTAACGATCACGCCATGGAAAATCGCTCCTTTGGAGTCCCTGGTAACGATCACGCCATGGAAAACGTGTGGAGGATGAGGAGGAGGAGGAGGACGAGGAGGAGGAGCAGGAGGAGGAGGAGGGGGAGGAGGATCTAAGGAACGACCTCCAAGTGGTCATTATTTCAACGTCTTGACCGAACCCCCCTCTCCAGTCGACCGCATGGCCCTGGCTGCCCGGCGGCGGCGGGGTGGCGGCCGCGGCCTTCAGGGCGGCGTCCAGCGCCGCGGCCATCCGGGCGCGACCCTGCGCAGCTCCGTCCCTGCCCTCTCGCCGTTGCCTCCTCCTCCTCCTCCTCCTCCTCCTCCTCCTCCTCCTCCTCGTCTTCCTCCTCCTCCTCCTCCTCATCCTCGACGGCCTCCTCCTCCTCCTCCTCCTCCTCCTCCTCCTCCTTTTCCTGGGTCCTCCTTTTCCTGGGTCCTCCTTTTCCTGGGTCGCCCTCCTGCCTCTCGCCGTTGCCTGATCCTCGCCATCGCTCGGACGTCCATTCCCTGGGTTGTTTTCGGTTTCGCGCGAGGTTTTTTCGCAGGATGATCCAGGATGCTCCTCGATGGTCCTCGCCGAAGGAAACATGCACACGTCCGAGCGATGCCAAGGATCCTGTACCTCCTCTTGCTCCTCATCCTCCTCGGCTCAAGGATCGAACCGAACCCCCTACGAAAATACTGACTGTGGTTGGTGGCGGTGCTTCTTTGTTTGTTGGTGTCGGCGTGGTTTCCAAAGTGTCCCCCACCCATCGTTTTCCCCCTTAATCTCTGACTGCTTCCCGCAACCCTGCGGACCTCCCAAGAATCCTTAGTGAGAACTCCTCGAGTGCGAGATACTTAGAAGCATTGTCTTTAGCAATACTTCATTCATAAGGATGCCTTTTTGTATCAAGGCATCCTTAAAAAAGATCCCTTCACTGAGGGATCCTGAATGAGGATGGCTTTGGTAAACGTTCGCTGGTAAGGACCACTTTTCACGAGGAATCCTCAGTGTGAAAGATCGCGCCGGTGGAACACTCCTTACTGAAAGGGGGGCCCCAGCTTCAAGCTATTCCCCCCCTCCCTTGGAAGAAGGAGGGGGGGAAATTCCGAGGGCACCCCCCCGTCCCCCCCTCTGGGGGGCATTTTTCGTTGGGGGCCCCAGCTAAAGCGAGGGGGGGGTGGAAGCTACCCCCCCGTCGCCCCCACTTCGGGGCCCAGGGTCCACCCGATCTCCCCTTTCCCAAGGGGGGGGGGAGGCTTCCGAAGCGACTTCCCACCCCTCCCTTTTGTTTGGATGTTGTAGCTGGGGGTCCCTGACCAAGGGAGAGCAGAGCTGGTGAGCAGCGGCACGCACAAAGTACAACTGCTGGTGAACACTGTCATCGACGTAGGGGCTGCCTACGGTTTAGAGCTGAACTGTGACAAAACAGTGGTTCAGCAAATCAAGCACAATGGGTGCCTGTTTGATCCATCTGGGAACCCTGTCAAAACAGTGGAGCAAACAGTTTACATTGAGGGTCTCATCACTGCAGGCTCGTCCGCAAAAGCAGAACTTACTAGAAGAATTAGGGAAGCGAAAGGGATTTTCAAAGCTATGCAACAATCTTGGTCACACGCGAACATATCCAGAAAGAGAAAGCTAGAGCACAACAACGCAATCGTGTTGCCAAAACGGAGGTACAATCTCGAATCTGTATGTTGCAGGCTGACAGACGACGTCTGGATGATTTCCACGCGAGCTGCCTGAGAAAAATCCTATCCATTACATCCTCGCTCATCTCGAGAATCTCGAATGTGGAGGTCCTGGAAAAGCATCCCAGCCGCCTCTGAGCTCAATTATAATCGACAGGCGAACGAATATGTACAATAACATGTGCGCCCTGTCTCCTGACCGTTCGCTTAGGATCCTGACGTACATGACAGGTTCGCGTGAACCCAGGACTTGGGAACTCAACCGCAGGCCCGGGAGCCCCAAACAACACTGGGATACTTTCGTGCGCGAGTGCATGGAAGATAGGTGGATCTGAACTGGCATCCCCTCCTCCTCTCGTTCCGTACCTCCTCCCCGTCCTCCTCCACCTCCAACCAACTGTGACGGCACAGATTTGGAATGTCTCGTGTTTTCCAAGGTGCGCATTTGGCGCGTCTGTACCCTTGCGCTCTTGCACGCGTTTGGCGCGTTTGCGCACGACGTCCCAATGCGAAACTCAAAGCAGTTTTGCCGATGCGCCGCGTAGCCGCCTGGTTTCTGTGTGTGCGCGTCCCCGAAGCTACGATTCCGAGTAAAGTATACAATGATCGCGTCTCCGAAGCCACGATCTCTCGCCAATCACACCGTATTCACGTCGCGGAGACGACGGCCCCTCATAAATGACGCCGTACTCGCGCCCCCAAGGCCACGATCCCTCGAACATGATGACATCTTCGCGCCGAAACCAAGAGATCGAATGACGTACGCCGTACTCGCGCCCCCGAAGCAACAATTCATGAAATTGAGCCATATTCGCCCCCCCCCCGAAACCGCGGCGCTTTGCAAAGTACGCCGAGGGACCCAAAAACCCTCCAAGCCGCGCGTGGTTTTGCCCAGCGTGGCCTCAAGAAGCCCAGAGTCGTCCCAAGAGGGCCCCCGATACAAAGCATGACGGGCAGATCAAAAAAACAAAACAAGGATCAACAAGACCATCTGAATCTCACGTTGTCTTGATGAGTACCCGTCGTTTTCGAGCGAGGCTTCGGTACCGCTTCACGGCGGGGCCCAGGCATCCCAATTTAAATCTCGCAAGCTCCATTGTGGTATAGAGGGGGCCAGCGGCTGAAGGCGAAACCCCTTTACGGATACGTTACGCAGCATACTCGGCGCGATTTATATGGCGCAATCAGTGTTGTGCCATCCACGTTGGCCAATGTATGGTGAATCGATGTGGTGCAGTATAAGTTGTGCGATCTGCGATGTGCAATCTACGTGGAGCCATACAACTGGTGCAAATCTACGCGGGGCCATAAACGTTGTGCGATCTGCGTTGTGTAATATGTTGTGCGAATTATATGTTGCTGCATATGGTGTGCAACATATGTTGTGCATGTTATTTCGTGCAATACCCGTGGTGCAAATTTCACTGGAACAAATGTGGTGGTGCACGATCGTGGATATATTTATATATATAGAGAAATGTGCATGTATGTATCGATTAGTTCACTTGTATATATGATATGATCACACACATACAGGCATACGGACAGACATCTATTTATCCATCCATCCATACCCATCCATACACATGCATACATACATACACATGCAGACATACAGCTATACATGCTGACATACACACATGATTGTCCGTATGAAGGTCAGTACGTGTGTACATCAAGGAAAGCAATGCAATGAAATCCAAAACAACGCACATCAACACAAAGCAAAACGTAAAAGCAACGCGAGCCGTGCGTGCAGCGCGATGCCATGCAACGCATGTCAGGGAGTAACACTTCACGGGCGGTGACAGGACGGCAACGGGGCGGCGACGGCGGCCACATAGCCGCCAGATCGACGACACAGCCCAGACAGGCGACGAAGCGGCGACAGGGCGGCAACGGCGACCAAACTGCCGCCAGACCGAAGATACGGCACACCTCGTGAGAACAGATGTCAAGAACCCTCAGCACAAGCACTCCGGGAAACCAAACATATAGACAGACCGACAGACAGAAAGACAAACGAACGGACGGACGGACATATAGACAGAAGTACTGACAAACGTAGACAAACTGACAGACGGACAGACTCACAGACAGACAGACAGACAGACAGACAGACAGACAGACAAACAGACAGACAGACAGACAGACAGACACAGACAGACAGACGCTCGGCCTCCCACGTCACCGGGGCGCCCCCCAGCCACGTCTCGAGGGCGCGCCCCAACCGCGCCTAGGAAACATGGGGCATGACGCGGCATGACGCGGAGAAGAGTTGGCGCGCCGCCGAGCGCCCAGGCAGAGGAGGAGGAGGAGGAGGAGGAGGAGGAGGAGGAGGAGGAGAGGGCGGAAGCGCCGCCCCGCGACGGCCGCGGCCGCAGCGCGGCCCAAACCGCCGCCGGCGGCGCAAGGCCTGGCGGGCCGCTCCAGCGTCGGGCCCTGGCCCGCAGCCCGCGTCAGCTTCTGCAGGCGCGGCATCTCGTCGCCCTCTGGGGTGGCGGCGCAAGCCCGCGGCAGAGCGGCGGTGCAGCCCCCCGCGTCGCCGCGGCGCGCCGGCCTGCTGTTTCGCCGTCGCCAGCTGTCGGGGGGGGGCCAGCGCGGGCCCGCAGGGGCGCGCGGCCGGCGCTCCCAGCGCTGCGGCGCGCCGCCGGCGCCTCAGCGCAGGCCCGCGGCGGCGCGCAGCTGCCGCGCCAGCTCCCCCTGCAGGCCGCAGGCGAGCGCGCGGTGGGCGCGCGCGAAATCGCGGGCCTGCTCGGCGTCGGGCAGGCGGCGCACCTCGGCTTTCAGCCAGAGGCGCGTTTCAGCGCCCACTCGCCCCCCCGCCTCGAGGACGAACGGGGTGAGGCGCTCTCCGGGGTAGCGAGCGTGCTTGTCCCGCTCCCCGCGCCGGCTCGCCTCGCCGTCGCGGCGGGCCGCGACCCGCTGCTCCGCTGGGGTGCCCGCAGCGGGGTGTCGCACGGACACGTCCAGCCAGCGGCGGCCGTCCTCGCCCTGGCACTCCAGATCCAGAACGGCGCGCTCCGTCTCCCCGGCGTGGCCTGGCCGCGGCCTCTCCCAGAGCGGGACGCGCTGCTCGTAGAGCGGTTCCTCGTGCCTCCAGCGCCGGAGCAGCCCGCCGAGCCGCCTGGCCAGTCTGCCGTGCCTGCGCACCACCCCGCCTCCGTTCTGGCAGGTAACGTTGTGGTAGCCGAGGTCGTCCAGTGGCCGCCCGCAAACGTCGCCGCTGGCGCTCCGCAGGCAGCAGTGGGCCGTCGCCGCCGCGAGCTGGCCCCGGTCGCACTCCGGCCGCTGGAGGTGCAGCCGTAGGCGAGCTGCCGTCTCCCAGTCAGGCAGACAAACAGACACACAGTCAGGCAGGCAGGCAGGCAGGCAAACAGGCAGACAGACAGACAGACAGACTCGCGAGAACTGTGTGTCCACACATCAGAAACGTTAGCAAAAAGGCGCGCACAACCGCGCCAGCATGCACGTTGAACTGCCGCTGGCGCCCCACCCTGAGAGAGAGAGAGAGAGCCCTAATTCGGGCCAAGGCTAAGCGGCTTAACCCGAAGCGGGACTTCTCTCAGGGGGCGAGAACTGCACGCCTCCGAACCGACGCCCCGCCGGTGCGGCGCCTGCCCTGCACCGCCCTCCAGCTCCAGGCAACCGCCGCGCCGAGCAGGTCGCCGTCGCCCACAGGTCGCCACAGCGCGCCCAGACCAGCCGGCCCGAAGGAGCACCAGCGCCCAGCTGGTCTCGGGCCACGCCTCGGTCAGCAGCGGCGCCCAGCCTGGCCAGCAGCGACCGCCGACCTTGGGCCTGGCTGCCGCCGTCGCCCGAAACGCCGGCAAATCGCCTGCCGCGCCTGGCGTGCTGCCAGCGCCGCGGAGCCCGTTGCGCCGGCTGCGGGCCGCCAGCCGGCTTGCACCGCCGGAGGCACCTTCCGGAGCTGGCGCGCCGTGGCGGCCTGCCCTGCAGGCCGCAGCTGGGGACCCTGTATGGTCCCGCGTCGCTCCCGCCTGTGATGGTCATCGGGCACGCGCCACACCTGCCCGAGCAGCCAGAGGGGCGGGCCTGGGCGCCGAGCCGCACCCCCGCCTCAAGAACGAACGGCGCAGCTGGTCGCCAAAGTAGCAGGCGTGTTTGTCCCGCTCGCCGCGTCGACACGCCTCCCCGTCACGGCGCGCGGCCCCCGCAGCTCGGCCTGCGTGCCGGCTGCGGGGCGGCGGACGGAGACGCCCAGCCACCGGACCCCTTTGTCGCCACGTCTGAACGGCGGCGATCCCGGCTTGGCACCCTCTGCTCGAGGAGGGGCCGCTCGCCGCGCCAGCGCTGGAGGAGGCCGCCAACCCTCCAGTTCAGCCCTTCGTGGCGCGCCGCCACGCCCCCGCCCAGCTGAAAGGTCGGGGCATGGTAGCCGCCCTCGTCCATAGAGGAAAGAGAACTACGCACATACACCGGTTCTGGCCAGGCCCATCCTGAGCCCAGGATCGGTGCATACGCCCTCCTGCCTTGGCCAGGAAGGCATATGCACCGATCCTGGGTCAAGGATGGGCCTTGCCAGGATCGGTGCATGTGCGTAGTTCCCTTCGCCCGAGTCGTCCAGCGCCCCGTGACAGATGGCGCCGCTGGCGGCGCGCAGGCAGCAGGCGGCGGGCGCGGTCGCGAGCTCCTGCGGACGGAGGCCGGCGCGCGGGAGCTGCGGCCGCCGCGCCCCCTGTCTGCCACGGGGCGGCCTCGAGAAGTGCAGAACTCGTCCTCCGGGTAGCTCGAGGGGGGAGGGCGCCAAGAGGCCTCCTCCTCCTCCTCCTCGTCTGCCTCCTCCTCTGCCTCCTTCTCCTCCTCAATCTCCTCCTCCTCCTCCTCAATCTCCTCCTCCTCCTCCTCCTCCTCCTCCTCCTCCTCCTCCTCAACCTTCGCCTTGGTTCTCGTCCTCCTCCTCCTCCTCCTCCTCCTCCTCCTCCTCCTCCGCCGCTGCCGCTCCCAGCCGCGCCCCGCAGCTCGGCCCTTCTGGGGGGCGAGAGGGGCCGACGTCGCAGCAGAGGAGCTGCGCGCCGAGTCCGTTTGCGCCCTCGCCCCGGCAAAGACTCGCTTCAGCGGGGTCTGCAGCGCGGTCCCAGTTGGGAAGCTGGGCGAGGGCTGCTAAAACCGTGGCTGCCAAAACGGCCCTCCCGGAAGGAAAAAACAACCTCCCGGAATGAGGCGCGGCACGCGAACCAGTCAACGGGCTTCTTCTCGGAAGGACGAAGACAACTTCCCGGAGGTCGATTTTAGCAGCCACGGATTTAGCAGCCCTTGCCCGGCTTCCGACCCGGGTCCCCCCCCCCCGCGCGAGCTCCAGCCCCTGGCCCTGCAGTCCGCGCCGCGCCGTTTCCAGCTGCTGCGCCACCCACGGCAGCCGTTCCAGGCAGACAGACAGACAGACAGACAAACAGACAGACAGACAGGCAGGCAGGCAGACAGGCAGACAGACAGTCAGACCGACTGACAGACAGACAGACAGACAGACAGACAGACAGACCGACAGACAGACCGACAGACAGACAGACAGACAGACCGACCGACCGACAGACGGACAGATGAGAAAGACAGAGACAGAGACAGAGCGAGAGAGAGAGACAGAGAGAGAGAGAGACAAAGAGAGAGAGAGAGAGACAAAGAGAGAGAGAGAGAGAGCGAGCGCTGAGAGGTGGCATCGATAGCAGCGGCCTCGTTCGTCGCAAAGCCAGCGACGTCCTGCGAGGGCCCCGGCCCCGGCCCGAGGGGGGGGGAGGAGGACGGCGGCGGAGAGCGGAGAGCAGAGGAAGGAGAAGATGGGGCGAGATAAGGACAGAGGACAGAGAACTATGCACACACACACACACACACCGATGCTGGCCAGGCCCATCCTGAGCCCAGGATCGGTGCATACGCCCTCTTACCTTGGCCAGGAAGGCATACAGTCGGGGCGTTGACCTGAGGAACCCCAAAGAAGGAACGAGGCCCCCTTTTCCCATAAGTCCAACCTCAATTTCCCGTGGGAAACCTCAGGAAAGCCCGAGGCAAACTTTGAAACATTCAAGGAACACCGAGCCCCCCCCCCAACGAAAAGGGTTCCTTCTTCAGCGCCCCGACTGTATGCACCGATCCTGGGTCAAGGATGGGCCTTGCCAGCATCGGTGCATGTGCATAGTTCTCTTCGCCCGATGAGGAAGAGGATCGGCGGCGCGCCCGGGGGGGAAGTGACCCGGCGGTGGACAAACCCTCCCGGCTGCCCGGAGGCACCCCTGGTCGAGGGCGGGCGCCCCCCGTCGTGCAGCCCCGAGATGGACAAACCTCCCTTTGGTAAACCTCCCCATCGCGGGGGGGGCGCCACTTCCCTTCGCGGGGGGGCGCCACTTTCCGCTCCACACGATCTTCGGCTTTGGTAGACCTCCCCTTAGTAAAACGGCCTGGGACCGAAACCGACGGACCTGGACCCGCAGAAAGGACGGCCGCGGCGCCCTCTCGCGAACCGGAAACGGCCAATTCCTTGATCGACGCGTCGGGGTAGGAGGTCTGTCCACCCCCGAGTGACGGGGGCAGGCCTAACGGAGGGGGGATGTGACCTAGGCGCTCCACGTGGTACCAGAGGCTGGCCAGGCACTGCAAGCTCCCGTCCGAGAACAACGAAAAATCACGAGGCCGAGTGCGATCGGCACCAATTGCAGCGTGAGCCTTGAAGGTCCTGGCAACAGCACGGATGCCTGCAGGAGAGGCCTGGGGGCGAGGAGCTTCTTAAGACGAGAGGACGACCTGGGTGAGGTACTGGAAGGGGACAGGCAGGTTCGAAACATGCGTCGCAGGGGTCCAACCTTCTTCCACTCCTCCTCCAGGTTGATAATCTGCTGCTCTAGGCTGGGTGGGGGGCCGCCAGTGGGGTTCCCGGGGGTGAACCCACAGGACTTCTTAGTAAAGCGGTGGGCGAGACCTCCTCCACCTTCGGGCGATTTGGCTACCCAAGTCCGCCACTGCTTGGCCCTCTTGGTGCGGAACCTGCGCTCGAACAGTTCGGCCTAACGCTTCGCCGCGGCCGAAAACTGGAGCAGAGTGTTAATATCTATGCTGGGCAGGTGAAAGTTGGCGCGAAAGTACTTCCACTCTGGGTTCTCGAGAGGCGTGTTGGGACCCGAGGCCAACTTGGTGTCCAAAGGGAGGATCTCTGGGTGGTCCTTGGGGTGGCCCTTACGCAGCTGGAAGGCGAGCTCCAAAAAACAGGCCGCCGCCTTCCTCCACCCACGGCCTTCAGGGCATGAAACAGGGTAATCGCCTCCAGATGTCCTGACAGCAGGGACTGACCGGAGCTTCAGGCACGAGATGCGCCCAGAGTGCGTTGGGTCCTTGGCCTCGATCCTATGGGCCCCTTGAGCTCCATTTCGAGGAGCGTGCAGGACTCCCGATAAGCCAAATCCAGATCTTGCGTGGCAACCAGAGACCCGTCCAGGATAGCGCTACATGGGGCCAACGACGGCGGAGCAGGGAAGGGCCCAAGAGGGTGCTCCTTGGGGAAGGTCTTGGGGCCTTCCCGAACATTGATCTTGGCCGCCAATGGGTTACCCTCGAGCTCCAGAATCACAGCGAAATCAGGTGAGATGGTGCGAGCGTCGTTGCGGTCTCCTCCTCCTCCTCCTCCTCCTCCTCCTCCTCATCATCATCATCATCCTCATCCTCATCATCATCATCATCATCATCATCATCATCATCATCATCATCATCATCATCATCATCATCATCATCATCATCATCATCATCATCACCATCATCATCATCATCATCATCATCATCATCATCATCATCATCATCATCACCATCACCATCACCATCACCATCACCATCACCATCACCATCATCCATCATCATCATCATCATCATCATCATCACCATCACCATCATCATCACCATCATCAT
>CAUYUJ010014470.1:220000-285000 GCA_963575745.1 Prorocentrum cordatum
GGCGCAAAATAGGACACCAAAGAGGGGCCAAAGACAGCACGAGAGGGTGTGCAGGGCCCCCAAAACGCCCCCAAGGAGCCCCCGTAGACCTTGAGGACGACACAGAAAGACCCGAGACGGCCCGGCACGCCTCCTGGACGGCCCCAAAACGGATCCCCGAGAGGGGGCCACTCGCAGCACTAGATGAGTATGGCAACTGGCAGAGAAAGCAGATACCGATGATGACTGCAAGCATCATTCCCCTCCTCGTCCCCGTCCTCTTCCGACCGTTCATCATATCCCTCCTTCTCCTCATACTCCTCCTCATCCTCCTCCTCCTCCTGCAGGATTTGCAGAACGATCGTAATGAGTCATAGGCGCTCGCGTTTGGTGGCAAGCAGAAGAACGTAGCGATGCGTTCACGCGCTGCCGTCGCTTGACGGACTTGAACACTTGTTTTTTTGTTTTTTTCTTCATTTTTTTCTGCGCCACGGCAATGCGCAGAAGAAATCAGAAAACGGTGCCGGCGCGCGCGCGCTCCCCCCACGCAGACCAGCCTCGGACGAACCGGCAACTGGCTGCTAAGGGGGGCGGCGCAGGAGAGCTCAAGCAACGGCCGGCGAGCGCGCGCGCCCCCGGGCAGACCAGCCTCGGACGAACCGGCAACTGGCTGCCGGGGGCGCTGCGCAGTCGGGGGGGGCTCTCAAGGCCTCTTGGAGTCCCTGCGCAAGGCGGTCGACACTCCTTGGTCGAGCAGTCCGCACTCTGCCGCGGCAAGGGGGGGGGTGACCATCCGAGGGGAGCTCCCGCCTGCCGCGCGGGGCGCCGTGCACCCGCGGCGGCAGCGCTCGCCTTCTCGGGGCCCCCTCCCTCGCCAGACGGCGAGTGACCCAAACACTTGCATCACACCAAACGTCTGCGAGCGCTGGGTGGCGGCGGGCCAGCACACGCAGACGGGCTTCAGACACCTGTTCAGCAGCGGCAGAGCGCCCAACTCGACGGGCGTTCAGGGCCGCAAGAAAGGCTTCCATGCAGGAAGCACGACGGAGGAGACCAGCAACATCGTCAAATGCGAAGAGGAGGCAAGAGGGAAACCAATGGAATGAGCGCTCACCTTGATAGACTCGAATATGCCCCCCCATCCATCTCCTGAGAAGTGATTCCAGCTTCGGACAAGAAGAATAATGGCGAAGCGAATCGTTGTCGACTCCGTCGACGGTCTGGCACCCGAATAGACACCCTCTTGGGGCTGAGTAAAATCGGGAGCTCGTGCAGATAGATCCAGTCAGCAAACGAAAGGGAGTCATGCCAACATACATACTCGTTGCTTTGCACACTCTTTTTATGTTCTCTTTCAGGATGACGATATGCTCACGGGTGACCTCAGGGCAAAAGTGGTGGGCACGCCGATGGAGGATGGACTCGATACTAGGAAGGGATGTCAAGGGAGAGCCCGCAATACCACATTTTGACCGACCTCAAACATCGCAAGAACCCTTCAGCATGCCACCCACGAAGCCACCTATACGGAATGCGTTCGACGTCTGAACGAGAGGCCTCCAGCGAATCCAGAAGCCCAAAGATCCACCCAGATCTCAAGAGATACCGAAGGGCAGTGGCTTTCGCGACCGCGTCGAGCTCCAGGAATTCAGCGGCGAATCCGATGCGGGAAAATTTCGTGGCGACGTTGTAGGAGATGGCGTTCCTGGGCCCCGAGGTGAGGAGGAGCACTCCGCTGCGGTAGGCGGACACCAGCTCCTGGGAGGGCGGGTAGAGCTGAAGCCTGAACAAGAGCTTGCTAACACACATGACCTGAAAGGCAGCCGCGGACTGAGCAATTCCCAATCCCAATGCACGCGTCTGGTGAATCCTCGCAACAAAGCTGGGGAGGATGGGGGACCATACCTGCGCGGCGCCCTCGGGGCCGATCGGGAAGCCAAGGTAGGTGGCGGAGAGGGAGACCTGAATGAGGTTGTAGGGCGCGCCAAAGGAGCGGAGGAGGGAGCGGATGGGTGATGTGTCCATAGTCCCGCAGACGACCACCTGGCACTTCCGAAAGTTCAGCCGAAGGTTGGCAACCGCCGCCAGTGCTTCCAAGCTGTCAAGAAGCGCTTTGAGTGATGAGGAGATTCGCTCAACTCCAAGAGACAGCCCCAGCGCTGAGCCGAGGGACGCCCTAATCCATGCCAGCAGAGGGTTCACGGCGAGAACGAAGAGGAACATGGAGGCGGGGCAGCCTTGTTTGACCCCAGACGCGATACGAATAAGCCCGTGACGACGACCACGAAGTGAGAGGATAGCGGTGCTATCGGAGTACATCATTCGGAAGAAGTGGACGAGCGGGGAAGGAATGCCCATGGCCTCAAGCACGAAGAAAAGCCACTCCTGCGCCAGGCTAGGAAACGCTGACGCGAAGTCAGTCAACAGTAAAGCCGCGTCTGAAGATGCCGTCATGTATTTCTCCACCCCCCAAGCCTCCGCCCTCACCACGTTCTCAACCATGTCCCTCTCGCTGACGCACTTCTGTTCCTCCCCTATCAGGGTAGCAGAGTTCGCGGCAATGGGCATGACGCAGGCGGCGGCTAGGATCTTAACATCCGCGCTGCCCAGGCAGATGGGTCTGGTGGCAGCCGCCGGTCGGTGCAGCGGGCGGCCTGGGCAGTCATCCTGTAGGGCACCTTTAGGAAGAAATACAAGCAAGCTGCAGAGCATGTCAGACGGGGGAGAGGAGATGCGGTCATCGAAGAGGGTGAGGTAGCACGAGTATAAAAATACGAGCCGCACACGGTTGCTTCCACACGGCATACGGTAGTCCATCAGGACCAGGGGCGCTGTGCCCACGAGTCCGAACCATCTCAATACATACAGCATCGGGAAGGCACCAGTCGACCGAAAGCGGGGCCTGCACGGTGCGAATATGGGTGGCAATCGAATTCCACTGGGGGCGATCGACGGTGGGGGCGGCAAACTGCTGCTCCCAGAAAGCCCCGAGAGTAACGGCGGCCTCCGAGTCGGACGATGCGTGGACTCCGCCCACCGAGATGATATTCCCCAGGACCGTCCGCTTCCGAAACTTTTGCCAGAGGAGCCGCCGCCGTCGCAACCGAGCCATCGCCGACCTTTTCACCGATGCATCCGCTGAGCCCCTCCTAATATCGCCTTCCTCCTCCTCCAGAATTTGCCTGTATATGCAGGAGATATGCTGCGATCACCCCTCGAAGTGAATGCACCGATCGGGCTCATCGAAGTGGGTCCGAAGCCGAGGATGACATTCGAGAGCGAGTCGAGTCCCCTCTTGGTCACCACGTATCACCGCACGCATCGCTGAGAGAGCCCAATAGTGCTTCTCCTGTCTCGTGCGGGCAAGCCGACGCCGCAGAGCAAGACGGGCCGATCGGCCAGCTTCAAACATCATAGACTCGGCAAGCTCCACACGGGTCCACTCGCCCCAGGCGGCGGGGATGGTAGCAATCACCTCCTCAAGGGCCCGTCCGAACTCAAGGGTCTCGGCAAGCCATGCGGGGATGCAGGGACTCCCGGGGTCGGGAGAGTACCTTGTGATAGTAGAACGAACGGGCAGGTGGTCGCTGCTCATCACCGCTTTCAGCTCCCCAACGACAGTGGTGGAGATGGTGAGATCACGGATAAGGGCAGCGGGAAGGGAGGTGTAGATCCGATCTAACCGCGAGGTCGAAGCGACTGCGGACCCTTTCTTCCCCCTGCGGGTGTCGGCGGGCTGAAACAGTTCAGTGAAGTGAGGAAGAAGACGGCGAAAGTGTCGTGAGCGCCCAGCGTCGCCGGCAGAGATACCACTCCCGTCCCCGTGGAGCCCCCCCTCCTCCTCTAAGACAAAATTCCAGTCCCCCATGAGCAGGATGCGTGCGCCTACGACGGCGCCCTCCCCCAGGTGTAACAGAACGTCGCGTTGCAGCACGCCGAGCACTCCAGCAAAAAGCGGGAACGCATCAGAAGTATTCGGGAGATGAAGATTGTATACAATCAGATTGCCATAATCCCCAATCAACGTCGATTTGATCATCCTCCCCGTAACCAAAGTAGAATGAGAAACGGAAGAGAAGAGATGCACGTGAGCAGGACTGAGAGCGGTGACAACCCCTCCTTCCCGAGAGGAGTCTTCAAAGAAAGAATATCCGAATCGGAAGCCAGGCAGGCTGTGTTCCAACTCAGCAATATCCCCGATATGTCCATGTGTTTCTTGCACGGTAATGATGTCATTGGCGTTGCAGAGCGATAGGTAACGGTGGTAACGGTCCCGAGCACGCCAGGAGTTCGTCTTCACAGTGGTGAAGAGGGCGCCAGTGTTCCATGTACAGAGGGAAAGGGGGGAGGGGGGGAGGAAGAGGGAGGAGGCGCAAGAGGGGGGGGCCTGAGTTGGAAAACGGTCTGCCTCCGTCTTAAAAGGGCCTACGGAGCGCCACCGCCCCTGCAGCCTCGACGCGCTCGATGCGTTCGACGATTCCAAATTCAAGGAAAACATCTCTGGCGCAGCGGATCTCAATATTCGGCTCTCCTGAAACTATCACTTTGACTGCCTGTACGGGCTCGTGGGCCCGCCGTAAAAAGAAAACTGAGCCGCCGAGTCCTGCGCTGCCTACCTCCACTCCTTTGGGCGCAAGGGGGGGCAGTGAGCGCAGCTCGGATCCTCCCGAGGGAGAGGAACAGCTGCCGCGAGATGGGGTTGAGATCACGACGGAGGCGGAGTGAAAGGGGCGGGGCGCCTGCGGCAGGGTCAGGCACACTCCATGCGCCCCCTGCTCTGATGAAATTGTCAAGGAAAGTGCTGGCGCCTAGCGCCGTCTCAAAGAGGAGAGTCACCTTCTTCGAAAGATCAAAGCCGCGGGCAAGAATCCTTGCCTGCTGTGCTTCTGGGGAGAATTGCATGATGCACGCGTTGCCAATCTCACGAAGATCGTTGGCAAGGAGGGGCCTAGGAAAGCCAAGCAGGACCAATTTGCATGTATCCTGCTGCGGCTGGTCGGGCGGGCTCGGGCGCGAGCTGCCCCTGGCACTCGAGGCACTGGAGGACAGGGGGGGGGAGGTCGGGGTCGGGGTGGAGAGCGACTCGCACAGCCGAGTCTCTGAGATGCGCTGACGATCGGCCAGGTCGGCCAGTTGTCGCTCTATGCTTTCGCACTTCTCACTAAGCGAGGGGCAGGTCATGGCGGCGTCACCTGTGTTCCCAGCTAAGAGCTCGGTGCGGAGGGCATTCAACTTCGCGTCCTGTACAGAGATGACGTTCTTCAACTCAGCGTCGAGCATGTGGTGCTTGGGCTGTACGTCGCGAGCGAGTAGCTTCATCTGATCAGCGAGCTCCCCGCATCGTTTGAAACTTCCCTGCACGGCACCTCGAAGTTCAGCCAGCTCTGTTGCGTTCTGCGAGACCACCTGGTTCATGCTGGCAATGCTGTAGGCGATCGGGTCGAGCTGGGAGGTGATCCGAGACTGATCTTCGCCGTCGGAGCGGCGGGCGTCGGGTGTCCTGCTGGCGCTCCTTCTTGGAGCAGATGAAGGCGATGAAGATCGTGCAGAGCCACGCCGCTCAGATCGCCGCTTCCCCATGGCAGCAGTCTGGGCAAGGTGAAGAGCACGGTGGACTGGGAGGGATCTCCGCAAAATGCGGATGGAAGGCACGGGCGCTGAAGCTCGCGTGCCGCGAGGCCTGTCCTCGCAAGAAGGTCGCCCTGAGCCGTCCCTTCGGCAGCGACCAAGCTCGAAGCGCCAGGGAAGCGTTTCGAACTTGAGCCAAAATGGCTACGGACTTGACGGGCTTGAACACTTGAGCCGAATACGGCAGAACGCACAGTAACATGAAGGGCCATACGCAAACATCCCCCTCGACCTGATGGCCCAGGTCGAGTTTGCCACGTGCACATGTCATATAGACTTGCACGGGCGCCGCGGATACCAGAGCAAGCTCGCACGTCAGAAGCTGCGCCCGTAAGAAAAAATGTTGCCACGAAATAGTGTCCATTAGACGATTGCTGTACAGTGTAAACTTTGAATTGAGGGGGCGTGATTTGCAGGACGCGGCTTGGGGTACGGCGGTGCAGGACTGAACCTCGAAGCCAAGCGGTTACGAGAAAATAAAGTGAGAGGGAGAAAGGGAAAAATCATGGCAACTTAGGACTCACTCACTTGTCCTCGTCCACTGGGATGGCTGACCTGGACCTTGCGCTGAAACTATTGCCCCTGGCATCACCCGTGGCCCTTATCATGTGATGGCCCCTCATCCGCTCGCGAGCCTCGGCCCCCTTGCACGGCCCGCCATCAAGGGCGTCACCGTCCTCGTCACTGTGCTGGTAAGACGAGAAACTCTCGAGATTCTTGGCCGTCGAGACCTCGACGGAGTGGTAACACCCGACCCCCGTCCAGAAGGCGCAGTCTGGGAGAGCCCTCCTCTGTATGACCTCGTCCTGCCTCCGCGCCCAGTCCGCCTCGTAAGCAGCTAGGCGTCCTGGAGCACGAGGCCAGATGAGACAGGTGGACAAGGGCTCCTCGAAGGGCCCAATCCGCATTCCGTCAAATCTGGACTTGTCTGGCTACCTGGGTGAACACTGCTCACGATGCGTACTTTCTGAATTATAATAGTTGGTGTTGTTTTTCCTGCCAAATTCGCGTCGTTTGAGAAAATCTTGAACGTGGAATCTACTATCCAACCAATGAGCGAAAAATATGTCAGTCAATCTGACGCGAGCTATTATGGCACGAATTATCCATTTAAACCTCACGCTGGGCGATGAAAAAACCTGCCGCTGGGGCACACAAGCACCACAGAGGCCTTGGGCGGGCCGAGCGCAGATGCAGGGACGGAACTCCAAAAGGACTCGCCCTGGGGACACCCAGCCAGCCCATGCAAGGCTCACGGCAGTCTGCCCGCGTGGTGGGCGGTGATCAGCCGCCATTTGCTCCCAGCAGACTCTCCTCCAACCGCAACGACTGGGGAAGCCAAAAGGTACCGATACCGCTACCCCCCGGACCTCTCCTGGGGTGCGTTCTGACCAGAATTTCGAGGCGAAGCCAGCGGTGGCGACGAGGCCTCCCAGGAGGCCCAAAAAAGGGAAAGCGAGGAGAGGGTAGAGGTATGGGTACCTTTTTCTCCTCTGAACGACCCCAGGCTCCCCAGACCATGGGAGGCCTGGGCAGACTGAGCAGCCAGAGACGGCAGGAACGGGGCATCGGGGCTCGAGACACTGGGGACCACCTTCGGCTCGACCCCTCCCCCCTGCTCCTCCGCCCTGCAGTCGGCCAGATCGAGCCCAGCGGAGCCGTCGACGACAGCGAAAGCCCGATGCAGCCCGCACGGCTGGGGAGGGGGAATGTGAAAGAGCGGGGACTGCATGAAGTCCCCACCCAGACTGCAACGACCCCGGCCACCCGAAGCCTTGGAGGTCGGGGCAGGATGAGCAGTCGAAGACAGTGCGGGTTCATAGCGTTTCCTGCTGTCAGCGGCCCCTGTACTGGGTCCCCAAACAGACTGCAACGACCCCAGCCATCCCCGGCTTTGGAGGCCGGGGCAGGATCATCAGTCGAAGACAATACAGGTGGCTGGCGCTTCCCGCTGTCAACGGCCCCTGCACGAGGTCCCCACCCAGACTGCAATGACCCCAGCCACCCGAAGCCTTGGAGGTCGGGGAAGGATGAGCAGTCGAAGGCAGTGCGGGTTGATGGCGTGTCCTGCGGTCAACGAACCCTGCACGAGGTCCCCACCCAGACTGCAACGACCCCAGCCAGGGTGGATGGCATTTCCTGCTGTTAGCGGCCCCTGCACGAAGTTCCCACCCAGACTGCAATGACCCCAGCCACCCCAAGCGTTGGAGATCGGAGCAGAATAAGCAGTCGAAGACAGTACAGGTGGATGGCGCGTCCTGCTGTTAGCGGCCCCTGCACGAGGTCCCCACCCAGACTGCAACGACCCCAGCCAGGATGGATGGCATTTCCTGCTGTTAGCGGCCCCTGCACGAAGTTCCCACCCAGACTGCAATGACCCCAGCCACCCCAAGCGTTGGAGATCGGAGCAGAATAAGCAGTCGAAGACAGTACAGGTGGATGGCGCGTCCTGCTGGTAGCGGCCCCTGCACGAGGTCCCCACCCAGACTGCAACAAACCCAACCCCACTCCCAGACCGCAACGACGCGTGGAGTGGGGTGGGAGAGAGTAGGGATCGGAGGAAGTGCAAGCGAGGAAGTGAGGGGTAGTATAGTAGCGAGGAGGTGCGAGGAAGTACGAGGTGGGAGCGTCCCTTTCGGTGCGAGGGTAATTGGCGGCGCGCGCAAGGGAGTAGGGGAGGGGGGAACGCTTCTTAGGAGGCCGCTTCCTGGACGGCGCGGGCGCTACATCTACAGACAAGGCCCGCGCCTTCTCAGAAGCAGGCTCCTTCAAAGAAGCCTTCCCCCCCTCCCCCTACCCCCCTCTGCGCGTGGCTGAGGTAAATAAGAAGGAGGAGGAGGAGGAGGAGGAGGAGGAGGAGGAGAAGGCGGCAGCGGCGGCGGCGCAGGACAGGGCACGGGGACGGGACGGGAACAGAGACGAGGAGGACTGCCAGCCGGCTGCGAGCGCGCCTTGGCTCCACGGCGGGCCCTGCAGGGCCTCGGCCAGCGCTCTGTCGGCCTGGGAGCCACGAGGATCGTTGTCGCCGTCGTCGTCGCAACCGCCACCACCACCGTCGTCGTCGTCGTCGCCGTCGCCGTCGTCGTCGTCGCCACATCAGCCGCCGCCGCCGCCGCCGCCGCCGCCGCCGCCGCCGCCGCCGCCGTCGTCGTCGTCGTCGTCGTCGTCGTCGTCGTCGTCGTCGTCGTCGTCGTCGTCGTCGTCGTAGTCGCCGTCGTCGTCGCTGTCGCCGTCGTCGCCACGCCGTCGCCGTCGTCGCCATAGCTTCCGCCGCCGTCGTCGTCGTCGCCGTGAAAGTCGTCAAAGTCATCATCAAAGCCGTGAGAAGCGTCAAGTTCATCAAAACCGTGACATTAACCAAATCATCGGTGGGAGCAGGAGGGGGAGAAGGAGGACCAGTGCAAACCCAAGACTCATCAACGATGTTGGAATACATCCTCCCTCCAACATCCCTCTTCATAAGCCCCTACAAACATTCACTTCAACTGAAGGAAATGCGCCGATGGGGGACAACCGTGTGAAAATCCTTAGCGCCGAAACGCCATTCTCAGGACTTCAACACCACGAGTCTGACTGTTGCGTCTTGACGGTCAGGAATCGCGCCAGAGCACCACTCCTGGGACTCAAACACCGCGAATCAACGAAACTGATGCGCCCTGACAGTCCTGAATCGCTCCAAAACACCATTTCTGGTACGTTAACCATGAGAGTCCGCGAATCTCTTGCACAATTTTGAAGCGAATGTGCGCGGCGCTATAGCGAGAGCCACAGTTTGAAAAGGAACCGCCCTCAATCCGCGAAACTCTTGCAAGCTTTTACGACGAATGCGCGCGGCACTAAAGCGAGAGCCACATTTCGAAAACCACCCGCCCTCAATCGCGCAACTTTTGCAATGTTCTCAGACGGATGTGCGCGGCGTTGAGGCGAGAGCGACATTTTGAAGACCACCCGCCCTCCATCTGTGAAACTGTTGCCAATTGTTGACCTTGAGGGTCATACATGGAAAAGAAGTCTCAGGCGAAACGCCTGGCCCGCCCTTCCGACTGGCCGCGGGGTGCGACAGGGAGGAGTCATTCTCGGGCCGGGCGAAAGGGGGGGATAGCAAAAGGGGGGGTTTGAGGATCATCCAGGCGCCTCCCGGCGCCGGGAGGCGCCCATGTATACCGAGGAATGGGCCCGGCGGCGGGGCCGAAACCAGCTGCATGCAGCAGATTTCCTGACAACCCCCTTTCCCTGTCCCCCCCTTCCGTTCGGCCCGACATTCATAAGGAAAAGAAGGACTGGCGAGGGGAAGCTGAGCGCCTCGAGGCCAGAGGCGGCCGGAGCGGTCGCCCTGGAGCCGGCGCCGGCGGGGACCGGCGCCGGCGGGGGCACCGGACAGCTGACCGGCACCGGGGGGGGGAGGCCTGGGCACGTCGGCGCACCCGGGGAGGCAAGCGGCCACTCGCGCACCCACTCGTGCTCCCACTGGGTCCACGGCGCGGGCCCTCCACACAGGCCTGGCCCCGCGATCGACGTGTGAGGCGTGAGCAGCGGCGGCCCTGGGGTGGCACGGTGGCACGACGCCTTCCTTGGCGGCCTATAAGTCCGAATGTACACGGCGCGACCCCAATGAGGGGAAAGCTTCCTATTGCATGGGCGCAGTGCTTGGCAGTGCTTGGCATTGCTTGGCGTGGCACCGGGGGCGGGGAACCCAGAACACGGGGATCCCGGGGGAACCCCCGGGGAACCCGGGGAACCTCCGAAGAACGGGCAACGTAAGAATAGTAGGCAAGGGGGCGGGGAACCCGGGGAACCTCCGAGCAACGGGCAAAGTACCCCCCGAGGCACCAACCTTTAACCGAGCACGAACACCCCAGGCAAGCCTAATTGGGGAAAAGCTGCTACAGCCAACCCGGATAGTAAGGATGCGCGATGAGGATGCAAGGGCCTTGGACGCCCATTTCGAAGCGTTTCGAGCGGGGCGCGGCCAACGACAGTGTCCAAGGATGGACCCAGGAGGCAAGGATGCAAGGGTGCCCTTGGGAGGGATGCCTATCCTTACTGCGCGGGTCGACTGTACACGTCGGTCGGAAGAAGTAGGCAAAATTATGAAGTAGGAAGGCGGACTAAGTTGATTGGGTCCAGGCCCCCCCCCAGGGAATAACAAAGCACAGCAAAAGCGTGTCGATTCTTGAAGTAGGAAGGTGCTCGAAGTAGATTGGGATCTGGGAATCCAGAAATACCTGCTTTCAACGACCGGCGTGTAACACTGACGTGGTGCACAGTGAGCCTCACCACCCGCTGGCAGGCCACGGCCTGCCCCCGGAGCAGCGAGGCGGTGCCCCAGACGCCCGAAGGACCTGCCCAGGCCTCGGCCCTCCCTCCAAGCCGTGCGCGCCTGCGCCTCCTTCGCGCCTGCGCCTGCGCGCCGCTTTGGCTCAAGATGGAGACTCCCACGGGTGCCCACGGATGCTGCTTCTCCGCGGCCAGTTCCCCACAGCGCTTCCAAGTCCAGCGCGGGCCCTGGCACTCCACGTCCAGAAGCACGGCGCTGGCGCCGCCAGAAGCAGAACTCGTTCTTCTGCGAGGACTGGGGGGCCCCGCACGGGCCGTGCCGCTGCGGCTGCGCCCGGAACTGGGCGTCGCGGCTCAGGTGCCGCGACTGCGACCAGAATTGCTCGTTGAAGGGGCCCTGGGACACACAAAGAAATACACACAAATGACAGGATCCCCCATACCTTCCCCAATCTGCTGGGTGTTTGTCTTCCCCCCACTTCCCATAGTTTGCCATGCTTCTGGGGAATCGACGATTTTTCTGTGTCTGTGTGTTGTTTCCCCTCCTGAGGAGTGGGGAGTGGGGAAGGCACGCAGGCGTACTCCCGATCGACCTCCGCTGGCACTGAATGCAGCAAGTCACACATGGGCGACGACAAGAAGCAGGCCTGACGCGAGGCGGCATACCGACCTCACGCGGCGGCTCACGCGGGCCGCCGGCGCGGCACGCTACTCTGGAGACGAGGGCCCTCACGCGCGACATCACGCGGGCAGCTCACGCGCGAACGTCGGCGCAGACGACCCCGCCTTTCTACGTTGCTCACACTGGTCTTGGCCGCGACCGTTTCGGACGGGTGGATTCCCTGTGGCGGGCAGAGTGCACGCACAGGACTCACCCCCCGGTCCGGCATCGTCGAGGCCTCGCTCGGGGCGCCCTCCGCGGGCCTACGGCAGTACGGTTGAGCGGTAACCCGCGGCTCGCGAGGACGAAGAGGAGGAGGAGGAAGAGGAGGAGGAGGAGGAGGAGGAGGAGGAGGAGGAGGAGGGAGGAGGAGGAGGAGGAGGGGGAGGAGAGGGGGAGGGGGAGGGGGAGGGGAGGGGGAGGGGAACGGGAAGGAGGTGAGAGGAGGATGGGGCAACGAAGACGAGAAGGAGAGGGAGTAGGGGAGAGAAGGAGGAGGATGGAAGAGAGAGAGGGAGGGAGGGAGAGAGAGAGGGGAGAGGGAGGAAGCGAGGGAGAGAGGGAGGAGGGGCAAGAGGAGCAGGAGGGGCATGAGGAGCAGGAGAGGCAGGAGGAGCAAAAGGAGGAGGACGAGGAGAAGGAAAAGGAGTAGGAGGAGGAGGAGGAGGAAAAGCAGCAGCAGGAGGGGCAGGAGGAGAATGACAAGGAGGAGCAGGACGACAACGATGATGACGAGGGGTGGTGGTGGCATCGCCCTACTGGCCCGGCCAGGCCGCTTCGTGCAACCGGCCGACCATGAGGTCGCTCAGAGTCGACTCGCCCTCCTTGCGGACCTCCCGCAGCGAGTTGGCCACGTTCTCCGCGGCTCCACCCCTGGCGCCTGCGAGGGTAGTGCACCCACGCGCGTCCCTCCCCTCCTCCTCCTCCTCCTCATCATCCTCCGCCTCCGCCTCCTCCTCCGCCTCCGCTCCTCCTCCTCCTCCTCCTCCTTCCTCCTCCTCCTCTTTCTCCTTCCTCCTCCTCCTCCTCTCCTCCTCCTCCTCAACGTCGTCCTCCTCCTCCACCTCCTCCTCCTCCTCCCTCTCCTCCTCTCCTCCTCCCCATGATCATGTTTTCCTGCCTCCTCCTCCTCCTCCTCCTCCTCCTCCTCCTCCTCCTCCTCCTTCCTCCTCCTCCTCCCCCTCCCCCTCCTCCTCCTCCTCCTCCTCCTCCTCCTTCTCCTCCTTCTCATCCTCCTCATCCTCCCCTTCTTCCCCCGCTTATCATGCCTCCTGCCTCTTGCCTCCTCCGTCTCCTCCCCCTCCTCGCATCACCACCACCACCACCATCACCATCACCATCACCATCATCATCATCATCATCATCATCGTCATCATCATCATCATCATCAGCATCATCATCATCAGCAGCAGCAGCATCAGCATCAGCATCAGCATCAGCATCAGCATCATCACCACCATTTTTAATCATCATCACCACCATCAGCATCATCCTCATCATCACCACCACCATCATCATCATAATAATCATCATCATCATCATCATCAGCAGCAGCATCATCAGCAACATCATCAGTATCACCATCATCAGCAGCATCATCAGCATCATCATCGCCAGCATCATCAGAATCAGCATCATCATCATCATCATCATCATCATCATCATCATCATCATCATCATCATCATCATCATCATCATCACCATGATCACCATCATCAGCAGCATCATCATCATCAGCATCATCATCGAAGCCATCGTGCTGATGGCAACAGTACTGGTAATGCGAATAACTGTATTAACAATATTGTCATACTCAATACGAGTATTAATGTTACGCGTGTATGATTAGCAATATTCGTATAGCATGATTAGTCCTAGTAGCAATACTATCACGACTAACCGTATTCGTTGTATTAAAAACAGGAATAACCGTAGTTTTACGAGGGTACAAATAATATGAATAACAATGATACTAATACTAACACTTTAAAATAGCAACAAATATAACAATGATGACGCGAATGATACGAATGATAGTAAAACTATTATAAGTATATATGATAATGGAAATCGCGATATCTACCATAAGAGACAGCACTACTGTTTAAAAAAACAATAACACTGAGATTAACACGAACCATATAGATAAGAATAAGAATAATAATAATCATCATCAGCAGCAGCATCAGTACCAGCATCAGCGTCAGCATCATCATCGGCATCATCAGCATCATCGTCATCATCATCATCATCATCATCAGCGTCAGCATCACCATCGTAATCATCATCAACACCACCATCACCACCACCATCACCACCACCACAGCATCATCATCATGAACATCATCATCAACGTCAGCATCACCATCATCATCAGCATCAGCATCACCAACAACACCACTACATTCATCATCATCATCATCATCATCATCATCATCATCATCATCAGAATCAGCACCATCGTCAGCATCATCATCATCATCATCAGCAGAATCATCATCAGCGGCATCAGCATCGTCAGCATCATCATCAGTACCATCAGCAGCATCGTCAGCATGAGCAGCATAATCGTCAGCTTCATCATCCTTAGCATGATCAGAGTCGTCAACACCGTCATCTTCGCTGTCGTCATCATCGTCATCATCAGCATCATGATCAGCATAAGCCTCAGCATCAGCATCATCATCATCATCATCATCATCATCATCTTTGTCAGCATCATCATCAGCAGCATCATCATTATCACCACCATCATCCTCATCCACATCCCCCTCCTCCTCATCGGCACCATCATCAACATTACTAGTATCGTCCTCCTCGTGCTCCTTGTCCCCTGCTCCACAGCCTCCGACCCGTTCTCCGTCATCAGATTCACCATCTACAGGATCTTCAACGTGTTCACAACATCATCATTGTCATCAGCATATAGTCAGCATAATTAGCATCATCGTCATCGTCATCGTTAGCATCAGCCCCATAATATCATCACCATCGCAAATATCACAGCCATCACAACAACAAACACCAACATCATCGTCAACACCACCAACGTCATCAGCAGCATTATCGTCGTCGCCACCTTCATCACCAACACAACCATCACCAGAGTGAGCATAAGAACCCTCACCAGCAAGAGCAACGTGATAATCGATATCGCCATCGCAAATGTCACATACCTATCACACTTACAATCATGAACACAAGCAATCGTCGTCGACATCGTAATCATCAACAACACCCTCATCAACAATACCGACAGCCTCATCTGCATCATACTTACCGGTGTCATCGCCATACGCCAGAGAAGAACAATCCTCCTGATCAGCAGCTCATCAGCATCATCATCATCATCATCATCATCATCATGATCATCATCATCATCAGCAGCAGCAGCATCATCAGCAGCAGCAGCACCTTCAGAAGCCGCATCATCTTCGTCATCATCACCATCATCATCAGCAGCAGCATCATCATCATCATCATCATCATCATCATCGTCGGCATTATCATCATAATCATCATCAGCATCAGTATCATTATCAGCATCGGCATCAGCATCATCATCAGCATCATCATCCTCGTCGTCCGCATCACCAACACAACCAACACAATCAGCATCGTAATCATCATCATCATCATCGTCGTCATCATCATCAGCATCAGCATCAGCATCATCAGCATCATCAGCATCATCATCATCATTGTCATCTGCATCATCATGAGCAGCAATATTGTCAGATTCATCATCCGTAAGATGATCATAATCGTCAGCATTGCCATGTTCGTCGTCATTATCATCATCAGCATCATGATGAGCATCAGCATCAGCATTCGCATCAGCATCATTATCAGAAACATCATCATCACCATCATGACGACATCTTCATCATCAGCACCATCTTTATCGTCATCATCATCATCACCATCATCATCGTCATCGGTATCGTCATCGTCATCGGCATCCCCATCAGCATCATCAGCATCACCAACACAACCACCATCAGCATAACCATCATCATCATCATCATCATCATCATCATCATCATCATTACCATCAGCAACGTCATCACCATAACCAGAATCATCATCAGCATCAGCAGCATACGCATCATCATAGTATTCGGTGTCGTCAGTATCATCATCATCATCATCATCATCATCATCATCATCATCATCATCATCATCATCAGTGCCATCATCATTGCCATCAACATCACCATCATCATCAGCAGCATCGTCGTCATCATCGTTATCATCATCATCATCATCATCATCATCATCATCATCATCATCATCATCATAATCACCATCACCATCACCATCACCATCATCATCATCTTCATCATCATCATCAGCATCATCATCATCCCCCACCTCAACCCCCCGTTCCCCAACCCCGCCACCCCCTCCTCACTTACCCGTCCTCCCTCCCCCCTCCGTCCTCATCCTCCCCCGCCTCAACCTCCTTTCGACTCCTCCTGCTCCGTATGCGCCTCTTCTCCTCCTCTGCCGCGATGACCCGAAGGCACACGGGCGGAAGTGCACGTGATGACGGGGGGGGGGCTGCGGCATGAGGGCTGACAGTGCCAGTACAGCACGAGCAATAACAAAAGCTCCCGCATCCTTCCCCAGCCTTCGGCGTCATCAATCCGTATTCGTCCCCCCCATCACCTCCACCATCATCAGTGATGAGACCCATGGTTCATTAACAGACAGCAGCGTCACCGCAATCACTGTCACCAGTCCTCATCATCAGTCACGGTCGCAGTGCCCATGATCATCAGTCACGACATTAATAACGGCATCAGTGCGGCAATCATCGTTATCACCATCGACTTGATGCACGTGACGATCGCGTTCTGCATCAGCGCATGCTGTTGTGTGCTGTGTCTTATCATTGCGTGCTGCTCGCCGTTCCGCATCCATTATCTGTGGCACTGCTTCCTCAGTGCGCCGCTATCGCCGTGACTTGGTGTCTGTGCGTGGCCTCTTGTCCTCATCATTCGTCCTCTCGTCGCTCCCAGCTCCCAATTTGGCTGCACGGCGCCTCCACTTCCACCTTACGTTCACTGTTGTATGTTCCTCCACCCTCGCTGCCTACGCCCGTGTATGCGCATGGCATGGTCGACCCTTATGGATCCCTGTCCCATGTTCTGAGGGGCCGACCGTGCGCGCTGTTAATTCTCTCTGACTCTCTGCCTCCGCCTTGCGCTGCGCGCGAGGCCGCGATCGCCAAAAAAGTGCGTTGCCGTACCCCGTTCGGCTGACTTAGTCGGATTCATCGTTCTCGTCCTCCCCCACCGTCCACTCGTTCCCCCGACGTCATGCAACTCCTCCTGTTCCTTCTCCTCCGCCTCCCCTCCTCCTCCTGTTTCTCACGGTCGCTCGTTACCCCCATATTGGTTCTCCACCCTCATCCCTCCGCATCATCACCATCATCATCAGAACTCCATCCGCCTCCCCACCCAATCCCCCGCACTCGCTTCCAACCCTCCCCGCCCGTCCCTGCCCGCACGGCAGCGGCTTCAGGCTGATCCACACCGCGAGGGAGGCAGGAGCCAGAGGAAGTGAACTCGGAGAATAATGCAACTCTACGGTGACGGTGGACGTACCTGGTGCCTGGGGCATCATGTAGCTCGGGCTGGAGCCGCATCCTCGCCCTCGTCTTCCTCCTCCTCCTCATCCTCCTACTCATCCTCCTCCTCCTCCTCCTCCTCCTCCTCCTCCTCCTCCTCCTCCGCCTCCTCCTCCTCCCTCCTCCTCCTCCCCCCCCCCCCCCCCCTCCTCCTCATCATCATCTCATCCTCATCCTCCTGCTCTTTCTCCTCTCCTCATCCTTCTCTCGCGCCTGCTCCTCCGCCTCATCATGCTCCCTGCTTCTCCTCGCCAAGGCGTGTCGTCCTCCCCCACCCTCTTGGTCCTCCTCCTCCATCATCCCTCCTCCTCCTCCTCCTCCTCCCTCCTCACTCCCCTCCTACTCATCCGCCTCCCCCTTCCCCCCCCCCCCCTCCCCGATATCGCTACGCAATGACAGTACTCCCTCCACCCTTTTATCCGCCTCCACATCTTCCCTGAAACTGCCCCAAAAATAAATCCTCCTCTTGCTCATGTTCCTCCTCCTCCTCCTCCTCCTCTTCCTCGTCATCCTCCCCCTCCTCGTCCTCCTCCTTCTCCTCCTCCTCCTCTTCCTCCTCCTCCTTTTCCTCCTCCCTCCTCCTCCTCCGCCTCCCCCTTCCCTCCCCCCACACAGTCCTGATATCGCTACGGGATGGCTGTACTCCCTCCACCCTTGTATCCTCCTCCACCTCTTCCCTCAAACTGCCCCACAAACCAATCCTCCCCCTCCTTTTCCGTCTCCTCCTCATCCTCCTCCTCTTCCGCATCCTCCTCATCCTCGTCAGCATCCTCCTCCTCTTCCTCCTCACCATCATCTCACCAGAATCAGCATTATCAGTATCATCATCATCAACATCATCATCAGCATCATCATCAGAAGCATCATCAGCATCGTCATCATCAGCATCATCATCATCATCATCATCAGCATCATCATCATCATCAGCATCATCATCATCATCATCATCATCAGCAGCATCAGCATCATCAGCATCATCAGCATCATCATCATCATCATCATCATCATCATCATCATCATCATCATCATCATTGTCGTCATCATCAGCATCATCATCATCATCGTCATCATCATCATCATCATCATCATCATCAGCATCATCATCATCATCATCATCATCATCATCATCATCGCCGCCATCATCATCGGCAGCAGCAATCGGCGGCGCCATCATGATCCTCATCATCATCAACAGCATCATCATCCGCATCACCATCAGCATCATCAGCAGCATCATAATAACCACCATCATCAGCAGCATCGTCATCGTCATCAGCATCATCATCAGCAGCAGTAGCATTAGCATACGCATCAGTAGCATCATCACCAGCAACGACAACAAAGTCAACATCAGCATCAGTAGCATCAGCATTCGCATCATCATCAGTAGCATCGTCACCATCGTCATCACCATCACTGTCATCTCATCAGCAGCAGCATCAGCATTACCATTACATTTACTATCAACATTACCATCGCCATCCAGAACCAAACCACCACAGTCCACGCCAACATCACCATCACCATCATCAACAGCAGCAGCATCATCGCCATCATCAGCATCATCATCAGCATCATCATCAGCATCAACACCATCACCATGGTATCATCATCAGCAGCATCATCATCACCATCATGAGCATCATTACCATTACCAGTACCATTAACATTACCATCACCACCCAGACCCAAACCACCATAATCAACGCCATCGTCACCATCACCAGCATAAGCAGAAGCAGCATCATCAGCATCAGCATCGTCGTCATCATCGTCATCGCCATCATCTACATCATCGTCACCGTCATCAACGACATCATGATGACCATCATCGACATAAGCATCATCATGGCTCTGCACATCAGCAGCAGCATCATCACCGTCGTCATCACAGTCGTCATCGTCATCATCATCATCATCATCATCATCATCATCATCATCATCCTCAGCATCAGCATCAGCATCATCAGCATCGACATCATTATCAGTGTCAACATCACCAGCATCAACAACATCAACAACAAAAAACTACATTAACAGCAACATCATTATGAGCAACATCATCATCACCGCCACCAGAATCATCATCATCATCATCATAATCATCAGTATCATCAGAGCCAGCATTGCCACCATCATCCACCACCACAACACCACCAGCAACGCCATCATGACAATCACCAGCATCAGCATCGTCAGCAGCATCAGCATCATCATCAGCTTCATCAGTAGCAGGAAAAGCAGCATCTTCATGTTCATCATCCTCATCACCGCCATCACCATGAGCATCCCAGACATATGCATCATCATGGTCATACGCATCAGCAGCAACATCATCATCACCATCGTCACCATCGTCATCATCATCAGTAGCAGCAGCATCAGCATCAGCATCAGCATAAGCAGCATCAGCATCATCATCGTCATCTGCGTCATCATCATCAGCATCATCAGCATTGTGATCATCATCAGTATCATCATCAGCAGCAGCATCATCTTCAGCACTATCAACATGCACACCGTCATCACCAACAACATCAGCAAGGTCATCAAATCACCATCACTATCACCACCACCACCGCCATCGCCACTAACAACATCATCGTCACCATCGTCAGCATCGTCATCGTCATCGCCATCGCCACCTTCATCATTATGATCAGCATCGCCATCGTCATCGTCATCATCCTCACCACCACCATCACCAGCATCATCATCATCATTATCATCACCAGCATCGTCATCATCGCAGACATCGTCATCGCAATCACCACAACCAGCACCACCAGCATCAACAACACCATAAAACATCATGAGGGGAAGAAAAAGGAGAAGGAGGAGGAGGAGCAGGAGGAGGAGCAGGAGGAGGAGCGGGATGGAGGGAAAAAGAAAAGGAGCAGGTGGGAGAGAGGAGGAAGAGCAGGTGATCAACAGGGGCAAATTTCTCCCGTCTCTCACTCTCTCTCTCTCTCTCTCTCTCTCTAGCTCTGCCTCCTCTCCCTCCGGCGCTCGGTTCTTCGAATGTACGCATGAGCTTCGCATGGCCTGATAGCCCTCAGGTAGCGCACGCGCGCGCGAGCGAGCAAGCAAGGTAGAGGAGGACCAGTGTCAACCTAAGACTCATCAACGATGTTGGAATAAACCATCCCTCCAAACTCCCTCTTCATGAGCCCCTATACGAATTCATTTCCACTGAAGGAAGTACCCCGTTCGGGGACGACCGCTTGAAATTCCTGAAGCGTGCCAAAACACTACTCTCGGGATTCCAACGCTAACCTGAATGTTGCGTCTGGACGATCCTGGACCATGCCAACATTAGGGGACAAACAAACCTGCCTCGCTTTTGACCACCCTCGCTTCCAAGAGATACCAAGCGATGCCAAACTACGGCCTGTACTGGTCAGGCCGTTTGACGAGGAGGCGCGCGGTATGACTTGGTTTTGCCTGGTAGCGAAAGCGGGGTTGGTAATTCACGCTCTGAAGCATACCGCCCCTAGGACTTCGACACCGCGACTCAATGTAACTACTGCGCCCTGACAGTCCCGAATCGTTCCACAGCGCCTCGTCCTCGCCCTCGCCCTCGTCCTCCGGGCTGACGGCCGCGAACGGCCCCCCGGCCGGCAGGGAAAAACTGCCGAGACGGCGCATTGGACCCCAAACGACAAACAGAGAATGAAGGCCCCGAATGGGAGTGGAAGAAGCGGAGAGCCACAGACACGAACGATACCCCAAACAACGACAGAACAACACCGAAACCCACCCCAGAAGAACAAGCAAACATCCGTTGTTTAGGGCATTTGCTACTCCACTTCCGCCACCCCCTCCCGCGACCAGGCCAGCCCGCTACCCCACCCCTCTCTGCGTTCCAGCAATAACCCCCGCCGCGAATTTGGGGGGAGGAGGCAACGAGAGGAATCCGGTGCCGGGCGCAGTGAGTCTGCTCCCCCCAGATGGTCCTTAAAGAAGGCCACCGGCGCCGGGGCCATCGGCCCAGAAGCGCGGCAAAACGAACGCCCAAGCCGGACTGTCCGTAACGCTGGAACAAGGGAGGGTGAACGCGGGACTAGCGCAGGCCGCAACACCGTTGTGCCCCAACTCACTCTTTTGCGTGTAATCGACGTGCAGGGGCCAGACTTATCTGTTGAGACACGCAACCACACATTAAATCACAAAATCATAGGTTGGGTGCGTCGTTATTGATTTCCCAGTGCTCACGTCGAAGATCGCACCTGATTCACCGAACTGCCTCAACTGGCTACTTAGGGTCCACAATGGGCACCACATCGGAAGCACACAAACACTTAGACAACATAAGCCGGGTCGCCTGGCCTGGACCATGGGCACCCCCGACCTGATCCCGGATGGGGCCGAGAAGGAAAAAGCCGTAGGCCAAACCGCCCTCTCTGGCATGGAATCCGGGGCGGTTTAAGCAGTCCCGCCCCCGCACTCACAAAAAGACCAGGAGAGGGGACGATCACAATGTGGCACTATCCGCCAGCACCCGAACATACGGCACAAGTCCCCTCCCCGAGCATTACCCGTTAGGGGCGCCCTCCTGAGGGCGTGGGTTAGCCGTACCCCTTGGGGGATACGTTGCCCCTGACGCGGCCGCTCAGCCACCGGGGGATCAGCATCGCGCCCGCTAACCCGACCCCCTGGCCCACGCACCCCCACGAGGAAGGGGAGGAGGGGAGGAGAAAGGAGGAGGGGAGGAGGGAGGAGGAGGGGAAGGGGGGAGGAGGGGGGGACACAACGTGGACCGGGGGGCGGGTTGACCCGGCCGCCTTGCCAACCCCACGAGGCGCCATAACCCAGACACACGAATTTGATCACACCTGACCTGCTGAGACACTAGGAAACCTCTGCTCGATGCGTGAATCCGTCAACCATAGGAATCCGTGAAAGTCCTGACTGTCTGAAAAGAATATGCGCGGCGCTAAGGCCGGGCCATGTTATGAAAAAGGATCGCCCTCAAAACAAAAAAAACATGTCCATGTTTCAAAGGAATGCGCGCGGCGCTAAAGCGAGAGTCACACTTAGACAAACCGCCCGCACTCAATTCGCGAAACTCCTTCAAGTGTTTGAAACGACTGTGCGCGGCGCTAAGGCGAGAGATGCATTTTGGAAGCGACCCGCCCTCCATCCGTGAAGCTGTTGCCAGCTTTAACGCTTGATGTTCATACATGCTAAGAAAGTCTTAAGCGAAACGCCCGGCCCACCCTTCCGACCGGCCTCGGGGTGCGACAGGAATGGAGGAGGAGGACTAGGAGGAGGAGGAGGAGGAGGAGGAGGAGGAGGAAGAGGAGGAGGAGGAGGAGGAGGAGGGGGAGGAGTTACTTATAAAGGAATGGGGGAGGAAGAGGAGGCGGAGGAGGTGGAGGAGGAGGAGGAGGAGAAGGAGGAGGAGGAGGAGGAGGACTAGGAGGAGGAGGAGGCGGAGGAGGAGGCCTCGGAGGGGAAGGAAAAGACACTGGACACGGGGCACTGTCTGTGCCTTCTCGTCCCGCGGGGGGCTGGCGGTGGTGCCTCGGCGCCGGCAAGCAACCCGCGGGAGGCGATGAAGGAGGGAAGGAGGTAAAGAAAACAAGGAGAAGCAGGAAGAGGAGGAGAAGGAGGAGGGGGAGGAGGAGGAGGAGGAGGAGGAGGAGGAGGAGGAGGAGGAGGAGGAGGGGGAGGAGGAAGCGGAGGAGGAGGAGGAGGTGGGAGGAGGGGAGGAGGAGGGAAGAAGGCGGCCGACGGCGCGTAAGACGCTGCGGCCGCTGGCCTGCCAGAGCTGGACTGACGCGAGGAGGAGGACGACGACGACGACGAAGACAGCGATGACGACGACGACGGCGACGACGGCGGCGGCGGCGGCAACAGCGGCGGCAACGTCGGCGGCGGCGACGACGACGGCGGCGGCGACGTCGGCGGCGGGCGCCTGCGGCCCGGAGCGCCTCGTCCAGCCGCGCGGACGAATCGCTGGCCTGCGCCAGGGCCGCCTGCCGCTGGCGCGGCTTGCCACCGCCGCCGCAGCCGTCGGCATCGCCGTCTTCGTCGTCGTCGTCGTCATCGTCGTCGCCGTCGTCATCGTCTCCTCCTCCTCCTCCTCCTCCTCCTCCTCCTCCTCCTCCTCCTCCTCCTCCTCTTTGTCCTCCTCCTCTTCTTGTTCCAGCTCCTCCTCCTCCTCCTCCTCATCATCATCATCATCATCATCAGCATCATCATCATCATCAGCAGCAGCAGCATCATCAGAAGCAGCAGCATCATCAGCAGTATCATTATTATTATTATCAGATTCCTCCTCCTCCTCATCATCATCAGAATCGTCGTCGTCATCATCACCATCACCATCACCATCACCATCACCAGCATCATCATCATCATCATCAGCAGCAGCATCATCATCATCAGTATCATCATCCTGCTCCTCCTCCTCCTCCTGCTCCTGCTCCTGCTCCTGCTCCTGCTCCTGCTCCTCCTCCTCCTCCTCCTCCTCTTCCTCCTCCTCCTCTACATCTCATCGTCCCCATCGTCCTCCTTTTCCTGCTCCTGCTCCTGCTGTTTCTCCTCCTCCTCCTCCCCCTCCTCCTCCTCCTCCTCCTCCTCCTCCTCCTCCTCCTCCTCCTCCTCCTCCTCTTCCTCATCCTCCTCCGCCTCTTCCTCATCACCATGCAGTCACTCCATATAATAGGGACGATAGATAAGGATGCCTAGGCCTTGGAAGGCCATGTTGACACTTTGCGAGCGGGGCGCGGCCGGCGAAAGCGGCCAAGGATGCCGAAGGGGAAGGACGCAAGGGTAGCCTTGGAGAGCCGTTCATCCTTACTATGCGAGTTGACTGTATCTCACCGTCCTCATCGTCTTCCCCCCTTCTCTACCACCGCCGAAAGGCATAGTCGCCCGCCTTGTCTCCGACGTGCCGTCGCGGTCGTCGCCGCCCCCGCCGCCGCCACGGTCGACGTCGCAGTCGTCGTCGTCGCCGTCGATCGATCGATCGATCGATCGAGGCTCCCTCGATCGACCATGTTTGATACAAATTGTTGGACCTCTTCGCACCTCTAAGAGGCCTCCAGACACCGCCGCCGCCGCCGTCACAGGCGTCGATCGATCGAGGTCGAAGTTTTGAGCGGCTTGGCCCATTTTTAGGCCTCCAGGAGCGCCCTTGTGGCCACGGCCGGATCCGTCCCGAAATCTTGCTATGAACGCGTCCAGAGACAGCTTCGGTGATTGCCCGCGTCGTCGGTCGTCGGTCGTCGTGGTCATCGTCGTCGTCGTCGAGGTTCGAAGTTCTGGGGTCAAGGACCGACATCTTATGAAAGTAGTTGGACTTGTTTGGGCCTCTAGATAGCTCAGACGGCCTAGGTCGTCGTTATCGTCGCTCAAATCGTCGTTCTCGTCCTCGCCATCATGGCCCAGTTCCTCGTCCTCGTCCCAGCCCACCTCGTCATCGTCCTAGTCCTCGTGATTGCGGAACACCGACCTCCAATCCATCATAGTCATCTGCCTGCGGCAAATCCCGCCACCGTGCCAGGGCAGCTGCGCAATGTGGAGGAGGCTAAGTTTAAGACCCACGCCAGTATAGCGCGCGGTCTGAATTCACGTGGGCGGTAAACTCAACCTTCGGGTCGTCTTGGAGCCCCAGTGGGCCGTCTTGGAGGCCTTCCCGGGCAATCTCGGGGCCATCTGGGTGCTCTCTTGGCGCAGGTCTGGGCCGTCGTGGTGGGGACCTTTTGCGGCTCGCTAGAGGTATGCTGGAACATCTATTTGAAGCCTACCAGGGCCTCTTGGAGCATGTTGGGGATATTGCAATATTTAGAGGTTCGCTCGGTCGTCTTCGGACGCTCTTAAGGTGAGTTCTAGACCCGCGCAAGTTCAGCGCGGGGGCTGACCTCGCGTGTGTCGTAAACTCCGCCTCGTTCCCTCGGTCTTGGAAACCTCTTGGGCCGTCTTGAAGGGTTTTCCGTCATGTTGGAGCCATATGTGGGCTCTCTTGGGGCAGTGTTGAGCTGTCTTGGGAGCTTCTTGAGACTCTCTGCAATTGCTTTCCCGCAACGACCTGAATGTCGCAATAGCTCGAGTGCAAAAAACAGCGCTGTTGTCCTGCATGTGTTTCAGTGGTGGGCTCCACCCCTCTTTCGGCCGTTTCTTCTGTCCTGTCCCCTTCTCCTTGCATGGTGGCACAATTCGCTACAACGGCACCCCCGTTTAGGTAGCTCTCCGCCAGCGCAGTTACTCTGCCTAGCCCGCGACGCAAAAAAGTGTCAGTGGTGGTCGCCTCTTCGTGCCTCGCTCGAGGCCTCTCTGAGAATCTCTTTGAGGATTCTTGTTTTCGGTTCTTCTGGGATGTCTTGGGGACGTCAGTGAGCCTGTGGGGCTATTCGGGTTGTCCTTGGATGGCTTTGGGGCTTCTCGCAAGCGATTTGAACAACGTTGAATGGTCCGGTAGCTGTCTGAGGCCGAAAAAATCAGCCAGCGCAGATTCCAAATAAATCGAAGGGTGAATCGAAGTGGCCTAGAGTGGACTGAAGTGGACTGGCCTGAAGTAGACTGGACTGGACTAGGGTGGACCCTAATTCACTTCGCTCTGCTATACCAAACTCTGCTCTACCATCTGCCCTAGTCTACTCCGCTCTACTATATCCTACCTATACCCTACCCTACCTACCCTACTCTGCCCTAATCTACTCGACTCTACTCTTCCTAGCCCTACTATACACTACTCCCACTCTACCCTCCGTAGCCGCTTTGGCTGAAGATGGCGATTCCCACTGGTGCCCACGGATTCTGCTTCTCCGCGGCCAGTTCCCCACAGCGCTTCCAAGTCCAGCGCGGGCCCTGGCACTCCACGTCCAGAAGCACGGCGCTGGCGCCGCCAGAAGCAAAACTCGTTCTTCTGCGAAGACCGGTGGGCCCCGCACTGGCCGTGCCGCTGCGGCTGCGCCCGGAACTGGACGTCGCGGCTCAGGTGCCGCGACTGCGACCAGAATTGCTCATTGAAGGACCCCTGGGACACACAGATATGAATACACACATATAACTGGATCACCCACAGTTTCCCACATTTGTTGGCGTTTTGTCTTCCCCCCAATTCCCATATTTCCCCCTATTTTCTGGGGAATCGACGATTGAGTGTGTCTGTGTGAACGCGAGGCTTGGAGGAATCACGAGCTCGCGGGGCTCGGTCGCGGCAGAGCCCCTTCGCCACCCAGGGCGGGCGCGGGCGCCATCGGCTGCGTCCGCCACAAAGCGCGTACCCTGGTCGGGGAGACGTAAGACTCGGGTACGGGGGACTCGGGTTGGCCCGACGGGGCCATCATAAAAATGACGAGGCCCAATCTGAAATTTGACGCGAGCTCCCGCTGCAGACATCCCACGAAAACTGGACCGTCAAAATCCAGGACGCGCTCGTCAAAAAAACGTCGGCAAACCCGCGTTCCGGCGTACTCGGGTCTTGCGTTCCCCCGACCTGGGAGCTCAGGCGCTTCGAGCGGCAGGCCCAAGAATCGAGGAGCTTCGGATGTCCCTCGCGGACCTCTGGCGCGAGGCAACGACAGCCGAGCAGGCAGTCTTCATCGAGCTCAGAGAGGAATTCGGAGGAGTGGCGCAGTCAAGGACGTCGCCGACACGCTTGGGAAGCTGGCCGCCAAACACGAAAAAGCGAAACCCCCGACACTCCCCCCCTTCAGGCGGCGAAGTGCAAGTTGGAGCAACAGGAAGGCAAGCACACCCGCAAGCTCGGCGACTTGAAAAAATCGCAGTCCCAGGCCGCGGAGCAAACCGAGCGCGAGAAATAGCACCTCAAGGAGCTCAACGGCCAGCTTCCCGAGGCGGACGCCAACATCAAGAAGGCGCACGGACCAGCGATGGGAAGGGTTGGACTTGAAGGGTTCAAAGCCGCAGTCGAAGCCAGCAAGCCACAGCACTGCATGCCAGGCAACGCCCGCCAAGGTCGACGAGGCCTACGAGGCGTTCCTCGCCACCCTCCAGGAGGCTGCCGACGATGCCAAGAGGGAAGGCGACGTACCCATGGAAGGGGCCACCGTCGGCACTGGCAGTGGGCGATCTCGGGCCCGGTGCTCAAGGGGGGCCTGCTCACGGCCCAGGCGACGGCAGCGGAGGGGCGGCAACAGCACCACAGCAGGAGCCCGACTGCGATGACCCAAAACTGCCGGGTAGGCTCACCGCCAAAGGACCGCGAGATGAAGGACCAGATGGGCAGGAAGACGCGCCTCGCGGCCATCCTCGCAGCAGCGGCCAAGAGGCAGAAGGTCAGCCATACCAGGGGGCACACGGTCACCGCCAAGGCCGAATTCAAGCTCCGCGGCAACCAGCGCCGGATCGAGGAGCTGACCCGCGCGCGGGGGCTGACGGGGGGAGAGGGGGTCCCGGGAGGCGTTCCCCGACGAGGGTCGCCCGCGCGGGGCCTTCGTGCTGCACGCCAAAGTCAAGGAGTCAGGCCTCGTCGAGCAGGACAGACGATGGCCCATTGCGGTTCGAAGTCCAGCGCGGGCCCCTGCACCCTATGCCCAGAGGCATGGCGCCGCCATCGCCGGGAGCAGAGGTCGTTGTTCTGCGTGCACCACTGACCCCGCACTGGCCGTGCCGCCCCGGCTTCCTCGGCGGCTGGGCGTCGAGGCCGCGAGCGCGACCTGAAGCGCCACCCACCAAGGTGGAGCGCGAGGCTTGGAAGCACCGCGAACTTGCGGGGCTCGGTCGAAGTGGAACCCCTTCGCCATCCAGGGGAGCGGGGGCGCCATGAGCTGCGTCCGCCACACAGCGCACCCCATGGGGCGCCTGGGCTTCGGAAGCCCCGCACTCCAGCAGGCCCTAGAGATCGAGGAGCTCCCGGAGTCCGCCACAGGCCCCAAAAGCGAAGCGACGCGGGACTCCATGGCGGCAGCCCCGTGCGACAAAGAAGCGCCCCACGTCAGGCACGATGCACGCCGTGACGGGGCCAAGGCGCAGCGATCGACACGAAGGTTGGCCGCAGCCTGGCGCTGCCCCAACACGTTGACGCACAACGAAGGATCGGCCAAGAGGGAGTAGTTAGACTGGTGCAAAACGCAAGTCTCCAACTACATGCAGCACCCAAACTCCGACTGCATCGTCGAGAGGCAGGCGGCCGACCGCGGCTGGCCACAGGAGGCGGCGCGGCAGGCCATGGCGCTGGAGGGAATGGTGCACGGGCCGCGCGGGAAGGCTGCCGCTTCAGCACGGCTTCCAGAGGCTTCATGAACAGCACGAGGAGGTCAATCGTGGAGAACTTCGAGAAAGCACGGCGGGGACAGCACCTCCAGTCATGCAGGCCGTCCGCAGAGGCGCAGCGGCGTCATCCCTCGACGTCGGCGTCGGCCTCAACGCGATCGCCGATATGGCAATGCTCTACAAGGGGATGCTGCACGCCCACACGGGGGAACACAAGGTCCTCACGGTCGGCAGTGCAGTAGGCGCGACGGGGAGGACTTCGCCTACCACGTGGGGTCCTACTTCTGCGACGGCCACGTTAAATCCCACTGGCAGAAGGAGGGCAACCAGCACGCCGACCCCTACGCGAAGAAGAGCGCCCATCTGGCGCTCCCAGACAAACGCCTCGACATTGCCTTCGGCCTCGACGAGGTAGCCAAGGAGGCGGTGCACCTCACGCATACACTACACGCGCACAGGAGGGCCCACATCATCAGGGACCCTGCGGCGGACATCGTCCTGAAGTGCCCGACCTCCAGCCTCGAGGTCGGTGCGGTGGGGGGCGCAGATACCAGGGCGAGGCCAGCCGCGGCAACGGCAGCGGTCGCGGCGGCGGCAGTGGCAGCCGCAGCCTCAGGCGAAGCCGGCAACATCAACGGAGAGGGGCCCGCTTCAGCGCCTGCCGCCAGCGGCCCACCGAGGAGGCGGCAGCAGAGGCAGCCCTCCTAACCAGCAGCCAGCAGCGAGGACGGCGTCATCCCCATGGGGCTTCAAGAACCGCATCCTGGTCCAGCTGCGCCGCATCATCGCTGTCCCGAGGCACCCTGCACCCCAGCCCGACTCGGACCTCGCCGGCCAGAGATGCCACAGCGGCACAGCAGGCTCGCCAGGTCCAGCTTCCACGAGCGGTTCGGTGTTAGCGACAGCGCCACCATCCAGCCCCGGAAGGACGAGCTCAACACGGGCGTGTGGCTCGACACCCGCACGGCGGCCAAGAGGACTTGGAAGCTCGGGAGGCCCGAGACGCCGAGCCTGGGCTGGCAGGAGCTCTTCCACACAGCCTTGACGACGAGAGGCGAGGTCTCCCAGGCAGCCTGCGATCTCGACGGCGGGGCAGGCATCGGAGGGGACGCAACTGCGGCGGCGGCCCCCCCTGCTGCGACGAGGCCAGCGAGTACTGCAGCCTGGACTACCCTTAAATCAGGCCTGTCCCCCTACAGGGGAATTTTCCACGAACAATGAAAAATGCCCCAAAAACACACCAAAAAGCTCAACAAATTCTCAAACATAGTCCCCAGACTACTTTTGGACTATGCTTGGACTATCTCTGGGGTAGTTTGCAGTTTTCGTCGAAAATCCCCGTGGGGGGACAGGCCCCACTTAAGACTACCCCAGCCCCAGCGCCGAACCCGACGGCATCTGCACCTTCGAGGCTCGGGCCGGGCGAAAGGGGGGATAGCAAAGGGGGGGGGGGAGAATCAGCTCACGTGGCTGATTCTCCCGGCGCCTCCCGGCGCCGGAGGCGCCCATGCTGCATGCAGCAGATTTCGAACCCCCCCCTTGCCCAATCCCCCCCTTTCGCTCGGCCCGAGAGGCATGGCCTGCCGCCCACGGTCGCGCTCCGCAGGCAGGGCGCCCGACCCGGCGCGGCAGGAGGCCTCCCGGCGGTGGGCGAGCGAGCGCCGCCGGGCCTGCCGCTCCAGAGGCGACCCCGACGGCCACGCCCGAGAAGGCGAAAGCCCACCCCCACCCCCAGAGGAGGAGGAGGAGGAGGAGGAGGAGGAGGAGGAGGAGGAGGAGGAGGAGAGAGGAAGGAGGAGGAGGAGGAGGAATGGGGGAGGAGGAGGAGGAGGAGGAGGAGAGGAGGAGGAGGAGGAGGAGATGGGGGGAGGAGGAGAAGAGGAGGAGACGGTCCCGACGCCCATCCCCGAGCCGGCGGTTCGAGAGTCGGGACTGGGGGTGGGGGTGGGTTTTTCGGGGTCCAGGGACGAGAAAAAACCCACCCACCCCCCACACCCCCAGTCCCGACCCCCTGGACCGCCGGCTCGGGGGTGGGCGTCGGGACTGGGGGTAGGGGGTGGGCTTTCGCCTCCTGAATGCCCAGCATAGGAAGGCACCAACTATACACCAACACCGATCCTGGCCAGGATCACCCTGGGCCCAGGATCGGTGTATACGCCCTCCTGCCTTGCGCAAGAAGGCATATACACCGATCCTGGGCCCAGGGTGATCCTGGGCCAGGATCGGTGTTGGTGTATAGTTGGTGCCCTCCGACAGGAGGAGGAACCGGTGGCGGTGAAGACCCCTCAGCGCGAGCCAGCCCTCGCTCTCCCTCGGCGCGCGGCTCGCGCACGCCTACCTCGCCCGCGGCACCCGAGCGTGGGGCTCGAGCGTGGGGGGGCCCGCCGGCGGAGCTGGCCACGGGCGCGTCCTGGCCCATCTCGGGAGGCTGCCCGCGACCAGTAGGTGCTCCTCGTGTTGCTCTACTCCTCCTCCTTTTCCTCCTCCTCCTCCTCCTCCTCCTCCTCCTTCATATCCTCCCCCCCCTCCCCATCCTCCTCCACCATCTCCTCCTCCTCCCCCTCCTCCCCCTCTTTCACCTCCTCCTCCTCCTCCTTTTTGTTCCTCCTTCTGCTTGACTCCACTCTACAACACTCCGACGCCGACTCGATTCTGCTCTAGCATACCCTGATCTGCTCTACTCTGCTCTCCTCTACGCTGCCCTGTTATCCTGCCCTACTTTGTCACATTCCCTACTCTACTCCCATGTACTCTCCCCCACGTTACTCTACGCGACTCTGTTCCAATGTACCCAACTCTACTCCAATATCTGCTCTACTCTAGTCTACTCCACTCCACCTTTCTCCACGCCTAGTCGACTCAATCATACTCCATTGTCATGCTTATTATATGCCTACTCTTCTCTGCTCTACTCTACTCTACCCTATTATGCTCTGTTCTACTCATCTACCATTGTCTACTCTACTCTGCTCTACACTACTCTGGCATGATTCTGAGTTGAACGTTTGTCGGACAATTGTTGGGACGTCATTGGAATAGCCAGAGGAAGCCACTGCAATAGCAGAGGAAACTATTGCAATAGCAGAGGGAGCAAATGCCTTAGTTTGACGCAAAATAGACTGGGGGTACACGGGACCTGTCCTCCATGGATGAAGCTAGGACTCCTACAAGCAAGGCTGCTTGAAAAAGAGCACCGGAAAGCAGAACCCGCGAGGGCGATGTTCTGAACCCACACGCTGAGAGGGGGGGGTCGGCCCTAGCAACCCTAAAGAAACCTTACAGGACGGACACCAGAGTTTTGTCATACGCCCCAAAGTGCCGCTGACACGGTGGCGGATATCGGCGACGGCTCCCGAGAAGCATATATATACACATATATATATATATATACAAGACTGCAGAGGCGCTTCGCGCCATGCACCTTGGTCCTTGAAGTTTGGCATGCAGGCGGAATAGCAGGAAAGTCAAGCCGACAATTTAGCGATAACTCCCGGTTGCCTTTTCCGGCATCGCCGCTATAATAATTGTGTTCGTTATCCTTCCTCCATGCTTCGATTTCCTTATTTTCGCCATACCCTGCGCATTCTCCCCATCCTCCTAGGCTCTTTTTTGCGGAGGCTCCTCCTTGGAGAGCCTCTAGGGGCCTTACAAAAGTTGTTTCAGGCTCTCTTACAGCATTCTGGAGGCCTCCTGGGCGTATTCTGGGGGCCTCCGGGGGCTTCCTCGGGCCACCCTGCCTCCAACCGCGGTCCCCCTGAATGACCGAATCACGATTTGGAATTCTTCGGAGGGTGTCTTTGGGCCATCTTGGGCCGCCATGGGGCTCTCTGAGGGCCATCCTGGACCCGTGTTGTGCCGTTTTGGGGCTCTCTTGGACTGCCTGGAAGCCCTTTCGGATGGGTGTGGGGCGATTTGGGAGCCTCCCAGGCGGCTTCGGACGCCCAGAAGACCGCCGTCTTGGAGCGTCGGGAAGCCGAAAAGAGGAGAACCCAAAATTCACCCAACACCCACTGCAAATCAACGATTTGTGCCTCGGGGGGCCTTCTTTTTTTATTTTTTGTTCCGGCAGCTCACTGCACCGAAACCCGACGCGGACTGTAACATCGCCAGGCGACGGGAGACTCACCGGAGCGGAGCTCACAAGCGGCGAATGCGCTCCCCGCGCGTGGAGAGCGCGGCTCCGCGGGCGCCGCAGGCGCGCGCCAGCGAGCCTGCGGAGGGCGCCTGTCTGCCCTCCGCTGGGTGGGCCGCGCTGCCTCCTCCTCCCTCCTCCCCCTCCTCCTCCCTCCTCCTCCTCCTCCTCCTCGACTTAACCTCCTCCTCCTCCTCCTCCTCCTGCTCCTGCTCCTCCTCCTCCTCCTCCTCCTCCTCCTCCTCCCTCCTCCTCCTCCTCCTCCTCCTCCTCCTCCTCCTCCTCCTCCTCCTCCTCCTCCTCCTGGCTCTTCCCAGGCGCCCCGCGGCCTGGGCCCTCTGGGCCCGCATGAAGAAATCACGACGGACGACTTTTCGGAGGTGTGATGCGAGCGATGGAAGTGTGAGAGCGCCGGCCCTGAGCCGCTCAAGAAGGCGGCGGCGACTGTGACCGTCACCGTTTTCTTCCGGCACCTCCTCGCCTCCGTCCCTCCTCTGCGCACTCTCTCTCATGGATCAGGGCGGCCTTCTCCTCTGGGTCGTCGGGCCAAGCCATCATTAGTCTGACGAGCGTCTTGTCCAAGCAACGAGGCAGGTAGGGTCGCTCGACCGGCAGCGAAGGCAGCAATGCTTCCATCAACTCCAGGCTGCTTGTAGTCTTGTGAACTTTGGTTGCGTGCGCCTCGCCCACTCTGTTCGCCAATTCTGTGACGTCCTGAATGGAGATCGTGCTGTCCACGTAGAATTGCGACAAGTCCCGCGACAGACCGATCTGAATACTGCGCAGCCTGAGCATCTTCCTCGGCTCGTGGCGACCGTGCGCACCGTTCCCAGAGAACAGGTCACGCTCTGGGTCCCACTGCACGCGCCCCTTGCTTCCCCCACCCGCGTGCTTGCACTGGCACCAGGTCAGGAGCTTTGCGACGGCCGAGTGCGACAACTTGGTCTTCAAGACTCGGCTCTGCTTCTTGTCCTTCCAACCGTACCCGCTGCGGTACAGCACCCACGCGAAGCTCGGCTTGATCCACGTCATGCGCGTGGGGTTGAACATAGGTCCGCCGAACCGCTGGTGCTGCAGGGCATAGTCGGCGATCTCGTCGGAGAAGGCCTGGTAGAAATACACGCCTTCGGCGTCCCACTCGGCGTGAAAAACGTGGACGCCGTCGTGGACGACCTCGTAGTCCAAGATGCCGTTGTTCTGCTTGTACTCTTCGATCAGCTGGTTGAGAGACGGGCTCGTGGCGGAGGTCTGGGCTTCCTTGGCGCTTGGGCTCGGCCCCCTGGCAGTCTGCTTCATCCTGCTGGGCTTCGGCGAAAAGTCCCAATCACCATCATGTATCGGCGTGTCGGCTATCGACCCGCACTGGGCTTTCACACCCTCGTCCACATCGTCGACAATTTCCCCTGATCGGGCGGAGGAATGTTGCGAGGAGTCCCCGTCTGGGTTGACCCCTGCTTCGCAGTTTGGTTTGATGTCCAGTCCTGTCTGGCCCTCCGCCATTCCAGCCTCTTGCGATGTGTTCCTGAGCAGGGCGGCTTGAGCTAGAGACGACTTGAGCCAAAATGGCTACGGATGCCTCGGGGGGCCTTCTTGGGGGTGCTTTTGGAGGCCTCTTTGGGGCCATCTTGAGGTCACGTCGGTCACTCTTGGAGCGCTCTTGTGCTGTCTTGGGGGTCTCTGGGACGTCTCCGATGACCTCCCTGATCGCCCTAGGTGTGCCGGGAAGGCTTGGCAAAACGCTCTGCGAGGCCCGGTGGCCGCTTCGAGGCCCGTCTGGAGGGTCCCAAAGCCCCAGATCCCGGGAGTCTGTTTTTTTTGTTGGGGGGGGGGACGGGTTTTCCCCCCGCCCGGACTTATAAAAATAGAGGAAGAAGAATATAGCGAAGTCGCATGTTCCTGCCCGGCGGGGAGCCCCGGGGGGGAGTGAGAAGGGGCGGGCCTTCTCAGGAGGCGCGGAAGGCCCCCAGAGCACCGAGAAGATGTCTACGCGCCTCCCCCGAAGACGCGGAGAACGTCCCAGAAGGCGCGGGGGCCTCCGAGAAGCTCCGCCGCCGTCCGAGAAGGCCTCCTCCCTCTCTCGGGTCGGGCGAAAGGGGGGGATAGCAAAGGGGGGGGGTGAGAATCAGCTCACGTAATTCGCTGACTTTCCCGGCGCCTCCCGGCGCCGGAGGCGGCCATGCATCGAGAAATGGGCCCCTCGGCGAGGCCCAAACCAGCTGCATGCGGCAAATTTCGTACCCCCCCCTTTCCCAATCCCCCCCTTTCGCCCGGCCCGACTCTCGCTTTCCCCCCCCCTCGCTCGCCGCCGAAGAGCGGAACCTCGTGGGGTCCAGGTGGCCTTCGTGGGTCGGCGCGGCACCTTCCCCCCCCCCCCACACACACACACACACACACACACACACACACACACACACACACACACACACACACACACACACACACACACACACACACACGCCGTCCCCCGACGCGCGCTGCGTGGGAACGGCCCGGCGCCGACCAGAGAAGCCCGCGCGCACCTCCAGAACCTTACGCTTACGCTGTTCACGGAAGAATCCCATCCGAAAACTCACAGACAGCCCCTCCGACAACCCGGACAGACCGTGCTGAGGAACGACGACAGGGCGGCCTGCCCCGGCCAGCCCCGCGGACAGCCCAGCGGGGAGTGTGGACAACCCCCCTCCTCCTCCGTCTCCTCCTCCTGCTCCTCCTGCTCCTCCTCCTGCTCCTGCTCCTGGTCCTCCTCCTCCTCCTCCTCCTCCTGCTCCTCCTCCTCCTCCGCCTCCTCCTCCTCCGCCTCCTCCTCCTCCTTTGGACAACGCCCCTTGGACGAGCCTCCTCCCCGCGACTGTTCGCCCATCCCATGTGGTGGCTCGTCTGCGTGGGGCGGCGAGCTGCCGGCGAGCTGCATTCGCCCCGCGGCCCTCGACTGCCGGTCACCTCGAAGCCCTCCAGGGTTGCTGGCGCTCCTCCTCCTCCTCCTCCTCCTCCTCCTCCTCCTCCTCCTCCTCCTCCTCGGCCTCCTCATCGGCCTCCTCCTCCTCCTCCTCCTCCCTCCTCCTCCTCCTCCTCGGCCTCCTCCTCCTCCTCCTCCTCCCTCCTCCTCCTCCTCCTCTTCCTCCGCCAGTCAGCTCGAAGCCCTCCAGGGTTGCTGGCAAGCTCTCCGAGCCGCGGCGGGCCGCGGCGACGAGGGCCTCCAGAGACGCCCGAAAACCTCCCAGACGGCGACGACGACGACGACGAGTACGTCTTGACCCGAAGTTCTATGGGGACCCGGCCGTGGCCGCGAGAACGCACCAAGGGCCCCAGAGAGGCGAACCGAAGACCTCGATCCGCAACGCATCGAGGCCCCCCCAAAAACAGCCGAGCGGACGACGAGGCGCCGAACAGCACGGACCCTCGATACTCGATACCGAAAGTCCGCCCGAGACTGGTTCCCAGATCCCTCCTGGCTTCCATCCTGGATGACGACGACCACCAGCACCACGGCGGACAACGGACGATGCCCGACGGACGACCTACAGACGACGGACGACACACTACGACGACAAGGACGACCATGACCCCCCTTCACGAATCGACCCCCAGACCGACGGCGGCGGAGGCGGCCGCGGCAGCGACAGCGGCGGCGACGACGACGACGACGACGACGACGAAGACGACGACGACTACGACGGCGACAACGGCGGATGACGACGACGGCGGACGACGACGACGACAACGACGACGACGAAGACGACGACGACGACAACGACGACGAGGACGAGGACGAGAACGACGGCCGCGGCGGCGGCCGTGGCGGCGGTGGCGGCGGCGGCGGCGGCGGCGGCGGCGGCGGCGGCGGCGGCGGCGACGACGACGACGACGACGACGACGACGACGACGACGACGACGACGGACGACGACGACCGACGACGGACCACGGACCACGGACGACGGACAGACGACAGACGCAGACGACGACGACGACAACGCCCGACGACGACAACGCCCGACGACGGGCGTCGGCCGACGGCACGAGGGACGAGAGGGGGGAGACAGAAGCGGGAGGGACGACGACGGCGACGACCGCGCACGCCCGTTGGCGGGGGCGCTGGGCGGCAGCGGGCCGCCCCGCGCCGGCCTGCAGCCGCGGGTCGCCCGCGCCCTCGGCCCCAGCCGCGGCCTCCTCGGCCGACGCGGCGACCACGGCCCGGGCGTCCATCGCCTCGGGTTAGGTTGTTCCCATCCTACTCAAGGGCCACATCCCAGAAATGATTTCGAGCACCCAGGACAGTGTCGAAAGAGTGTCGAAAGAGTGTCGAAGCAGGGTCGAAACAGTGTCTCCCAGGGCCCGGCACGTGACAACCCTCGAGTTTTTGGGGGGCTTCTTTTCTGGCGCTCGAAATTCCTTCTGGTGATCAAGGCTAAAGCAGGTTGGAACATCATAAGCCTCGGGCAAGGGAAAGAGCATGCGGAGAAGGCACGGCGGGAAAAGCACTGCCGTGGAGACGCTCCGTCCCCGGGGTCGGGGCCCTGCCCAGGCCCTGGGGGCAGTGAGGCCCGTCCTCCTCCTCCTCCTCCTCCTCCTCCCTCCTCCCTCCTCCCTCCTCCCTCCTCCTCCCTCCTCCCTCCTCCCTCCTCCCTCCTCCCTCCTCCCTCCTCCTCCTCCTCCTCCTCCTCCTCCTCCTCCTCCTCCTCCCCAGGGTCGCGAGTCGAGACCACTGGGGATGCACGCCGTGAGCGAAAAAATCACGGCCTGTGGGAGCATGGGGCAGGAAGGGCCCGAAATCACGGAAAGTGATGAGGGCCGTCTTGGCCATGTCTTCTGCCTCGCAGGCGTGCCGCGCGCTGCTTCTCTGCGTCACAGTCGGGCGCTCTGTCATTCTGCTGTTTTGTCCGAAGGAGTGCCAACTGCGCACTCATCTGCCCGCGCGTCCTGCAGGAAAACTGGCTCAGTGACGGCAGTGGTCCCCAAGGGCTGGCGCATAGCTTCTGGTCGCTTCGGCGTCTGGATGCCGCTTCCCAGCCCTGGGACCGTCCAAAAAGAACACCCGCGATGAAGAAACCGGCCCCAGGGAAGGGGCCAAGCTCCTGAAGGGCCCACGTTACGAATTTTCTGCGACGTCGGGGGAGAGGCGTCACCAGACAGGAGGATCGGAGGAGCGGGGCAAAGTGCAGACTTCCGAGACTGGGGAGGGGCCTCTGGAGGCCTCTGCGGGCACCACCACGGGGCCTCCTCCGCCGCCTTGGCAAGACCACGGCCCAGGCACCCATCGCCTCAGACAAGTGCTCTGGGGCACGTCTTGGGGGGTCTCCACGGACACGGTTCCAAGACTTCTGGCGGATTGATTCGTTCACAGTCCCAGCGGCTTCCTCGATGTTGGCCTCTGGGGGCCGTCATCGGCCCCTGGGGCCATCAAGGACGGCTCCGCGACGAAAAGCTGCACCGGGGAAACGGCCAGCAGCTCTGAGGCCGTGCATCAGTCCAGCGGGGCGACCCACGGCCCCGCCCGGTACGGCGTGGGAGACCACCACCGCATGATCTGTGAGTACTGCTTCTCGTGCGCCCTCTCACCAGCGCGTTTCTCGTACGTATCCCTCCCTGTGAGCCTCTCCGAGCCCCCCCCCTTGCGAGGCGGGGATTTATCCAGATCCACCGCCTGGGACTCGACGTCCTGGTGCCCCAGCGGGCGGTGGATATGGATATATTTCGGCCCCCGGGGGCCCGAATATGTCCATATCCACCGCCTGCCGAGGCTCCGAAAACTGACCCTCCAGGCGGTGGATATGGATAATTCCCGCCTCGGACCCTTGGGGTCCTCCCCAGGGACCGCTCATTCCGCTGGCCCGAGGGCCTCGGGCACTGCCGGAGCGCCCTCTGGCCACCAGCTCCGTCTCAAAAGGACCCCCGCTTCAGCTGCTGATGTCCTGAGCGCCGCCAGGCCCTCTCGGAAGCCTCGCCGCGAGCCTCCCAAGCCTCGCCGCGACCCTCCCAAGCCGGTTTAAATCGGTGATAACTCCGGTTATCCGGGAGGGGGGGAAGGAGGAGGAGGAGGAGGAGGAGGAGGAGGAGGAGAAGGAGGAGGAGGAGGAGGAGGAGGAGGAGGAGGAGGGGCCGGCCGATAACCTAACCCTCGCGCTGTGGGCAGCCCTGCATATGCCCGCGTCCCCCTCCCGCGGACCTGCACAACCGGCAAGGTTAGGTTATCCTGGGGGGGAAGGGGGGCAAGCCCGATAACCCGGATTATCGCCCGACCCTAAAAAAAATCTCTTGGGGGATCTCTTGGGGCCCTCCTGGGCTCATGTCGCGGCTGCTCTTTGTGCGGCCCGTTGGTCTTTTGTGCGGCCCGCTGGGATCTTGTGCGGCCAAGCGCGCGGCCGGGTGGGTCTTGTTGTGGTGCGCGCTGACCCTTCAATCAAAAGCAATATGTGCAAAGGTTTCCTTTCTTAGCTCTGGAAATCCTGGCAACCCTCAAGGGCTTGCGTTCCCGCCCAAAGGTGACCGCGCAAAGGACCATCTGGAGGCGCGATGGAAGCAATCTAGTAGTAGTTGTGCAATGTAGTAGTAGTTGTGCAAGTCTTCAATCTAAAATTGAAGAAAAAAATGAAGCAAAGTGATAAGCCCAGCTGCACATCCGAGGGTGTGTGCAGCGCTGGAAATGGTTCAAGAATCGGGCGCGAAACCATCGCCCTCCTGAGCATCAAGATCATCATCAGATTCATCCTCATCCTCCCCGTCATGATCATCCTCCCCTTGTCTTGCACTTGTCAACATGACATGCGCAATCTCCCTTCATCCCTCTTCCTTGTCATCATCGCCCTGGCCCCCATCTTCCTCCTCCTGGCTCCTCACTCCTGTTTCGTTTCGCTCCTCCTCCTCCTCGTTGTTCATCGTTCCTCGTGTCCCTCCGCATTATGCTCCTCCCGCTGCATGTTCCTGCCGCCTCCCTTCCTGCAAGCTCCTCCTGCTACCTACCTTTATGTCGGCTCCTCCTGCTGCATGATCCTCCTGCCTCCTCTTCCTCGCCTCCTGCACTTCATCCATCACTACATCCTCCTGCCTCCTCCTCCTCCTCCTCCTCCTCCTCCTGCTCCTCCTCCTCCTCCTCCTCCTCCTCTGGAGCAGGGCTGTGGTGACGAAAGATTTGGTTCCGCATAATCACGACTCGGACGATCTGCTGAAACAATCTTCATCCCAGTGCAGCTGCGCATCGGCACCCTGGAACAGAGGAGGCGGAGGAGAAAGGAGGAGGCAGAGTTAGAGAAGAAAGGGGACGGGGGGGCGGAGGCAAAGGAGGAGGCGCCAACGCTGAACGAAATGAAGCGGACTGCACCGCTGACGAACTGCGAGAAACGCAAACATGTCCCACGGCAACCTCACCGCTCTACCAATTCACCGGAACCTACAGAAAGAGCGCATAAAAAATGATGTCAATTTCCGCTGTGCCGCGCCGTGCGAACAAACAACCACCCACATCTCAAGTACCCTTTTTTTCCGATGTTCTTTCTGTAGCGCCGAACTACACAGGGCAAGCTCTGAAACGCCGTGAAGAAGGTATACACTCATGACTCGGCTTCAAACGTAACTGTAAGTCTGCCCCAGTCGAAACCAAAACAACATCGAATTCGCAAGTCAACCCACTGAGTATTTGCCGTATGCGAATGACGTGCGAATGACGTCCTCAAATGCTGGTATCGCTGCCGCTCTCAGATCTTGCGGAAAGATTCGGTTCCGCATAATCTTTACTCGGATGATCTGCTGAAACAGTCTTCATCCCAGTGCAGCTGCGCATGGGCGCCCTGGAGCAGGGCTGTGGTGGCAAAGGAAAATTATCCTGCGACGTATTGGCGACTATACCCAGGACCACTCAATACAAAACGAACATGCTGCAGGACCTGCAGTGCCCAGGAGGACCCATCCGTGCGCAGGGAGCCACGAGGCCTCGGCTGGGTCTGCGATGCCCCCCACTCCGCCGCGCCTCCCAGGAGCCCACGAAAAGTGGCGACAGTTGCGCATTTCGCAGCCCCCAAGGGAGGCGCGAGGAGGAGGAGGAGGAGGAGGAGGAGGAGGAGGAGGAAAAGGACGGAGACCACAGTGCTAGATTCGAGACGAGAACCCCAACGCAGGAGGGTTAGGGAAAGAGAAGGCTGAGTACCGCTGCCGCTCTCAGATCTTGCGGAAAGATTTGGTTCCGCATAATCATGACTCGGATGATCTGCTGAAACAATCTTCATCCCAGTGCAGCTGCGCATCGGCACCCTGGAACAGAGGAGGCAGAAGAGAAAGGAGGAGGCAGAGTTTGAGGAGAAGAAAGGGGACGGGGGGCGGAGGCAAAGGAGGAGGCGCCAACGCTGCACGAAGCGAAGCGGACTGCACCGCTGACGAACTGCGAGAAACGCAAACATGTCCCACGGTACAACATGATGTCAGCTTCCGCTGTGCCGCGCCGTCCGAACAAACAACCACCCACATCTCAAAAACCTTTTTGTCCGAGGTTCTTTCTGCAGCGCCGAACTACACAGGGCTAGTTCCGAAACGCCGTGAAGAAAATATACACCCATGACTCGGCTTCAAACCGTAACCGTAAGTCTGCCCCAGTCGAAACCAAAACAACATCGAATACGCAAGTCAACCCACTGAGTATTTGCCGTATGCGATCGGAGAAGTGCGAATGACGTCCTCAAATGCTGGTATCGCTGCCGCTCTCAGATCTTGCGGAAAGATTCGGTTCCGCATAATCATGACTCGGATGATCTGCTGAAACAATATTCATCCCAGTGCAGCTGCGCATGGGCACCCTGGAGCAGGGCTGTGGTGGCGGAGAAAAATTATCCTGCGACGTACCCAGCCCGTTTCCTGGACACGTGGCGACTGTACCCAGGACCACTCAATACGAACGCACATGCTGGAACGCAGGAACGCAGGAGCACCCATCCGTGCGCAGGGAGCCACAAGGTCTCGGCTGGGTCTGCGTGGCCCCCCACCCCGCCGCGCCCCCCAGGAGCCCACGAAGAGTGGCGACAGTTGCCCATTTCGCAGCCCCCAATGGAGCCGCGAGGAGGAGGAGGAGGAGGAGGAGGAGGAGGAGGAGGAGGAAAAGGACGGAGACCACAGTGCTAGATTCGAGACGAAAACCCCAACGCAAGAGGGTTGGGAAAAAGAGGAGGCTGAGTACCGTTGCCGCTCTCAGATCTTGCGGAAAGATTTGGTTCCGCATAATCACGACTCGGATGATCTGCTGAAGCAATTTTCATCCCAGTGCAGCTGCCCTGGAGCAGAGGAGGCGGAGGAGGAAGGAGGAGGCAAAGTTTGAAGAGAAGAAAGGGGACGGGGGGGCGGAGGCGAAGGAGGAGGCACTAAGTGAAGCGGGCCGCACCGCTGTCGAATTGCGAGAAACGCAGGCATGTTCCACGGCAATCTTACCGCTCTACCAATTTACCAGAACCTACATAAAGAGCGCAAAGTATGATGTCAGCGACCGCTGCGCCGCGCCGTCCAGACATACAACCACCCACATCTCAAGTACCCGTCTTCCGTCTTCTATCTGCAGCGCCGAACTACAACAAGCAAGCCCGCAAACTGTGCTCTGAAACGCCGTGAAGAAGCATTGGTATGTACTCTTGACTCGAGATCAAGTCATGTGCCCTGCCAAGCATAACTGGAAGCCTACCCAGTCAAAACAAAAACAACATCGAATTCGCAGGTCAGCTCACAAAGGATGGGCGATGTGCGATCGGAGAAGTACGAATGACGTCCTCAAATGCTGGTATCGCTGCCGATCTCCGCTCGCAGATGGCTCGGACGATCTGCTGAAACAATCGTCATCCCAGTGCAGCTGCGCATGGGCACCCTGGAACAGGGCTGTGGTGAGAGTACCCTGCGACGTACCCAACCCTCTTCAAAACTTGTGACACTGTACCCAGGACCGCTCAATACGAACGAACATGCTGAAGGACCTGCAATGCCCAGGAGCACCCAGCCGTGTGCAGGGAGCCACGAGGTCTCGGCTGGGTCTGCGTGGCCCCCCACTCCGCCGCGCCCCCCAAGAGCCCACGAAAGTGGCGACAGTTGCGCATTTCGCAGCCCCAATGGAGCCGCGAGGAGGAGGAGGGGGAGAAGGAGGAGGAGGAGGAGGAGGAGGAGGAAAAGGACGGAGGGAGACCACAGTGCTAGATTCGAGACGAGAACCCCAACGCAGGAGGGTTGGGAAAAAGAGGAGGCTGAGTACCGCTGCCGCTCTCAGATCTTGCGGAAAGATTTGGTTCCGCATAATCACGACTCGGATGATCTGCTGAAACAATTTTCATCCCAGTGCAGCTGCGCATCGGCAACCTGGAACAGAGGAGGCGGAGGAGAAAGGAGGAGACAGAGTTTGGGAGAAGAGAGGGGACGGGGGGGCGGATGCAAAGGAGGAGGCGCCAACGCTGCACGAAGTGAAGCGGGCTGCACCACTGACGAACTGCGAGAAACGCAAACATGTTCCACGGCAACCTCACCGCTCTACCAAACCACCGGAACCTACAGAAAAAGCGCATAAAACATGATGTCAGCTTCCGCTGTGCCGCGCCGTCCGAACAACCACCCACATCTCAAGTACCCTTTTCCGTCTTCTGTCTTCAGCGCCGAAATACACAAGGCAAGCTCTGAAACGCCGTGAAGAAGGTATACACTCATGACTCGACATCAAAACATAACCGCAAGTCTGCCCCAGTCGAAACCAAAACAACATCGAATTCGCAAGTCAACCCACTGAGTAGCTGCCGTATGCGATCGGAGCAGTGCGAATGACGTCCTCAAATGCTGGTATCGCTGCCGCTCTCAGATCTTGCGGAAAGATTCGGTTCCGCATGATCATGACTCGGATGATCTGCTGAAACAATCTTCATCCCAGTGCAGCTGCGCATGGACACCCTGGAGCAGGGCTGTGGTGGCGGAGCAAAATGATCCTGCGACGTACACAGCCCTTTTTCTGGACACGTCGCGACTATCCCCGGGACCACTCAACACGAACGCACATGCTGAAGAACCCGCAGTGCGCAGGAACGCAGGGAGCCACGAGGTCTCGGCTGGGTCTGCGTGGCCCCCCACTCCGCCGCGCCCCCCAGGAGCCCACGAAGAGTGGCGACAGTTGCGCATTTCGCAGCCCTCAAGGGAGCCGCGAGGAGGAGGAGGAGGAGGAGGAGGAGGAGGAGGAAAAGGACGGAGACCACAGTGCTAGATTCGAGACGAGAACCCCAACGCAGGAGGGTTGGGAAAAAGAGAAGGCTGAGTACCGCTGCCGCTCTCAGACCTTGCGGAAAGATCTGGTTCCGCATAATCACGACTCGGACGATCTGCTGAAACAATTTTCATCCCAGTGCAGCTGCGCATCGGCACCCTGGAACAGAGGAGGCGGAGGAGAAAGGAGGAGACAGAGTTTGAGGAGAAGAAAGGGGACGGGGAGGGCGGAGGCAAAGGAGCAGGCACTAAGTGAAGCGGGCTGCACCGCTGATGAGCTGCGAGAAACGCAAGCATGTTCCACGGCAACCTTACCGCTCTACCAATTTACCAGAACCTAAAGAAGGAGCGCAAAATATGATGTCAGCGACCGCTGCGCCGCGCCGTCCAGACATACAACCACCCACATCTAGGTACCCTGTTCCGTCTTCTTTCTGTAGCGCCGAACTACAACAAGCAAGCCCGCAAACCCTGTTCTGAAGCGCCGTGAAGAAGCATTGGTATATACTCCTGATTCGAGATCAAGTCATGTGCCCTGCCAAGCGTAACTGGAAGTCTGCCCCAGTCAACACAAAAACAACATCGAATTCGCAGGTCAGCTGACACAGGATGGGCGATCGGAGAAGTACGAATGACGTCCTCAAATGCTGGTATCGCTGCCGATCTCCGCTGTCAGATGACTCGGACAATCTGCTGAAACAATCTTCATCCCAGTGCAGCTGCGCATGGGCACCCTGGAACAGGGCTGTGGTGAGAGTACCCTGCGACGTACCTAACCCTCTTCAAAACTTGTGGCCACTGTACCCAGGACCGCTCAATACGAACGAACATGCCAAAGAGTCTCCAGAGGATCGCCGAGAGGGCCCAAGAGGCCAAAATCATCCCATTCCAAAGGAAAACCGTATGGTTTCTTAGCACATTCGCATGTATGTACGTTTTGACGCGAACACGACGGCCCCAGTGGCCCCAAAGATCGTCCCAAGACGGCTCACGCTGCCTCCAAGAAGGCCCCAAGACGGCCAAAGAGGGCCCATGGACAGTCCCAGGGGCTCCCCCCCCAGGACGGCACAAGACAGTCGCTTGAGGAGCTCCAAGAAAGCCCAAGGGGGGGAATACGAACTAACATCTCGAGCCTTTCCCATCGAGATGGCCCCTCGAGCCCCCCAAAGGCCCCAAGGCCCTCCAGGAGGCCCCAAGAGGCCTCCAAGACGCCCCCAAGAAGTCCCCCAGAGGCCCCCACGAGGCCCCAGAAAGCATCCCACATGCCCCCAAGAGTTCTCCAAGAGGCCCCAGAGAGGCATCCCAAGAGACCCCCAGATTCATCCAGGAGGCTCCTGACCCAAGATAGAACTTCCACGATCGTCTCAAACACTCGCTCCTTGTGGGGTCGGCAGAAAGGCGCAAGCCACTTGAATAGAATGATCAGGGTCAAGATCGAGGAGAACGGAGAAGGAGGTTGCAATGATGCCATCCAACGCCGCCAGCATGAGTGGTATTCGGGATCGGGTGTTGGAGGGTTCCAGAACCATGCACTGCAAAGGCTGAGGGCAGGCCAGCATGAGTTTGAGGAATTTTATTAATTCGCCGGCCCAACGGGCCAGGGCGTGCTAAGATCTCCGGCACCTGGTTAACAGTATTTCTAATTCGCGCGCGCGGGGCGGCCCCTGGGGGTCCCCGGACGAAAAGTACTCCGGCAAGGTCCCGGCAAGTCCCCGGCAAGTCCCCGGCAAGGTCCCGGCAAGGTCGGGTCAGAGATGCCGGAGTTCTGTTTCGGAGTCCAAGAGGGCTCCAGATCGGTCCAAGAGGGCCCCGAGAAGCTTTCTAGACGGTCCAAGAGAGGCCCGAGACGGCCAAAGATCGCCCGAAGACGCCCCAGATGGCCCCAAGACAGCCCAAGAGGCCTCCAAGACGCTCCAAGGGCCTTCCAAGAGGCCTCCGAAGAGGGCCCCAAGTTGCCAAAATCGTTGATTTTCATTGTTTTTTCTATGTTTTTTTGCGTTCTGGCCTTTTCGCTTCCGGACGCTCCAAGAGGGCCCAAGAGGCCTTCAAGACTGCTCCAAGACGGCCCACGAGGCTCCCAAGACGGCCCCGGAGCGGCCCAAGAGCGCCCCCCAGACGGCCCAAGTGCTGCCCAAGGCGGACCAAGAGGCCCCAAGACGGGCCCAAGAGGGGCTCAAGAAGGGAACCGAGAACTGAAAAATCGAGCCCTCCGCCCCAGAAGGCGCCCAGGACCCCGAAAGAGGCCCCAAGAGACTCTCCAAGACACCCCCAAGACGCCCCAATAAGCTCCCGTGAGGCCCCAAGAGGACCAACAACGTCAGGCCCCAGGCCCCAAGAGGACCAACAAATACCGCCAAGAGCCCGCCGAAAGCCCCCCAAGAGACCGTCACGAGAGCTCAGGAGGCCCCCTGGAGGCCTCCCGAGTTCTCCAAAAGGCCTAAAAAGAGGCGCCAAGAGGCCCGGCCCCAACGAGGCTCCAAGAGGCCACGAACGCGCAAGCAAACGCCTGCGATGGCACAATACGGGCCAGCGGAATGAGCGAAGCGATTAAATAAATAAAATAATCTAGTTCGCGCGCGCGGGGCGGCCCATGGAGGTCCCCCGGCGCAAAGTATCCCGACCGCAGCCCGACCAAGTCTACCCAGAGATGGTTTTGAGGGCCTTTTTTCGACACCCCTCACGAGGATCGTGGCCTCCAAGGGGGGTGCACTCGACTACCCCGCCCCAAGAGGCCCCCAAGAGACCCCCAAGAGGCCCAAGGGGGCCCCAAGACGCCGCCAAGGAGCCCCAACAGACCCCCAAGAGGCCCCCAAGAGGCCCCTAGGAGGCCCCAAAGAGGCCCCCAACAGGCTTCAAAGAGGCCCCATAGAGCGTTCGAGGGCCGGCGGAATGAGCGAAGCGATTAAATAAACAGACACAACTCAAGTGATTATTGCGAGCGTGCACCTGAGGGTTCAGCAAACACTTATCCTGCCACTGGAAAGTGATGAGAAGAATTAAAAGGGTGCAAGAGTAAAGGCTAGGGTATGAAAACACGCAACGCGAAAACGGAAGCGTTCACGCAATACGGGCGCCCTTACTGGGCCCATTTCTGGAGCTCCCTTTGGGGCCACACCACGGGTGAGGGGTGTGCTGAAATGAGGCGGTCACACGATACGGGCGCCCTCACTGGGGCCGCAAGTGGAGCCCCCCATATGAGGCGGCGAAACAGGTGAGGGAGGGGTGTGCCAAAATGAGGCGGTCACGCTATACTGGCGCCCTCGCTCGGGCCATGTAGGTGGAGCCCCTTTATGGGGTCACGAAACGTGTGACTGAATGAAGAGGTCACGCTCTATGGGCGCCCTCACTGTGGCCGCAGCTGGAGCTCGTATGGAGCCACGACACGTGCGAGGGGTGCGCCGAAGTGAGGCAGTCACGCAATAGGGGCGCCCTCGCTGGGGCCGTTATGACTCCCTTCGGGGCCACGGCACGCGTGAAAGGTGCCTGAGGCGGTCACGCCATACAGGCACCCTCACTGGGGCCGCAGGTGGAGCTCCCCAGTGGGCCACGAAACGTGTGAGGGGTGCGACAGGATGCCTGGTTATGACGGTCATGGTAAGCAGATTGCTGCTTCTGAGAAAGGGCGGGTGCGAGGGGGAGGCGGAAGAGGAGGAGGAGGAGGAGGAGGAGGAGGAGGAGGAGGAGGAGGGGGAGGAGGGGGAGGGGGGAGGAGAAGGAGGGGGAGGGGGGGGGGATGAGGAGAGAGAGGAGGTGAGAAGGTGGGACGCGGCGCTGCAGATTCAAAACGAGGACCCAGCTCCACAGGAGAGTTAGGAAACCTACAAGTCGTTGACTGGTGTTGCCCTCTCGGGGACATCCGTGGGAAGCTGGTGGACCAAGATCACTCAAAGATGGTCCCAGACGTCTTCAGGCAGCCCCCAGAATGGCGCAAGACGGACCAAATTCGCCCAAGGTCTAAGAGGCCCCGGATTCTGAGGCCCCAAGATAGCTCTGGGGTCCCCGGCAGGGCCCCCAGAGGGGCCACGAAGGCGCCAAGACGGCCCAAAAAGCGCCCATCATCGCCGCAAGAGCGTCCCGAGAGGGCTCCAAGAGGCGATTGTCCAGGCTCCGGCAAGGCAAAGCTAATGAAGACCCCCCCTGTCTTGACGACGCCCTCCAAGATAGCCCCAAGCGCGCTCCCAGGGTTTCCAAAATGGACGAACCCAAAGAGGGCCCCAAAGCCCCCTCCTGAGCAACGCATGCTGATTTTTCCCCTGATCAGTGCAACTCGCCTGAGGATCATTTCTGGATGAGATTTGGATATGCGAAGCGTCACGAATTGCAAAGCAATCGCGCAAAGCCTGCTCTAAGTTGTCGTGGAAAGCATTAGATCCACCTCGACGGCAAGTCATCTGGGCTGTCAAACCTCAAACCGAGCCGACGGCCTGGCCCAGTCGAAAACGACAGCATGAAATTATACCCCGTGTTTGCTACCTGCGCTGGGAATAATGAAAACGACGTCATCAGTTGCTGGTATGGCTCTCGCTCTCAGATCTTGCGAGAAGCTCTAGCTCGCATAGTCATGCTCCTGATGATCTGTTTCAACAACACTCATCCTGGTGCGGCTGCGCATCGGCACCCTCATCATGACTCAGGAGTCTGAGGAGAGAAGAGGAAGCGGAAGAGAAGGAGGAGAAAAACAACGAGAAGAGGGAGGAGAACCCGCTAACTGGCTCGCTCTGCAAACTGGTCCTACGACCGTCGAGAACCGAATACGCTGCCAGCAGACCGTGCAGAACTGACTCCGGATCTCCTCGCACACCGCGTTGCCGCAGTCAGCGTGCTACAATTTGCAAATCTCTCCCACAGACTTGGCGTGAGGCCGTACAACTGAAACCTGATATTCGGATGCATCATCTGCTCAGCTCTCAGATCTTGCGGAAAGATTGAGTCCGCACGGAGCTCACTCGGATACTCCAATTCAAGCATCATCACGCGAGCTGCCGAACAGTGCGCAGCCTGGATGTGACCATGCAGCTTTGACTCCGAATCCTGTTGTTATGCTGGGGAGTATGGCCGCTCCTTTACAATCCGGTCTTCGGTCATGTCACGTGCTCTCAGATCTTGCGGAAAGTTTGAGTCCGCACGGAGCTCGCTCGGATACTCCAATTCAAGCATCATCACGCGAGCAACCGAGCAGTGCGCAGCCTGGATGTGACGGCGACCGTTCCTTTGCGAGCTGGTCTAGGGCAGCAAAACCTGCGAGAGTGCGCGCCCGTGGCGCATGAGCACAAGGAGGGGGTACCCCTTGAGTTACTGGGAAGGGGGGCGGAGGAGAGACGGTGGAGATGGAGGTGGAAGGGGTGAAGGGGGAGAGGAGGAGGGGGAAGGGGGAGGACGAGAAAGAGGGAGGAGGGGGAGAGGGGGAGGCGGGGAGGAGGAGGGTGGGAGTAGGGGAAGGAGGATGGGGGAGGAGGGGGAGGAGATGGGAGCAAGGAGGAGGGGGGAAGGAGGAAGGGGAGGGAAGGGGCGGAGAGGGGGAGGACGGGGGGAGAAGGAACGACTGAGGAGAGGGATGGGGAGCGTGGAGGTGGTAGAGGGGCGGGGGTGGAAGCAACGTGGGCAGGCCGTGCAACTTTGACTCCGAATCCTGTTGTTATGCTGGGGAGTATGGCCGCTCCTTTACAATCCGGTCTTCGGTCATGTCACGTGCTCTCAGATCTTGCGGAAAGTTTGAGTCCGCACGGAGCTCGCTCGGATACTCCAATTCAAGCATCATCACGCGAGCAACCGAGCAGTGCGCAGCCTCCTGGATGTGAGACCAGCCCCTTGTTATCTGGTCGTCTGTCAAATTCCCTGCTCTCAAAGTTTGCGGAAACGCTGGACCAGTGCAAAGCTCACTCCGTAATTGCAAATCAAACATTATCACTTGAGCTGCCGAACAATGCGCAGCCTAGATGCGGGACCAATCACTTGCAATACAGTCCTCTATCATTTTACCTGCTCTCAGATCTTGCGGAAAGATTGAGTCCGCATGGAGCTTACTCGGATACTCCAATTCAAAAGTCATCACGCGAGCTGCCAAACCATGCGCCGCCTGGATGTGCGAGCGTTCCTTCTGCAGTATGGTTTGCGGTCACATGACCTGCTCTCATAGGTTGCGGAAAGCTTGGGCCCGCATGAAACTTACACGGGCACCCCAAGTCAAACATCATCACGCAAGCTGCCGAAAAATGCGCAGCCTGGAAATAAGATCGGTCCTTCGCAATATGGTGCTCGCTAACATTAACTGCTCTCATAGTTTGCAAAACGAGTGGGTCCGCACACATCTGACCCAGATACTCCAATTCAACCATGACCACGCCAGACTCCAAACTAATTCCTCCCACGCTCTGACCATGCCGACATAGCAAACTCTCCATGCTTTCCACGAGCCACGAGGGGTATCTATCAGCGTATTAAGATTCGCGCCCCAGCGGGAAAACATGTGTAAGGCACTGGCGCTCACTGATCCGCATTCAGGGGCAGGTAGCAGCGAGCGACAACCGAGACACTGAGCATGCATCAAATCCGCCGACCCCCACTCGCCAGGGACTGACACAGCCTGCGACGTGTCTGTCCCCCTGGTGCTGTTTCTCTCGGCGGCGAGCCCGGTGGGGAAGTGAGAAGGGCCTTTTCAGAAGGCTCGGAAGTCCCCAAACGTTCTGAGAAGTTTTCTAAGCCTTCTTCGAAGACACCGAAAACTTCTCAAAGGCGTGAGGGCTTCTGAGAAGTCCCGCCACCTTCTGAGAAGACCTTCTCCTTCTCACTTTCCCCCCTCGCTCGACGCCAAGACACAGCGCGTGAGGTGTCTGTCCCCTTCGTGCTGCTGCTCCCCCCCCCCTCACAGTGGTCCAAAATCCGATTTGAGGGAGAGGGCGAGCTCATCAGACCCTTCCTTTGAGGTCGGCCGAGGGACGCAAGCATCATGGCACTCACCTTGGCACAACTCCACCGCGCGCGCTCGAGGGAGGCAGGGAAGCAGGCAGGCGTGAGCAGGAGGCGGAGGGGGAGGTGGGGAGGTCACTAGCTTTAGAGCTCTCGCGGCTAAGAGACCACGACCTCTGCAGAGACCAGAATGGGCAGCGCAAAAGAGGTAAGAGCAGCGCTGGCTTTCAGCCGAGACGTCCCTCCCTCCCTCCCTCCCTCCCTCTCCTCTCTCACTCCCTCCCTCCCTCCCTCTCCTCTCCTCCAACCCTCCCTCTCCTCTCTCACTCCCTCCCTCCCTCCCTCTCCTCTCCTCCAACCCTCCCTCCCTCCCTCCCTCCCTCTCCGCCAACCCTCCCTGCCCCTCCTCCCCCCCTCCCTCTCCTCCCTCCCTCCCTCCCTCCCTCCCTCTCCTCCCTCCCTCTCCTCCGACCCGCCTCGCACACGGCGTCCGCCAGCACGCGCAGCGAGCTGGTCTCCGGGAGGCGCGCGGACGCCTCTCGCACCGAGCCCTGGGAGAGCTCCTCGGCGCGTCGCCGTCGACGTCCGCCGCCGTCGCCGCCGTCGCCGCCGTCGTCGGCGGGCAGGGACGGAGGGAGCAGGGGCCCTTTTCTGGCGGCCCTGGGCCTCGGAACGGCGGCGTGTGAGGCTCCTCCCTCCTCCTCCCTCCTCCTCCTCCTCTCCTCCTCCTCCTCCTCCTCCTCCTCCTCTCCTCCTCCTCCTCCTCCTCCTCTCCTCCTCCTCCTCTCCTCCTCCTCCTCCTCCTCCTCCTCCTCCTCCTCCTCCCTCCTCCTCCTCCCCTCCTCTCCTCCTCCTCCTCTCCTCCTCCTCCCTCCTCCTCCTCCTCCTCCTCCTCCCCCTGAGAAAAAAGGGCCCGGATGGTGCCAGCCAGCGTGGGCCCCAGGCAGCGTGCTCCTTCAGAGTGCGCTGTCTTTGGTCTGCATTTGTGCATGGCTCCCCAAAAGATCCGGCATCCCACCTTGAATCGTTGTCCTCCTCGTCTCCCTCTGACTCACCTTCTCTTCCCCCTCCTTGTGTATTTATATAGTTCCCCAAAAGATCCGACATCCCATCTTGAATCTTTGTCATCCTCATCTCCCTCCGACTCGTCTTCTCTTCCCCCTCCTGCCTCTCCCAACACAGCTCGCCCTCCTGATGCTCCGTTCCCTCTACCATGTGTATGTATCCTCCTTCTCCTTTCCTCCTCATCCTTTCCTGTCCTCCTTCTCGTGGCCAATCCAAACGGTGTTTGGCGCCCTCTGTGCCAAGAGACGCTGTGTATGTTTGGTTTGGGTTTGTATTTGTTGGTCTGGGAAGCAAAGGAACACTGTGTATGTTTGGTCTGTTTGGTATTTTTGGTTTGGGAAGCTCAAGTGCTCCCCGCAGCCTCCCCCCCCAGCACCTCCTCCTTCTCTCCCTGCAACCTTCCCCTTCCTTCTCCTTTCCTTTCCTCGTCATTGCTACAAAGCAAGAACATCAAGAACAAACAGTGTTTGGTGCCCTGGGTGCCACAACACGCTGTGTGTGTGTTTGGTTGTGTGGGTATTTTTGATTGCGAAGCACGTAAGCAACACTGTGTATACTTTGCGTATTGGGCTTTTGGCGCTTTGGAAGCTCAAGTGTCCCCCCACACACACACACACACACACACACACACACACACACACACACACACACACACACACACACACACACACACACACACACACACGGCCTCACACACACACACACACACACACACACACACACGCACCACATCCTCCTTCTCTTGCAGAGCCTCAAAAACCACGTAACTAAACAGTTGGAAATACACATACACTGTAAGCCCTTGCTGCCCAGACCTAACATCTTATTCATAAATTTCTTCATGCAACAGACACAACAACAACAACAAAAACAAACAAAAGAATGTGTCGTGGCACCGAGGACGCCAACCACTGTGTATGGTCTTGATGTTCTTGCTTTGCAACCAGAACGAGGAAAGGAGAAGGAGAAAGAGGGGAAAGGATGAAGGGGGAGAAGGGGGATGTGCTGGGGGGAAGGCCGCGGGGAGCACTTGAGCAGTCAAAAAAAAAATGTGTGTCGTTACTTCCCAGACCCAAAATACCCGAACAACCAAACCTATACAGCGGTTCGTTGCACCGAGGGCGCCAAACACTACGCAGTGACGTTATTGTTTTGCAACAAGGAGGAGGAAAGGAAAGGAGGAGGAGGATAGGAGAAGGAGTAGGAGTAAGAATGGAGAGAAGTGAGAATCGGAAGGACGAGATCTTTGCAGAAGCTGGAGGGAAAAGAACAGATGAAAAACGAATTGTGCTTGGAGAAGCACATCCTTTCCCCATCATCGTCAACAGTGCCATCATCATCAACATCATCATCATCATCATCATCGTCATCAGCATCAGCATCATAATCAGCAGCAGCAGCATCATCACCATCATCACCACCGCCACTACCGTCATCGTCATCGTCGCCATCATCACCACCACCACCACCAGCATCATCATCATCATCAGAACCATCATCATCATCGTCATCATCATCATCATCATCACCACCATCATCATCATCATCATCATCATCATCATCATCATCGTCATCGTCAGCATCATCATCATCATCATTAGCATCATCAGCAGCATCCTCGTCATCGTCATCATCATCAGCAGCATCCTCATCCTCAACAGCATCACCACCACCACAATCATCATCATAATCAACAACAACAACAACAACAGCTACAGCAACAGCAACGTCAACATCTGCATCATCCTCGTTATCATCCTGATCCTCATCCTCATCCTCGTCCGCCCTCCCCCTCCTCCTCCATCCGCCCTCCTCCTCCTTCAGGCCTCCTCCTCCGCCCTCCTCCTCCTCCGCCCTCCCCCTCCTCCATCCGCCCTCCCCCTCCTCCTCCAGCCGCCCTCCTCCTCCATCGAGCCTCCCCCTCCTCGCCCCGACGACGACGGCCCGGGGGGCGCTCCTCGCCGCCCGTGAGCAGCGCGCGGAGCTGGCCCTCGGCCTCGACGGTGGCGGCAGCCAGCTCGGCCTGCCGCCGCCCCCGCGCCCCCCCGCGGGCCTCCCACAGGGGGCGCGCCCCACGCCCGCGCGACGGGGTGATGGTGCGACGCTCGGCTTCGCAAGGCTGCGTGCTCGAGCAGCAGGGCTAGCCGGTGGCGCAAAGGACCTCACGAGGATCCACGCGACGGGGAGGGAGGAGGGAGGGCTTTCCTGTCCCCCCCCCCACACACACACGAAATTTGCGACAAAGCACGGTCACCAGATCATCTGCAGATCGTATGCCTGGTGTGATCCTGACTGGCTGTGTCACGCACTAGCTCTTGCAGGGCCCCCTTTGGAGCGGCAAGGGAGGAGGTGGGGGGGGAGGCAAGGGAGAAGGGAGAAGGAGGAGGAGGAGGAGGAGGAGGAGGAGGATAGTCGAGGCTGTACAAATAGGACACGGGTAAAGTGGTACCGCTTTCGTGCCCTACGAAGACGCATGAATTTAATGGAGCTGGTCAAGCACCCCTTTCCATGGTATGTAATCTCGCTTGCGCCCTCCCGCCCCACTATTGTGACGTGCCGAGCGAAGGCGCGTGACCAAAAATAGGCTGGCCTCCTAGGCTCCTGAAGATCCAGATTTTCATTCTTCTCCCCCAAGAAGCCTCCCAGAGGCCTAATCTGGTTGCACCTGCCCTCTCCCTCGGTCTCCCTCGTGTGCCAAAGTTTCGCCATTTGCTCGGTTTGTTTGTTACTGCTGGCGCAGATCCAATGCTTGCCGGCGTAGACCAAGACGGAGATAGCAAAAAGCTCTGAAGCGCAAGTGAGCGACGATCTCTCCCGTCTTGGCCCCTCCCTCGTCGCCGTCGTCTTGGACGACAACGATGACGGCGGCGGCGGCGACGTCGACGACGACGGCGACGGCGACGGCGACGGCGACGGCGACAGCGGACGACGACACACTGCGGATGCTCCATGGGACGGGGGGGGCGAGGGTGCTGCGTATGCCAGCTAAAATCGACGACGACAACGACGACGAAGACGACGACGACGAGGACGACGACGACGACGACGACGACGACGACCGTGGCACGTCAGTAGTCTGAGAAAGGGAAAACTTCTCGTCGGATGTATACGATCCCTCGAACTGGTTCTATGCGACAGGCTATCGTTTAGAGGCTGCGCTGCAGGGGGGTACACGATCCCCTCGACGGCGCCCGCGACGACCCCCTGGCGCGCGTAATTAAAAAAAGGTGTTTCGCCCCCAGCGGGGTCTATTCATCAGCCCCAGGGGGGTCAATCATTTGTTAGTCACAAACTGACATTATGCCGATGACCGCATCGGAGTACTATCATGAAGTGGGGGCCATACAGGAGGTGGGCGCCCGCTCGACATTTTTGCAGTTCACTCACAGACGAGGACCCAGTCGAGAGATCCTGAGAATGTTGTGAGTGAGTGTGTGTGAGTGTGCGGAGTGGGCTGCGCTTGAGTGCGTGACGTTGATGCGCGAGTGTTGCGAGTGTTGAAAAATTGTGCGTGCATGATGTCGAAGGTGCTGTGTGTGCATGTGGTACTGGGAATGTATGTGTGCTGCCGACGCCGCTGCTGCTGCTGCTGATCATGATGATGATGATGCTGATGCTGATGCTGAAGCTGATGCTGATGCTGATGATAAGGATACTGGTGATTGTGGCGGTGATGATGCTGCTGATGATTACGATACTGGAAATATTGGTGATGAGGAGTTTGCTGATGGTGCTGATGATGATGACGAAGTGGTGATGGCCTGATGATGGTGATGAAGATGATGATTGTGGTGGTGATGCTGATGATGATGCTGATGTTGATGCTGGTGATAATTGTAATGATTCTGACGATGATAATAGTGATGATTATGATGATGATGATGATGATGATGATGATGATGACGATGATGAAGATGAAGATGAAGATGAAGATGATGATGATGATGATGATGATGATGATGATGATGATGATGATGAAGCTGATGATGATAGCGATGGTGGTGATGATGATGCTGATGCTGATGCTGATGATGACGATGATGATGGTGATGGTCATGATGATGATGCTGCTGATGATGATGCTGATTATGATGATGCTGAGGACGATGATGATGATGATGATGATGACGATGATGGTGATGGTGATGGTGATGGTGATGGTGATGGTGATGGTGATCATGATGATGGTGTTGGTGTGTGACGATGATGTGATTGGTGATGAAGGTGAGGATGAGGATGAGGTGAAGGCAGGGGTAATTACCTGCGCGTGGGTGTCGCGAGAAACGAGAACCCCACTCTGGATGTGGGTCTCCGTCGCAGGCGCCGTTCCGCCTCTGGCCCGCTCGGCCTGCTCCCGGCGCCAGGCCCGGGGGCCGTGCAGCTCGGCGCCGAGGTGCCCACGGAGCACGCGGTGGCTCCGGGGCCTCAGCGGCGGTGCGCGCAGCAGCCGCGCACTGCAGCCGACGTGTCGTCCAGGCACAACTCCAACCGACTGGCTGGCTCCGTCGGCCAGGGCGCGCGCGGCCGCGGCTCCGCGGCAGCAGCGGCGTGCGCCGCTCGCGCCGGAATGCCCCCAGGGGCCGCCTCGCGCGGCTCTGCACGCGCTCGGCCGAAGCAGCGAAGCGCATGCTTGGGTTTTGTGCGAGCCTGGGAGCCGCATCGTGCAGTGATTGGAAGCAGCTTCCAGAATCCAAGACCGACACCGTAAGGCGATGACAGGAAGAGGCCAAAAGCAACTGAGATCATTCGGGAATCTCTATGAGACGGCGGGTCTGGAGGATGTGTTGGGCGCCGCGGCCGATCCAAACCGTTCTGGATGGCTCTCGGAACGTCCGGAAAAGCTCTTGGGCGATTGTGTTTTCCTAGGCATGCAGCAGGGTGCATGACGCCAGTCGTTCGTGGCAGCCGCCTCCAGCGAGCGACGCGCTCTCTCACACGAGGAGGAATATGGGCGTGCGCGACAGGGCTGAACCTAAACGGTGTTTTTCGTGTTCGTTTTGTTTTTGTTTTCCCTCGTTTTGTCTTCGATTCGCCTTTACCGCAAAATGAAATCGAAACGAAAACGGCCTACGAAATCGCCAAACACACAGTTTAGGTCCAGCCCTGGTGCGCGACTCAACGCGGCCAGTGCGAGCGGCCAGGCTAAATTGGCGGATGCAGTCGTCCCATGGCCTGCGAGCCTCGGCAATGATGGCGTCGCCGCGCGCTGAGATTCTGGCTCGCAGCAGTTCGTCACTGCAAGCCCGCGCGGCGTCTGAGGACCAGGCAATCGCGTACTCATCGATGTCAGAGGTCCGCGCAGACTTCTTGGGCCCGCGCTGGGATCCCTCCTCCCCGCATGCCTTCCCCAGCGCGCGGGGCGCGGCGCCCGGGACGCCGCCTGGGGGCCTGGGCAAGGAAGCCCGCGTGGGCCTCTGAAGGTGTTGCTCATGACGCGTCTGGAGGATCTGGACCCGAGCCCACGAAGTGTCGCAGCCGCCTGCTCGCCAGGGCGGCGTTTGTCCCGTGGGCATTCTGACCATCAGCACTCTTCCTGCATTCTGCCGCTGAGTTCCCCCACCTTCGGGGAGTGCGCAGAGCATGGCCTGCGGTAGCCCTCGGCAAACAACATACTAATCCTCCCTCATCCTCATCCTCCTCCTCCTCTGCTTCCTCGTCCTTCACCTCCTACATATCAAAATTCGCCTCATCCTACTCATCGTCATTCCCCTACTCATCAACATTCGCCTCATCCAACGTTATCATCGTCATTCCCCTACTCGTCCTCTTCCTCATCCAACTCGTCAACATCATGCTGATCACCAGGTTCCTCATCATCACCATCATCCCCATCCTCAGCAGCAGCATCCTCAGCGTTCCTGTCATCAACATCATCGGCCACGTCATAATCATCCTCGTCAATATCGCCATCAACAGCAGCATCATCAGCATAATTAACAGACTCATCAGCACCACCATCATCATCAGCAGCAGCAGTAACAACATCATCACCACCACCATCATCATCATAAACATCATCAGCAGCAGCAGCCAGATCATGATGGACAACATCAGCATCGGCATCGGCATCGTCATCATTATTACCATCATCCTCATCATCATCATCATCATCAGCAGCAGCAGCAGCACCAGCAGCAGAATCGTCATCATAATCAGCATCATCCTTATCAACATCAGTATCAGCGTCAGCATCAGCATCAACATCACCATCAGCAGCATAATCATCAGCATCGTCACCCGCATCATCATCATCATCAACATCATCATCATCATCATCATCATCATCATCATCATCATCATCATCGCCATCATCATCATCATCACCATCATCATCATCCTCATCCGCATCATCATCAGCATCAGCATCATCACCATTATCATCATCAGCATCAGCATAATAATCACCATCATAATCATCAGCACCATGGTCAGCAAAAATATCACCATCAGCATCAACATAAGTATCACAATCATCATCATCACTATCATTGTCATCAGCGTTACCGTCATCATCAGCAGCTTCAGCAGAATAAGCATCAGCATCATCAGCATCATAAGCAGCATCATCAACAGCATCATCCATATCGTCATCATCGTCGTCATCGGTATCAGCATCACCAAGAGCAGCATCAGCATGAGCAGCAACAGCATCATCATCAGCAGTATCATCAGCATCAGCATCATCGTCTCCATCATCATCATCACAATCATCACCATAATCATCATCAGTAGCATCATCAGCATTATCATCGTCAGCATCGTCGTCCTCAGCATCAGCATAGTTAGCATCAGCATCATCAGCAGCAGTAGCATCATCATAATCAGCATCAGCATCGTCATCCTCATCGTCAGAGTCATCAGCATTAGCGTCATCATCATCATCAAAAGCAGCAGCATCACCATCATCAGCAGCATCATCGACATCCTCAGCATCGTCATCGTCACCATAATCATCGTCATCATCATCAGCATCATCGTCGTCGGCATCATAAGCAGCATCATCATCATCAGCATCGTCAGAATCAGCATCATCGTCACCAACATCATCATAATCCACATCATCATTATCAGCAGAAGCATCAGCAGCATCATCATCATCATCAGAAGTAGTATCATCAGCAGCAGAATCAGCATCATAATCATCATCAGCATCATCATCAGCATTAGCATCCTCATCATCATCAGCAGCATCAGCATCCCTACCCTGATCATCACTGCCATCATCATCAGCATCCCCATCAGCATCCCCATCAGCATCATCATCCGCATCATCAGCATCACCATCGTCCGCACAAACGTCCGTACTATCTTCAGGAAAAAAACGCAGCATCATCGTCAGCAGCAGCATCAGCATCGCCGACAATCATCATCATTAGCATCATCATCATCATCAGCAGGGCCTCTTCCGACCCTCGTCGCCAAGAGAGATGATGCATTTGCGAGGAGCAGCGCACGGCGGCGAACTCGCGACAACAAGGCGAGCCACTGGACAGATGAACGAGCCTCGCATCAGGCCATTAAAGCCACACTCAAGCTCGTGGGGGGAGAAAAAGGGAGGGAGGGAGAGCTTGAGCACAAGTGGCAGTGGCCATACGGCGATGCTCAACTACAGTGCCTGCTTCCCGTACTGAATACACCCAGCAGGGCCTCTTCCGACCCTCGTCGCCAAGAGAGATGATGCATTTGTGAGGAGCAGCGCACGGCGGCGAACTCGCGACAACAAGGCGAGCCACTGGACAGATGAACGAGCCTCGCATCCGCAACCCGAACGCGAACTTGGCCTGGGGCCGAAAAAACAATCAGGGCTACCCTCCCATTCTGTCAGAGAGAGCGAGGGAGCGCTTGCTTTCACACGTGCGCACGAGTATGGCAGCGGCAGCTTTGGCAAAGGCAGCGGGGCAGGCGGCGGCAATGGCTGTCCAATGCTTCCCGCCTGGCGCCCGCCCACTGAGCTCGAGGCGGGGCCGGAGAGTCCTGCTGCAAATGCCTCGGGGGCCGCCGCATTTTTTCGACAGCTCCCACAATTCTCCGACGGCCCAGGCTTGCACTCGAGTAGCTTTCCTCCAGGGCGCGCCGAATTGGCACACGTGACATATTACAGAAGTGCTGCTTTGTAAACTGAGGAGCTTCTGAAAGTGAGGCGAGGACCAAATCAAGCTAGTCTGGGGATTCTCAATCATGACGCCTACGTTGTGTCTGAGGCATGCGCGGATCACGTGAAGGGAAAAGTGGAATGACTTATTTCCTATATCGAGCTTGCTAAAAAGATCAGGCGAAAGGTCAGGCCGCCCGTCAGGGCACTCAGCAGTTCGCAGCGGGACCCGAAGCGCACGGGTCCAGGCGCTGCAGGGCGCACTGAGCCAGATCCCGGCGATGGCCCCGCTTGCGATCCAGCCCAGGATCCTGTTGAGGAAGGTCGGGGTGAGATGGTTCTCAAGAGGTGAGCCGTTGATGTCCAGGCTGAGCGCGGCATAGCCCATGGCCTGCGCGCTGGCCGCGACGCGGCCACAGCCCCCGAAGAGCTCGAGGAACAGCAGCGACCGCAAGCGCACTGCCCGGCCCAGGCTCGCAGCGAACCTCTTGCCGAGGTGGGCGCCCACGTCCCCGCCGTGGACCAGGTGAGTCACGCTGGCCGCCGCTTTCGCCCGCGGCCGGCGGCGGACGTGGCCCCGCCGCTATGGCCCGCAAGCAACAGGCTCCTCACGCTCGCCGGGACCTGGTCGAAAAGCGGGCCAGTCAGCCCGTGCTCGACGAGTCCCGTGAAGTGAGTCATCACAAAGTTCCCGAAGCCGAAGATGTCGCTGTGGACCTCCTGCAGCTCCCGCAGCAGGCGCGCGGCCTTGGTGCATCGGCGCAGGCTCGACGCAGACACCCACCGGCCTCGCGCCCGCACCTGCTCCAGGCTTCGGCGGCCGGCCAGAAGGTCGTCTGACGCCCCGCCGTGCCGGAGCGAGTAGGGATGCGGGGCAAGCTGCCCCAGCCCCAGCAGGTCCGCGGCCGCATTGAACCTCATCCTGAACTCCGTCGCGCCGAAGTCCCACAGCGAGGCGTCGGCGTGCGTCGCCGCCTGGAGCCCGGCCAGCGCTGGCAGGATCCAGCTGTCCTGGTCGACGAGCACCGCGTCGTCCGAGGTGCCGGTCTTGGACGGCTGGCCGAGCTCGAAGTCGCGGAGAAGCAGCCCCCAGCTCGCGTAGCTCGCGCCTGCCGCCGACACCGGGGCGACCAGGTGCCTGCCCAGCAGCGCAATCCCCTCCAGCGGCCTGAGGTAGCAGATGAAGGTCAGCATGGTGTAGATGGCCATTCGGCGCTGGCCGAGGAACAGCATCACCCCGGCGATCGCCGCCGCGCCAGTCTTCGGCATCGGCAGCCTCGAGCGCCCGGGTGCCCGACGCTTCCAGGCCCCGGCCGCGCGGCAAGCGCGCGGCAGGTACAGCCCGCTGCGCCGAGCCAGCCTCGGGTAGACGCGCGCCAGCGCCGCGATCAGCTGCGTCCCCAGGTCCGAGCACTTGCCGTCCAGGAACTGATGGTTCAGCAGCGCGGTGACCGCATTGTCCAGCGTCTCCCAGCTGTCCCAGTCCAGGTGGCACGTCCGGCAGAAGAGGACCAGCGTCGCCAGGCGGTCCTGGCACTGCCTCTGCGTGTTCGGGCGGATCGCTGCGGACTCGAGGACCGAGAGGCCGAAGGTCTGCACCGTGGAGGCGGCCACCTGCTGGGCGTTCCTCGCCCGCTCGACGGCGGCCTGCGCCGCCGATGGCCGCCGGCGCCCAGCCATGCGGCCGGGCAAGGTGCACGTGATATGGAGTAGTGAAAAAACCGTGATCGCCTCGAGACGGATTGTCAGCAGGATTGAGTTCAGATGGGACCCACCGCACAACTATCCTGCACCCTGTAGTCAGTGAAAGAGCAGCTATCTTCTGAAGCACGTGTCGGAGGTATCGAGAGTTTGCCCGCCCCTTCGTGGCCGCTAGGGCCAATGGTAGGTTGCCCACTATGAACAGGATCTTCCTCCCAAGAGCCCCAGTGTTTCTGAGCGCGTGACGAATAGCCATTAGGAGCGCCCCCCCCTCGAGCTCTAGGATGTCCGTGGACCCAGCGACCTTCGAGGCATGAACGACTTTCCAGGTGTCTGACTTCAGGAAACCCATGGGGACCTCGTCGAAGACCACGGGGTTGTCGACCAGCAGGTTCTCAAGGGCCTTGTCGGGGTCATTGATGGAGTCCACAGGAGCCTGACGAAGGGCATGTTCGCGAGCCCGCTGGGCCCCGTCAACGCGAAAGCGCCATCTCTCACTGCATCGGCCAATAGAGGATACCAGCTGGATGGGAGCTCTTCGGACAGTGACTCCAAGACCAAACAACGAAGCATCTGACGCGGCTACCTCTGGCCACCACTCGGCGCTGAGGTCAACGCTGAGCAACGGTAAGATACAGCGAGCTCGCCAGAGCTCGCGCCGCACTGATCTCCACAGTCGGGCCTGTCGCTGCCCGATCCGCTCTGCAAACTGGTAGCATGAGTTGAGCAAAGAGAGGACTTCACGACGAATCAACCCAGCCCAGGTAAAGTGACCGATGATGATTCTGAGAGCGTCTCCCGAACAGAACCCCTTCCTGAGCAGGGCGTCGATCCCAAAACGAAGCCTCCAAATGCTCCTGGCCTTAATCGAAAGATCACGTCCTCTCTTCAGCTCTAAGCCTACGAAGGTGGCATCGCGGGCGGCCGGCTCCTCATCGTGCGTGAGCAGCCCCTTATCCGCCAGCACGCGCGTGACGGCGAGGGCGGCCCGGTCGACGATGGCCGGTGAGCGACCCAGGGCAGCGTAGTTGTCGACGTAGCCGGCGACCGCCAGGGCGCCCTCCTCGTCGACCACGACCCCGGCCTTCCCGTCCTCGATGCACTGGCCCTCTGTGAACCCCGCGGAGTCCAGGGCCCGCCGCAGCACGCCCTGACAGAGGGCCAGCGCGTGGCTCCAACCCATCGGCAGCACGCAGACGCAAGGCTGCACCCGCGCCCCTCGCGCGAGCCGCGCCCCGCCCAGGCGCGTGATCCCGAGCAGGCTGGCGTCCAGGGCAGGCAGCCTGAAGTAGGACGACAGGCCGTCGGGCAGCCGCAACCTGTAAAAGGCATTATCGATGTCGCCCGAGGCAAGGTAGGTGTCGTGCCCTGGGTTCTCGAAAGCCGCAAGCGCCGTAGCCGTCGGCAAAGCGGTCCGAGCTGGTCGCCCGAAAAATAAATTTGCATACCTCGTATCAAATATCACTCTCAACTTGTTGTTCTTCTTCGCGACGAAGAAGCAGCCCACGGTGGCCGCGTCACAGTCCCCCCTCAGCTCCACCATGCCGCGGGCCAGCAACTTGGCGACAAAATCGGCGCAAAGCAGAGGCTTACTGAAGAGACTGGGATCAAAAAAAGGTCCGCGCGGGCAGAACTCAGCACGTTCTGCGGATGTAGGTTGATCTGGCCTGAACAAGGTGCTTTGCCAGCGGCCCAGCCACTCAGACTCGGCCTCACCCAGGCAAGCGCACAGCGGGGCGGGCTGCACGTCGGGCGAGGGCCAGGAAATGGACTCCTTGACATACGGCCGTCGGGAGGAGAGATCACCCGTCTGGTAGATCCCCGTCCCCGCGAGGAGCTCACGGAGGGCTCCCTCGCGGAAGCCTGCCTCTGGTGGGGGCTTGCCCAGCGCGCGCACTCGCGACTCGACATGCTCCACTGCGTGTCGCTGACCAGCGTTGGCGGGGGCCGCCGGCCGATCCTGGTGGCCGTACAAGTCGTTCAGGGCGTCGATGCAGTCGTCGCCCCAATCGAGGATGTGCTTGGCAGCCTTCCCACGCCGCCTGGTGACCCGGGACAGGTCCTAGCGGCCCGCCGCGCCGACGTGATCTCGGCACAGCGGGGGCAGCGGAAAAATGTCGCGCTGGCGGGCACTCTGCCCCAGCATGTCAAAAACCTCTCTGTTCGGCGGACCGGTAGAGTCACCACGGTCCACAGGCGTCTCAGTCAGGGGGCCGCGCCAGCCGCCTGGAACCGGCGCGGCCGAGGGGAACATCACCCCTCCTCATCCTTCTTGTTATTCTTGTTGTTCCCTTTCTTGGCAAGCTCCCTCTCCCCCCGGGCCTTGCGCCGCTCCTTGAGCAGCGCCTGCTCCTTGGCCAGCTGGGCGCTGGCCCACTCCTGGAGGAGAGGGCACACACACACACACACTCCTCCTCTGGTCAGCTCGCTGCCCATGCACAGGTGCGTGTCGACGCTGTCTGGGCCGCCGCCTCCTGAGCCGCCAGCGCTCCTGTCGCGGTACCTCCCCTGCTGCACCTGGATGTTCCGCACCAGCAGCTCCACGGCCGCCAGATTCGCACCATTACACTGGTCGTAGCAGATGAGCTCCTCCAGCGCCTGGCACGAGCGCTCATGCTCCTGCACCCCCGGCTCGTGCTCCTGGAGGCGGGCCTCACTGCGCCACCGAGAGTGCATCCCGGTCGGCGTCCCGCCGTGCTCGATGATGTACCGCAGGACCCAGAGCGCGGTGCGAGGTCCGCGCACGGGCCACCCCGCCCACTGGTCCTCCCGGCAGGCCAGCACCGCCTCGCGGAACTCCCGCCGACGGTTGCCCATGGCGTCGCACACCACCGGGAGCACCCTCGCGTCCTGGACGTGGCCGCCAGCGCCCGCAGCACCCGCGGGCGCGCCTCCCGCAGCAGCGGGCGGGCCCGCGGCGGCTGCGGCGGCGCCCGCGTCCGCGGGCACAGGGGCGGCGGCCGCCCCTGGGGCGCCGGCGGCAGCGGCGGCGAGCACTCCGTCGGCTCCTGGAGCCGCAGCCGCCGCGGCGCCGGCCGCAGCGGGGGCGGGCAGCGGGCCTGGAACCAGCACGCCGGCTGGTGCTCCTGCCGCTGGGCCGCCGAGCGCCGCCACCAGGCCGCCGAGCCCCGCCGCCGGGGCCACTCCGCCCGGCGCAGCTGCAGCGGCCGCCGCCGGCGCGCCCGGTGCTCCGCCAAGCGGGGCAGCGGCGCCCCCGGCTTCGAGCGCGCCGGGCGCGGCACCCCCCGCCGGCGGCCCGACGAGGCGCCCGCCGAGGGCCGGCACCAAGGGCCCGCCCGGCGCAGGCTGGCCCAGGCGTCCAGCAGCAGCCGCAGCGGACGCCGTGAGGCTCGCAGCAGTCGGCATCGCACCAGCTCTGAACCGATAGTATCGCGCTCCTGGCCGACCCATCAGCACGCCACCTGGCTGCCGATTCGGCAGCGGCTCCCACTCGATGATGTCGGGCAGGCCCCACACCTCCTCGTACTCGTCGCCGTCGGGCGTGGTGATGGACACGGTCAGCCCGGCACCCAGCGG
>CAUYUJ010014470.1:290000-321292 GCA_963575745.1 Prorocentrum cordatum
AATGAATGACCGCTCGACAAATAACTTTCCCCTGTCGCACCCCGAGGCCAGTTTTAGGGCGGGCAGGGCGTTTCGCCTGAGACGTTCTCCCCATTTATGACCCTGAAGCTTACAAGTTGGCTGCAGCTTCACAGATGGAGGGCGGTTCGTTTTCAAAATGTTGCTCTTGCCTTAGCGCTGCGCACATTGGTTCTAAAAAATGCAAGAGCTTCACGGTCTGAGGGCCACCCATTTTCAAAATTTCGTTCTCGCCTTAGCGCCGCGCACATTCGTTTTAAAACATTACAACAGCTTCACAGATGGAGGGCGGGTGGTTTTCAAAATGTGGTTCTCGCCTTAGCGCCGCGCACATTGGTATTCAAAAGTTGCCAACGTTTCACGGATTGAGGGCCACCCGTTTTCAAAATATGGCTCTCGCCTTAGCGCCGCGCACATCCGTTTTAGAAAATTACAAACGCTTCACAGATGGAGGGGGGAGTCCTTTTCAAAATGGGGCTCTCGCCGTTGCGCCGCGCACAGGCGTTTTAAAAACTTGCCAGGGTTTCACGGATTTCCCATGATGAGCGTACCAGAAATCGTGTTTGGGAATGATTCAGGATTATGAGGGTGCAACAGTTTCGTTGACTCGCAGTGTTGAAGTCCCAGGAATGGCGTTCTGGCACGATTCAGGATCGTCAAGACGCGACAGTCAGGTTAATCCGTGGCGTTGGAATCCAGAGAATAATGTTGTGGTATACTTCCGTGTCTTCAAACAGTTGTCTTCCAACGAAGCAGTTCCCTCAGTGGAAATGAAGCCTTGTAGGGCATGTGAAGATGGAGCTCGGAGGGAGGGTTTATTCCAACATCGTCGATGACTCTTGGGTTTACACTGGTCCTCCTCCTCCTCCGCCTCCACCTCCTCCTCCTCCTCCGCCTCCGCCTCCGCCTCCGCCTCCGCCTCTGCCTCCTCCTCCGCCTCCTCCTCCGCCTCCTCCTCCTCCTTGAGGGCTTTCCTGAGTTCCATACAGAAGTTTAAAGCCTTCTGGAGACTCAAGCTTCAGCCCCTCTGGGGCTCACCTCGACTGTCTCTTCCCTGGAGAGTGGCACCCGCCACCCACCCGGCAGTTGTAAGCTGTGATTCGTGCCAGGAGCCCTGGCGGCCTTCTCCTTCAAATGAAACCTGGACGGGAGCAAAATGGGGCCGTTCTGGAAGATGTATCGGGCGCTCTGAAGCTAGTTCTCCCGATCCTGGACCCGATTTCCTCCTCATCCTCCTCCTCCTCCTCCTCCTCCTCCTCCCCTCCCCCGCCCCCTTCCCATCCGCCTCGTTGTCCTCCTCCCACAACGGAATCTGTTTGACAACGTTCTGCCTCCGGGGACACTTTTCCGGGCACCGTGAAGCACTCGGGATTAGAAAACCGTCGTGGGGCGCAGGTCTAGATCTCCAGGAGTCACACTCTGGCCATCGCTCGGACGTCCATTCCCTGTGGTTTTTTCGGTTTCGTGCGTGGTTTTTCCCCAAATGATCGAGGATGCTCCTCGATGGTCCCTGCCGAAGGAAAAATGCACACGTCCGAGCGATGCCAAGCACTGTGAAAGCTCCTCCGCCTGCGCCTCCGGACGCGCCTCCCGGCTCGAGAGTGTGACACTGTCCCACCTTTGTTGGGCCTGCGCTACGGCAAAGCTCTGGCCCTCCTCGCTCCTCCTCGCCCTTCTCGTTCTGCTCCGTCCTGCCCGTGCGTCTCCAAGACACCGACGCCAGCACACATCTGGTGCCGCGACTGGCCTTACCTTCGCCACCGCGAACCAGCTCCGCGCCGAAATACTGCCCTTGTCCGGAGGCCAGCGCACTGCGCGCCTGGCTGCTGAACCCTGTGGGCACTGGCGAATGCCTGATCGAGTGGACAAACTCCTCTTCCTCATCTGGGGCCTCGAGCTCGCACCGCATTGCCGACGCATCGGCGATGTCGAGACGGAGAAGGCCGGGCCTCCGATCGCGCCGCATTGCCGATGCATCGGCGATGCGATGCGACTTAGGGACCAGCCCTGGTCGGGGGGGCCTGGATGATCTGGCGGCGCGCAGAAGGGGGTAGGGGGACGGGGGAAGGTTTCTTAGAAGGAGGGGTGCTTCTTAGAAGGCGGCGGCCTTACATCTATACATAAGGGCCGCGCCTTCTAAGAAGCAGGGGTGCTTCTAAGAAGCCTTCCCCCCTCCCCCTACCCCCCTCTGCGCGTGGCGGGATGATCCCGAGGGCAGCTGGAAGAGAGCCGAAAGGAAGGACAGGTCGAGCAGGAAGCCTGCGGGCGGCGCCCCATGGGCGGCCACACGGGACGTTCGGGCCACCGTCGCAATCACAGCACGCGAGGGCAACGAAACCAGGACCGTTTCCTCGGGAGCGGCCAAGAGGGGGGTGTCCAGGAGGGGGGGTGCAAGTCATGACCGGCGGCATGTGTGCGGCCCAGCGGGGGGGCCGGGAACGTAACGAAACAAGAAGAGGCGCCATGAAATCTGGGGAAATATCATGACCCCCGCCATGATATCCACCCCCCCTAGTCATCACCCCCCTTTTCCGCCCCCGATTTTCACCTCGGAATCGGCAAAATGGCGCAAACCTCGAGGATAGTACATGTGTCTGCCTGCGTGAACATCTGACGGGATCGGCCGGCACCGACACGACCGAACCAGCCAGCCATCCAAGGAAGGACAAGGAGACAGCCAGCCAAGGAGCCAACGGACCAGCCGGGCAGCCAACGAGCCAGCCGGCGAGCCAGCCAGCCAGCCAAGAAGTGTCACCGAGCCAACTGATCAGAGAGCCAAGATGCAGCCAGCCAGCAAAACAGTCAGCCAACGAACCAGCTAGTCAGCCGAGAAGGTGAAGAGCCAGCCAGACAGCTAAGAGCACCAGCCAGCCAAGGAGCCAACGAGTCAGCCAACGAGTCAGCCAGTCCAGCCAGCCTGAAGTCAGCGAGACATCCCGCTGGCTTCTGTCTAGTAGGGAGGACTGGAATTGCAACAGGGCGATGCCCCGTGTAGCATTTAAGCGGCAGGCGTAGCTGACCTTCTTAATGGCAACTCCAAATCAATATGAAAAAAGTATCGAATGGTACGGTCCTTGACTCCAGGTAAAGCCGAACGGTACCACCACGACCAAGCAACTGGCAAAGGACCACCAAGGAGCAAGCCAGACAACGAGCCAACGAGCTAGCCAGCCAGCAAGCCAGCAAGTTGAAGCAACCAGGAAGACCACGAGACAGTCAGCCAGCCGACAAGAAGCAATGTATCAGGTCAGCTGACCCGAGGACCAGCCAGCCAACGAGCCAGCCAGAGAGCGTGTGAGCCAGCCATCCAGCCAACTAGCCGAGACCCTAACAAGCCAACCAGCCAGTCAGCCAGCCAGCCAGCCAGCCAAAGACCACCATCCAGCCAGCCAAGGAGCCAACGAGCCAGCCAACCAGCCAGCCCCCTACTCCCTCCTCGCAGCTGTGACATCCACCTTTTCCTTCTAGCCAGCTGGGCCCTGGGCCACCACCATCCGATGGCGACCGCGTGCGCTGGCCAGCAGGCTGTCAGACGATGCACTTGGCGAGGTCAAGGCGCCACAGCTCGTCCGAGTCGTTCTTCCCGTCGAAGCCCCCGAAGGCGAAGACTTGCAGCCCTCGGACGGCCAGCCCGCCGCAAGCATGGGGATGTGGCCCTGCGCCACGCGCGTGGGGCAGCGCCACTGGGCAGGACGCGGAGCCGCCAGCGCCAGAGGTGCCCCCCAGCAGCCAGAGATCCGCGGGCTCGAACTCGAAGGCCGTGTCAACTCCTCCCAGGATCAGCACACCAACACCCTCGACCGATGCCGCAGCAGCGTCGATGCGCGAGGGTGGCCCGCTGGGGTACACCAGCTCCTGCCAGACACCAGTGGACAAGTCAAGGCTGTGGACTGCATGGGCCGTCAGAAAGGTCGCGTCTTGACCCGAGTGCACGAGCAAAAGGTCCCCCTGCACCGCCCCGCAGTGGTGTGCTCGCGACACGAGAGCGCCGCTGGTGGGCATCTCGTGCCAGGTGCCCTGCGGCTCGAGGACCCAGACGTCTGACATGACCCCGTCGTTGCCGAGCCCGCCGTGGAGCACCCCACAGGCAGCTGTCGGCCACGGAGCCAGCACGAACGAGGAGCGGGCCGACGGGGCGCGGAGACTGTCCCGCTGTGGCACGGGCAGCCAGCGCGCCCGGCAGCACCCGCGCAGCCGGCTGTCTCTGACGCTGCTCTCCAGGTCCATAACCAGACGCCACGTGTCTTCTCGGGCCGGGCGAAAGGGGGGGATATATCAAAGGGAAGGAGGGGGGGGGGGGGGGAGAATCAGCTCTCGTAGCTGATTTTCCCGACGCCGGGAGGCACCGGGAGGCGCCCATGTATCGAGGAATGGGCCCGACAGCGGGGCAGAAACCAGCTGCATGCAGCAGATTTCGTAACCCCCCCTTTCCCAATCCCCCCCTTTCGTCCGGCCCGATCTTCGTGGAGCACGTTGCCGATGCCGGCGCCGCCGAAGACGACCATTGCAAGAGCGTCACCGTGGCCGCCCGACAGGGCCACCGCTGCGTGGTAGCAGCGCGGGGCGGGCTGCGGGCCATCCCCGCACCGCAGGCGGTCCCACTTGGCCAGGCCCGCCGGCAGCTGCCCGACCTGCACGAGGTACGCGACGCCTCGCGTCTCCCCGGATGCCGAGCAGCGGCCGCCGAAGACCACGAGCTGGCCGGCGCTCACCGCGCAGAGCGAGGCTCCGGAGAGGCGCGGCGCCTCCTGCAGCGGCGAGGTCGCCGGCGCCTCTGGGCGCACGGCGCGCAGGGGGCGCAGCCGCTCCCAGCGGCCCCGGCCCCGGCAGCCGCCCGCGGCCAGGCGCTGCAGCACCCGCGGCCACAGCGTGCGCGCCTGCGCGCCGGTCCGAGGCCAGACTCGGACCGCACCCACGGCGCTCGGAGTCGACTCTCAGGACGGGGGCGGGCGGGGCAGCTGCCCCGAGGGGGAACGTCAATAGGGGGCCACATGTGAACCCCACCCCACCCCCTCAGAATCGTGGGGGCAGGGGTAGGGTTCACATGTGGCCCCCTAGTCAAGCGGGCGACCGGCTCAGGAAGGGGGGGGGGCGAGAAGAAGGAGCAGCGAGCGGGAGGCAGCGATGCATCGCCGATGAATCGGCGCTGGGCCCCCGAGGGCGGAGCCGCCCGTGCCTGGGCGTGGTGGGCTGCCGGGCCCCCATGGGCGATGCACGGGCGACGGGGGGGCGGTGCGCTGCCTGCTAGGGCCAGGACCAAACTCAAAAGACGAGGTGCTTCTCGAACTTTTGCGCGTGCCAGACTTGGACTTTGAGTTGTTGCGGCAGCCGGTCGACGAAGATACGGATGATTCTGCCTTCACGTTAGGCATCGGTCTTCATAAAGAAGAAGTAGCTCTAGCACTCCTTCGGCGTCCAGAGGTAGACTCTGCAATGCTGCACCTGTTAGACGACGACGACAATAATGCTCTTATGATCTGCTTACGGAACCAAACAGAAACAGTAGCGCTAGAGTTTTTGCGCAGACCGGAGGTTGACGGCGCAATGCTGCGGAATAGGAACGTTCATGGTTCAAATGCTCTTCGTATTTGCATGCAGTACCAAACAGAAGCAGTGGCGTTGGAATTTCTTCGGCGCCCGGAAGTGGACGATGCGATGCTACGGCAGGCGAACTTTGAAGGCTGGAATGCTCTTATGTGTTGCATGCGGTACCAAACAGAAGCAGTGGCGTTAGAATTTCTTCGGCACCCGAAAGTGGACGATGCGATGCTGAGGCACACAAATGAAGGCGGGGTCTGGCAGGGCAGGGGCCCCCCCCCCTTTTGGGAGTGCGCCACGGGCGCGCTCCGCTCCATCTCTTCTCTGTGGATGTGTAGGGCGTGGCCTGGCGGCCACGTTCCGAGGAGGCAGAGGCGCCCATGCTGGTACTCTTGCCTCGTTCCTGCTTTTTTTTGGTCGGGGGTGGACAGAACCCCCAACAGTGACACGTCGATTCGTGAATTGTCCGTTTCGGTTCTCGCGAGGGCGCCGTGGCCGTTCTTTTCCAGGCTTGCGGCCCGCCAGGTTTGGGCCCCAGGTCGTTTTCACGAAACCACGCTTTACTAAAGGGGGGTGTGTCCATCCCCGAATCCCCCGCTGACGTTGCCCCGGAGGCCCGCGAGGAGGTGGTTGCGCCTTCCCTGGCCAAGACAGGGGCCAGCGCAGCGTGACTACATCTCGTGGGGCGGCGCCCGGCGGGGCCTCAGGAAGGCCGCGGGGAGGCAGGCACCCGTTGCGCTGATAGACCTGAGGTCCCGCCAGCGGCCCAAGAGTGTTTACAGTCGGCCCTATATCGGAAGGATGTGCGAGAAGGATGCAAGGGCCTTGGACGCCCATTTCCAAGCTTCTCGAGCGGGGCGCGGCCAACGAAAGTGGCCAAGGATGAGCCGAAGGGGCAAGGACGCAAGGGCTACCCTTGGGAAGGTTGCCCATCCTCACTGCACGGGTTGACTGTATCCTTTCTCCCCTGCCGCGTGGGCTCCTTGGCATCGCATCGTCAGACGCCTGGGCTCGGGGGTTAAAAATCTCGACTCCCAGACCTGTCCAGGGCCCCTGAAGTAGCACGGATAATAGAGGCCTCCCAGATGGGGTCGGAGGATCTCACCGCATCGCCACTGCATCTGCGATGCATCGACGACGTCGGCGATGCACCGGCGAGATCGGGTTCCACATCGAGACGCATCGCTGATGCATCGCCGATGTATCGGCAATGCATCGGCGATGCGGCGCGATCCTCCGACCCCATCCACTCCGACCAAACCGACAGCGAAACTGAAACCGACCGAAAGCGATACGCTACAAGCAGCCTCAAGGGCGCAGCAACGCGGCAACGGCACCATAGCCGACCGCACCGAACCAACCGAACGCACCCGGCTGCGACGCCACCGAGCCGACCGAACCGACAGAACACCCTTGCTGCCCAGGGCCCCTGACGTTAAGCTGATAGGCCGCCGCTAGGCTCTGGTTATGCGGCAACTCATGGGAGCATCCCCATACCATCTTGCTGGCTCTTCCGAATCGACGCTGATCGACGCTAGTCGACGCTAAACCGACCCCAATCGACGCTCATCGACGCTGATCGACACTCAATCGTCACTCATCCCACCCACTACCAGACGCTCATCGACGCTGGTGCACCCTGACGACGGAAATGCGAAGTAGAAGACCCCCAGGACTTGCTACCGAGCTCTGGCCTCGGACTCTTCAGAACAGAAGGCAAACGAGTCCTGAGGGAAACGGGTACTGGGCCCCGGGGCCTTCCACCAGGACGGGATCTTCATCCTGAGTCGTCTTCTGACGGCCCCAGGGCCCGTGGATGGCCTCGAGAGCCCGAAAACGGCGGAAAACCTCAGGACCCTGCTTTTGCCTCAGGACCCGTTCCCCTCATGTCGATGATCTCAGAACGCGTGTTAGCGCCGATGTGTGTTTGTCCATCGAGACCCTTCGATGCGACGCGGGCGACGTAATGCTCTACTGGCTGGGCTAAACGGTGTAAACACACAATGGGCTAACACACGTCCTGAGGATCATCGATCATGGCGGACTCTGGCCTCGGACTCTGCTCGCCTGGCCCGGCGGCCGCACCTCCGCCAGCGCCGGCACGGCCCTGCGGAGCGCGGGCCCCAGGGCCTCCGAAGCCCGCGGGGCGCTCGCCGCGAGGCGCAAGACGGGGCGCCAGGCTGCCGCGGGCGCGTCGAGGGCGCGGGGCAGGACGGTCGGTGGACAAGGACCAGGAGGAGGAGGAGGAGGAGGAGGAGGAGGAGGAGGAGGAGGAGGAGGAGGAGGAGGTGTGTGGGGTGGATGGGTGAAGGAGGGGGGTCCGCCACCGCCCCATCTCCTCTTCCTCCTCCACCCCGTCGCCTCATAGATAGCTCCTCACTGTAGCACCCCGAGGCCAGAGCGTTTTGCCTCAAACTCCCTCACGATGTATGGCCATAAAGCTTAAGCACTACCATACTTCACGAATGGAGGGCGGCGCGTTTTGAAAATGTGGCTCTCGCCTCAGCACCGCGCACATTCGCCTTAAAAGGTTGCCCGAAAATTGCGGATGGAGGCCGATTCCTTTTCAAAATGTGGCTCCGCCTTAGCGCCGCGCAGATTCGTCCTGAAGGTTCGCAAGAGTTTCACGGACGTAGGGCGGCCCGTTTTCAACATGTGGTTCTCGGCTCAGCGCCGCGCGCAATCATCGTAAGAGTTTGCAACAGTTTCAAATACGGTCGTGGTTATGGAGTTTTGACATGATGTCGAAATGTCAGGGCGCAACAGTCACGTTGATCCGTTTCAAGTTCCAGATATGGTACGCTGGCACGGTTCAGGATCGTCAAGTCGCAACAGCAACGGTGATTCACGGCCCTGATGCCCCAGGAATGACTCCCTGGCACAATTCCAGATGTTCAAACGGTTGTCTTCCAACCGGGCATCTCCCTCAGTGGCATTGAATCCGTGTAGGGGCCTATGGAGAGGAAACTTGGAGGGAGGGGGTGTTGCAATCTCGTGAATGATTCTTGGATGTACACTTGTCCTCCTCCAACTCCTCCTCCTCCACCTCCTCGTCCTCCTTCTCCTACCCCTCCTCATCTTCTTCCTCATCATCGTCATCCTCATCCTCCTCCTCCTCATCCTGATCCTCGCTGTCGTCCTCCTCCTCCTCCTCCTCCTCCTCCTCCTCCTCCTCCTCCTCCTCCTCCTCCCCCTTTTCCTCCTCCTCCTCCTCCTCCTCCTCCTCCTCCTCGCCTCTCGCTCCTGGCTCCCCGCTCCTCCTCCTCCTCTCTCCCGTTCCTCCTCCTCCTGTCAGACGGCTGGCGGTCCTCGACGACGTCGGCGACGACGGAAAACGTATTGGTCGTGGCGACAACGAGCGTCAAGGGGGGGAGGACGCACTGGAGGAGAGGAGGGGGGGGGGGGCGCTTTACGTTATCGAGGGGGACAGGGGGGGAGGGGGGGGGGAGCGTGGGGGGGGAGGAGGGGGGGGAAGGGGGGGACATACCGCGCACTTCGCGTTATGTTCCAGAGGTTAAAAGAACACTCTCACGTCGACGTCTCAGTCTCGGAGGCTGTCTTGGTGTGTTTTCCTGGGGCGTTCTCATCGCCACGTGGATTCCACTCGAAAATCTGGCCGAAGCGAATCCCTCCGCAACAAGTCAGTAGATGTTGCCCCCCCCCCCAGAGCCCACACCCTCTGGCTTCGCGTCGTGAAAAGACCGTGACTCAAGGGATTTAGCCGTTTTCGGCACATGGGGGGCCCTACCGAGCCAAGGATCCTCACAAACGACTTGGATGTCAATAAAACACACACACACACACACACACACACACACACAAACAAACAAACAAACAAAAAAAACGGAAAGGGCTGGCGGCGCAGAGAAGAAAGACGTGGCGCGAGGGGGGCGGCATTCTAAAAAGTACCCGACGTCTTTGCAGGACCTGGAGGCTTCTGGCAGGCTGCTTCTGAGAAGCCTCCGAGCCCTTCTAAGAAAGTCGCCTGCCTTCTTGGAACACCCCCCGCTTCCTCGGGAGGCCACCCCACTCACGCCACCCCCTTGTGCACGCCGCGAACACGGGTCGAGAGCTCCGAGGGTCCCGGCTGCGGAAAAAAGTACGACGTCGGGGACATGGGCACCATGAAAATACCTGGGCGGACGGCTTTGCGGGATCCCGCTCCCAGAAAGGCCAGGAGCATCTTCGGGGGTGTCAGGGGCGGTCCTGGCGCAAGGCGTCCCCAGCTCTTTCGCACCACTCGGGGGCCCCTGGGGCCCTCTGCGCCTCGCGGAGGGCGCGGAGGCCACCTGGGCCTCCCGGGAAATCACGGAGGCACTGCGGGCCAGGGGCACCTTTCTGCGGTTGGCAACGTCCGAACTCTGCCCCGACCAGCCATCGATTCTCTGGAACCGATGGGAGGCGGGGGCAGGATTCTAGGGCACCTACAAGTGACATGACCATAACAGCTCGGAGGTCCGCGCGGATTTCTCGGATCGGCGCTGGGCCCCCTCCCTGGCGCGGGGAGCGCGCCAGGGGCGGCGCCGGAGGCGCCGCCGAGGGGCCCAGCGCCGATCCGAGAAATCCGCGCGGACCTCCAAGTTTTTATGCTTACTCCAGATTTCGTAATAAAAGGGAGGGGGTCTGGACCCTCCAAGACAAGCCATCTCAGACCTCCCCCGTGGGAGAACCCTCCAAAACATCGTCCCCAGACCCCCCAGGCCCTCCAAGATGGCCTGGAAGAGACCCCCCCCCGAAATGAGACCCCCCTCCCTTTATTACGAAATCTGGAGTACGTCACCTTTTGTTCCCTATTCTCTGGCATCGATGGGAGGCGGGGGCAGGACTCGGCTCCTGCCGCGTGCTCGGAGCCCCCGCCGCCCGCCGAGAGGCCCGACTCGTGGATCGGCGAGGAGGGGGGTGCCGATGTCTCTGCCTCCCTCCTCCCTCTCCTCCCTCCTCCTTCTCCTCCTTCTCCTCCTCCTCCTCCTCCTCTCCTTCCTCCATCCTCCTCCCTCCGCTCTCCTCCCTCCTCCCCCTCCCTCCCCCCACCGATGCCTCTGCCCAGCACCTGGGCCGCCGATGCCTGCCGGGGTTCTGGCCACTGGGAGGCCCTGAGCAGACCGTGGGCCTAAAACAGGGCTAGGATCGGGATGAATCGCTCCAGAGGGTTCCGGAGCGCTCTCAGAGCGTTCCGGAACGCTCTGGAGCGGCCGCGGCGCCCAATACATCCTCCAAACCCGCCGATTCTCAGAGATCTCGAGTTATCCCGATCCGATTTTGTCCCGATCTTCGCGTCGTTTTAGGGCCCCCTCGCGGGCAGGCCCAGATTGTGGAGTCGGGAGAACGCCTCCTCTTGAGCAGGGCCCGGCCGTCCCGGCATTCCTCGAGTCCTGCCACGAGATGTCCTTAGAACCCAAAGGTGTTCTAAGAGCAAAGGCAATGTTCCTAGAACATAAACCCGATGTGTTCAAACTAGACAGACTCCGCCAGAAATGTTCTAAGAACATTTCCTGGAAACCACAAAAGGTTCTTAGAACATTATTGTCTTTGGTAGGGCTATAGGCGAGCCAGGACGCTTCGACACTGCTTGATCCTCTGTTCCGAAAACAACGTGAAGGCATAATTACCTGTTTGCCCACCGACGGGAGGGCCGTCAAGACTGCATCCAGCAGCGATCCTGGAAGGTCCGGTAGGCAGGGCAAATCCCCCTGTGGACGCGGCGCGGGTAAAACTGCGGCTGGCCTCTCCATCGCGCCAGCCGGAAAAACGCGAAATGCGAAAATTGTGAATGGCGCCGGCTGGGGGAGAGGTTACCCCACAACTGCGGCACGCCATCTTAAGCCAAAACAGCTACGGGCTTCTACTGACACAAGAGACTAATATCCACGCGCTTGAACGCTCTCAAGGCCCCCGTCACCACGGCGTCGACTTTCGTCAGGCGCGCCGCGACAACGGCTTCCACGCCAACCTCGCCAACGCGCGCAGTCACGATAACTTCCACGACAATCACGAAGAGAATGCCAGACTACCAAAAACACACCAACCTACCTGGCGCCTCTCAGAGCTGGTGCGTTAAGACAATGCTGCAGCACACCACAAAGTCCGAGTGATACTCGCATGCCGCTTGCCGCTTGCCGCTCCTCCTCCTCCTCCTCCTCCTCCTCCTCCTCTTCCTCGTCCTCCTCCTCCTGCTCCTCATCCTCATCATCCTCATCATCCTCATCATCCTCATCATCATCATCATCATCATCATCATCATCATCATCATCACCATCATAACCATCATAACCATCATAATAACAATAATAATAATAATAATCATCATCATCATCATCATGATGATCATTATCAACAGCATCGTCATCAGCAGCATCATCATCATCATCATCATCATCATCGTCATCATCATCAGCATCATCATCAGCATCGTCATCCTCATCATCACCATCATCATCAACAGCATCATCATGATCAGTATCATCATAATCAGCATCATCATCAGCAGCATCATCACCACTACCATCACCACCACCACCACCATTATCATCATCAGCATCAGCATCATCATCATCATCATCATCATCATCATCATCATCCTCATCCTCATCCTCATCCTCATCCTCATCATCAGCATCATCATCAACGTCATCAGCATCATCATCAGCAGCTGCACAAGCATCAGCATCAGCATCAGCATCATCATCAGCAGCAGCATCAGCATCAGCATCATCAGCAGCATCAGCATCAGCATCAGCATCGGCATCATCATCATCATCATTCTAATACTCATCATCATCAGCAGCATCATCATATGCATCATCATCATCAGCTTCATCATCACCACCACCATCACCATCACCATCATTCGCAGCAGCATCATCATCAGCATCATCAGCATCATCAGCAGCAGAATCATCACCATCACCATCACCATAACCACCATCTCCATCAGCATTATCAGCATCGTCTTCGTCACCATCGTCATCATCATCATCATCATCATCATCATCATCATCATCATCATCGTCATCAGCATCACCATCACCATAATCGTGGTCGACATCATCAGAATCATCATCATCGTCAGCAGCATCATCGGCATCATCAGCATCATCAGCATCATCAGCATCCTAATCCTCATCAGCATCATCATCAGCAGCAGCATCATCGTCGTCATCATCATACTGGTGCTCCCCCTCCATTCTCATCACCCCTGAAGGTCCCTCCTCATGCCTCTTCCGCTGCCTTCTCCACCTCATCAGCCTCCTCCTCCTCCTCGTCCTCGTCCGCCACATCGTCCGCCTCTGCGTACAACTACCCCACCCTCCAACCTCCTCCTCCTCCTCCTCCCTCTTCTCCTCCTCCTCCTCCTGTCCCTCCTCCTCGTCCTCCATCCTTCTTCCTTACAAGTGACTCCTCCCTGTCGCACCACGAAGCGTGTCCGCAGGCCAGACTGGGCGCCTCGCTTGAGACTTCCTGACAAGTCGTCATCCCGAAGCAGAACAAGTTCCAACGATTGCGCGGATGTAGGGCCCGTCGTTTTCAAAATGTGGCTCTCGCCAGAGCGCCGCGCACATACGTCTTCAAAACCTCCAACAGTTCTATGGAAGGACGGCCAGTCGTTCTAAGACGAGGTTCTCGCACTAACGCCGCGCACATTCGTCTTAAAAGCTTCCAACTGCTACACGGATGAAGGCGGGTCGTTTTCGAAATCGCCTCGGAATTCCTTAAAAAACGATAAGTGTTGAATTTTGCGACACTTACACGGATGGAGAGCCGCTCCTTTTCAAAATGGGGCTCTCGCCTGGGACTCATGTTTGATTTGATGACCAGAAGTTGAACCTTGTACAAAAGCTACATGGATCCAGGGCGGTTCATTTTCGAAGCGAGGACGCCGCCAGGCACTTCCTCGGCTCCGGCTGGATTCCCGAGGAGCATGCATCCTTGGCGACGCAAACGCTGCCTCAGAGGCCCAAACACTGCGTAAGAGATCCAAAAACATCACACCCCGAACCTCGAACCACAAACCATGACCATCCTTTCTGGAAGGGAGCCCGTCCCCAGACACCCTCCAGGGTCCACCATGGCTAGATTCGTGGATGCCACGACAATGGACACCCTAACGGTCCTATCATCAAATTAAACATGTATTCAAAATGTCCTGAAAATGTCCTGAAAATGTTTAAAACATGTTGTACATGTTAAACGCAGTGTTTGCACATCATCATCATCATCATCATCATCATCAGCATCATCATCATCATCATCATCATCATCATCATCATCATCATCATCATCATCATCATCATCCTCATCCTCATCCTCATCCTCATCCTCATCCTCATCCTCATCCTCATCATCAGCATCATCATCATCAACGTCATCAGCATCATCATCATCAGCAGCTGCACCAGCATCATCATCAGCATCAGCATCATCATCAGCAGCAGCATCAGCATCAGCATCATCAGCAGCATCAGCATCAGCATCAGCATCGGCATCATCATCATCATTCTAATACTCATCATCATCAGCAGCATCATCATATGCATCATCATCAGCTTCATCATCACCACCACCATCACCATCACCATCATTCGCAGCAGCATCATCATCAGCATCATCAGCATCATCAGCAGCAGAATCATCACCATCACCATCACCATAACCACCATCTCCATCAGCATTATCAGCATCGTCTTCGTCATCATCATCATCATCAGCATCATCATCATCATCGTCATCAGCATCACCATCACCATAATCGTGGTCGACATCATCAGAATCATCATCATCGTCAGCAGCATCATCAGCATCATCAGCATCATCAGCATCATCAGCATCCTAATCCTCATCAGCATCATCATCAGCAGCAGCATCATCGTCGTCATCATCATACTGGTGCTCCCCCTCCATTCTCATCACCCCTGAAGGTCCCTCCTCATGCCTCTTCCGCTGCCTTCTCCACCTCATCAGCCTCCTCCTCCTCCTCGTCCTCGTCCGCCACATCGTCCGCCTCTGCGTACAACTACCCCACCCTCCAACCTCCTCCTCCTCCTCCTCCCTCTTCTCCTCCTCCTCCTCCTGTCCCTCCTCCTCGTCCTCCATCCTTCTTCCTTACAAGTGACTCCTCCCTGTCGCACCACGAAGCGTGTCCGCAGGCCAGCCTGGGCGCCTCGCTTGAGACTTCCTGACAAGTCGTCATCCCGAAGCAGAACAAGTTCCAACGATTGCGCGGATGTAGGGCCCGTCGTTTTCAAAATGTGGCTCTCGCCAGAGCGCCGCGCACATACGTCTTCAAAACCTCCAACAGTTCTATGGAAGGGCGGCCAGTCGTTCTAAGACGAGGTTCTCGCACTAACGCCGCGCACATTCGTCTTAAAAGCTTCCAACTGCTACACGGATGAAGGCGGGTCGTTTTCGAAATCGCCTCGGAATTCCTTAAAAAACGATAAGTGTTGAATTTTGCGACACTTACACGGATGGAGAGCCGCTCCTTTTCAAAATGGGGCTCTCGCCTGGGACTCATGTTTGATTTGATGACCAGAAGTTGAACCTTGTACAAAAGCTACATGGATCCAGGGCGGTTCATTTTCGAAGCGAGGACGCCGCCAGGCACTTCCTCGGCTCCGGCTGGATTCCCGAGGAGCATGCATCCTTGGCGACGCAAACGCTGCCTCAGAGGCCCAAACACTGCGTAAGAGATCCAAAAACATCACACCCCGAACCTCGAACCACAAACCATGACCATCCTTTCTGGAAGGGAGCCCGTCCCCAGACACCCTCCAGGGTCCACCATGGCTAGATTCGTGGATGCCACGACAATGGACACCCTAACAGTCCTATCATCGAATTAAACATGTATTCAAAATGTCATGAAAATGTCCTGAAAATGTTTAAAACATGTTGTACATGTTAAACGCAGTGTTTGCACATCACCACCACCACCACCACCATTATCATCATCATCATCATCATCATCATCATCATCATCATCATCATCATCATCATCATCATCATCATCATCATCATCATCATCATCATCATCATCATCATCATCATCATCATCCTCATCATCCTCATCCTCATCCTCATCCTCATCATCAGCATCATCATCATCAACGTCATCAGCATCATCATCAGCAGCTGCACCAGCATCAGCATCAGCATCAGCATCATCATCAGCAGCAGCATCAGCATCAGCATCATCAGCAGCATCAGCATCAGCATCAGCATCGGCATCATCATCATTCTAATACTCATCATCATCAGCAGCATCATCATATGCATCATCATCATCATCATCAGCTTCATCATCACCACCACCATCACCATCACCATCATTCGCAGCAGCATCATCATCAGCATCATCAGCATCATCAGCAGCAGAATCATCACCATCACCATCACCATAACCACCATCTCCATCAGCATTATCAGCATCGTCTTCGTCATCATCCTCATCATCATCATCATCATCATCATCATCATCAGCGTCATCAGCATCACCATCACCATAATCGTGGTCGACAGCATCAGAATCATCATCATCGTCAGCAGCATCATCAGCATCATCAGCATCATCAGCATCATCAGCATCCTAATCCTCATCAGCATCATCATCAGCAGCAGCATCATCGTCGTCATCATCATACTGGTGCTCCCCCTCCATTCTCATCACCCCTGAAGGTCCCTCCTCATGCCTCTTCTGCTGCCTTCTCCACCTCATCAGCCTCCTCCTCCTCCTCCTCCTCGTCCTCGTCCGCCACATCGTCCGCCTCTGCGTACAACTACCCCACCCTCCAACCTCCTCCTCCTCCTCCTCCCTCTTCTCCTCCTCCTCCTCCTGTCCCTCCTCCTCGTCCTCCATCCTTCTTCCTTACAAGTGACTCCTCCCTGTCGCACCACGAAGCGTGTCCGCAGGCCAGACTGGGCGCCTCGCTTGAGACTTCCTGACAAGTCGTCATCCCGAAGCAGAACAAGTTCCAACGATTGCGCGGATGTAGGGCCCGTCGTTTTCAAAATGTGGCTCTCGCCAGAGCGCCGCGCACATACGTCTTCAAAACCTCCAACAGTTCTATGGAAGGACGGCCAGTCGTTCTAAGACGAGGTTCTCGCACTAACGCCGCGCACATTCGTCTTAAAAGCTTCCAACTGCTACACGGATGAAGGCCGGTCGTTTTCGAAATCGCCTCGGAATTCCTTAAAAAACGATAAGTGTTGAATTTTGCGACACTTACACGGATGGAAAGCCGCTCCTTTTCAAAATGGGGCTCTCGCCCGGGACTCATGTTTGATTTGATGACCAGAAGTTGAACCTTGTACAAAAGCTACATGGATCCAGGGCGGTTCATTTTCGAAGCGAGGACGCCGCCAGGCACTTCCTCGGCTCCGGCTGGATTCCCGAGGAGCATGCATCCTTGGCGACGCAAACGCTGCCTCAGAGGCCCAAACACTGCGTAAGAGATCCAAAAACATCACACCCCGAACCTCGAACCACAAACCATGACCATCCTTTCTGGAAGGGAGCCCGTCCCCAGACACCCTCCAGGGTCCACCATGGCTAGATTCGTGGATGCCACGACAATGGACACCCTAACAGTCCTATCATCGAATTAAACATGTATTCAAAATGTCCTGAAAATGTCCTGAAAATGTTCAAAACATGTTGTACATGTTAAACGCAGTGTTTGCACATTGTTTGGACATGTGGAAGTCATTTGGCAGCATGCTTCCTCTCGAGTTGATCGTCCTCCACAAGGCCAGATTCCCACGCCGCGTCCAGCCGTGGAGACTGACACCTCAGACGAGAAGAACAGAGACCTCCCAAACGGCTCGACGTCGACGACAGCGTGAACGTCGGCGCCGACGACATCGCCGACGTCCGCAACGACGGCGACGGCGACGACGACGACGAGGACGACGACGACCACGACGACGGCGGCGACGACGACGACGACCACGACCACGACCACGACCAGGACGACCACGGCCACGACGACCACGACCGCGACGACCACGACGACGAAGTCCAGGACGCAGTCGTCGCCGCCGTCGGGGCCGCAGGGGCAGCCTCAGGCGCTCCTCCGCCTCCTCGAGCCCCGTGAGCCCCAGCTCGCGGGCGGCGCTCAGCCGCCCCCGCAGGAGCTCCACGTCGGAGCCCCCCTGGGCCTCCCGGCGCTGTCGGCAACGACGACGACGAGGACGACGACGACGACGACGACGACGACGACGACGACGACGACGACGACGATGACCGAGGTCCACCATTCGGGATGCTCGACAAGCAGCGCGCCAAACTCTCGCCATTGTCCGAATGCAGGAGTCGTTCCCAGGCCCCAGGGCCGTCAAAACCGACTCAGGGTGCAGAGACTGTCCCAGTGGGAAGGGTCGAGAGCTCTGGGGGTGACTGGCCAGTGCTCCTAGACGAGTCCAGCCGTGACGACGAGAACCTCCAGAAACGCCCGAAAGCCTCCAACTCCACCACACAACGACAACGACGACGCGGAGGAGGAGGGAGGAGGAGAACAACGACGACGACGACCACCACGACGACGACAACGACCACGACGACGACCACGACGACGACGAAAACGGGGCACAGAGGGAGGGAGAGAGCGAGGGGATGTCAGTAACCAGAGTTTCGCCACGCGTTTGCTCGAGGATGCCGAGTGTTGCCAGTCCCCGGCGGGTGCCATGGGCAAGCGGCGGGGGGGTGGGGGGTAGGGAGGAGAAGGGTCTTCCGGCGAGGGGGCACCGCGCCAAAAAGACATGCGGGATTCGGGGGGGCGGTGGGAAGGAGCGGGGAGCAAAGGCCGGAGGAACGGGGAACGGCCGGCGGGAGTGCAGGGAGCAGCGGGGGGGGGGAGGGGCGGAGGGGCGGGAGGACACCAGAGAGGCGAGGGGGACGAGGGCAGACACGGGCAACCAACGACAGCCATGATGCCCCTGGGGTGCATGCCTCGTCGGTCGCAGGCCAGGCAGGACAGCCCCACCCTGCGTTGAACATCTGAGGAGCGAGGAGCGAGGAGCGAGAAGCTTTTCGACGTCGAAAAAACGCAGGGCGACGGCCACGACAGAGAGTAGGGGGCGCGGCGGCCCTGGCAAATAGGCTAGGGAAAGCTAATTGTGCACAGCTTGCGCGTCGCTTGGCGACCCTCCAAGACTCTCGACTGGACCAGCCTGGAGCGGCGCGGCGCAACATCCCCTCCCCCCTCACTCCGACCTCCGCCACCATCCCTGGTCGTTGCCGCCTCGGGCCCTGGGATGGTGCAGACAAGCATCTGGCCTCGGGAGGGCCTGCACACCATCACTGGGTCCAGGCTGGCCCTGTCCAGGGTCGGCGGTGGTGGTCCATGGCTGCCTACTGTGGAGGCCACCCGGACCAGGGGCGGGGCGCATTGCGCCGAAGATCGCGCCGCCTGGATCCTGTGGGCAAGGGTGTAAGTCGGGCGTGTCCCCCTACAGGGAGATTCTCGACGGGAAAAAAAATGGTCAACAAATACTCCAAAAAGGCCCAAAAAAAAATACTCGAGAAATAGTCCCCGCACTATTTGTTTGGCTATCCTTGAATTTTCCTCCTGTAGAGGGACAGGCCCGACGTAAGGCAAAGGGGGAGAGACGGGGGAGCAAAAACACTCTCAACGGCACGCCGCCGCGGGGAGCCCACCAGCGCGCCACTGCCGAGAGAGAGCACCATGCCCTCGGGCACGAGCGAGGCAGTGGCGCGCAGACGGGCTCCCAACGGAGGCGCGTCACCGATGCTCGCTCTCCCTGCGGACACCGTCGCGTCAAGAGCCGATGCGCGCAACCGGGCTCCGTGGCCCGTCACCGTGGCGTCAAGAGCCGGTGCGGCTCTGGAGGAAGGAAGCCCTGCATGGACACAGACTTTTGGAGGTCCGCTCGGATTTCCTGGCTCTGCGCCGAAGCCCCCTCCCTGGCGCCACGGGGGCCCAGCGCGCGGGGACCTCCGAGAGTCGATGTCGGTGCCGTCTCTTCCTCTACGAGGTGCGGCTCGGCGCGCGCGCGCGTCGGCGATGCAATTTGCTCCCCCGACCCCATCTACTCGGACCCCCGACATCCGCCGATACGATTTTTCCAATCCGCAGCCCTAGAGGTCCCGTCCCGACCCCTTCCCACGGGGAGTCTCTCTTTGCGACGGCATCGGAGCAACGAACAAAACTTCACAGAGCTGATGGGTATCGGATACCCAAAACGGTGGGGATACCCGGTATCCCCACCGTTTTGGAATCCCCACCGTTTTGGACAGCCCCTGGGCCCGATAACGAGCCCCTGAGGCCGAAATCCAGGGTCACCATCGCGGATCGAAAGAATCAGATCCTCGGATCTCCGGGACCTTAGTGGGCCCCGGAAACGGCAGGGCCGTTGTCTGGGAGGCCTATAGACTGAGACGAAGCCCGCCGCCCAACCGTCCGCCGGCTCGGCGGATCGAAAGAATCAGATCCTCGGATCTCCGGGACCCCCTCTGGGAGGCCGGGCTCAGACGAGGCCCGCCGTCCAAGCGTCCTCCGGCTCGGCGGATCGAAAGAATCAGATCCTCGGATCTCCGGGACCCCCTCTGACAAGAGGATGATGTGGCTGACAGGCTTCACGATGCCTTGACGCCCTCGGCCGGAGGCCGAGAAAGTAGTAAAAGGTGTGGAAGAGACCACCCTGGAGCCGCCGCGAGGCCACCCCGGGGTGGAATCCGCCGACCCCTTGTAGGTCTCTAGGCGTGTGAGATAGTTCCCCCCCCTCTAGTCCCCCCCTGGGACCCCCAAACCGGCGATTTGACCCCCCCCTGATGGCCCCCCCCCCCGGCCCGGCACGAGCGACTCACGGAGCTTTTTCGGGCCCAAGAGGGCCCCAAGACGGGCCCAGAAGGCCCCAAGTGGCCTCCAAGACGGGCCACGAGGTCCCCGAGACGCCAATTGGGCGCTCGAAAACGCCCAAGATGGCCTCAAGTCGGGCCCCGAGGCCTCCAAGACGGCCCCAGAGGTCCCACATAAGCCTCCCAAGATGGCCCCGAAATGCTAAAACTGGTGATTTTCCATTATGTTTTACGGTATTTGTTGCCTTTTCGCCGTTTCGGCTTCCCGACGCTCCAACACGGCCCCCGAGGCCCTGAATACCGCCCCGAAACGGTTCAAGAGGCCCCCAAGATGGCCCCAAGACGGCCCTAGAGGCGCCGAAAACGCCCCAAGAGGGCCCCAAGACGGGCCCAAGAGGGGGCCAAGAGGGGGGAAACAAATCTCAATTCGAGGCTTCGGCCCCCAGGCGCCCCCAGGAAGCCCCAAGAGGTCCCCCAAGAGGCACCCAAGAAGCCCCCAAGAGGCCCCAAGCAGGCCCCAAGAGGCCCAAAAGAGGCACCCAAGAGGCCCAAAATAGCTCCCAAAGGGCCTCCAAAGCATGGGCGGTACCATTTGAGACACACGGACGACGTACCTCGCGCGGTACTTGGTCGGTACCATTTGAGGTATCCGAGAGGCCGACCACGAGATCCGAAATAATATTCCACTGGCCTCAGACTCACAGCCCCGGCACGGCAGCGGGATTCGCGGGACGCGCCTCGGGCCATTCGGGAAATATCCCTCTCAGAATCCACGACAAGATCCTCACTTGTCCTCGTCCCCCTCTTCCTCCTACCCCTTCTTTTCCTCCTCCTCCTCCTCCTCCTTCCCCTCCCCTGTCGTCTCCGTCTCCTGCTTTGTTCCTCCCCACTGTCCACAGCATTCGCGCGCTGCCCGACGCGCTGCAGCGCCTTCGTGGAAGTCCCCCAGAGGCCCCGAAACGGCCCCCCAGTGGCTTCAAAACTGCACTCCTCGAGCCCCCGAGAGGCGTGCCGCGAGATCCCTATACACATACTTGAAGCCTCTAACTCATAACCCATGACCCAGCACCTTGTCTCCGTGTCCCCCTCCTCCTCCTCCCTTGCCTCCTCCTTCCCCATACACATACCACAAGCCTCTACCCCACATCCCATAACCCAGAGCCTGATCTCAGTGCCCCCCCCCCTCCTCTTCCTCCTCCGCCATCTCCTCGTCGTCCCCCTCCTCCTCTTCCTGCCCCGGTTCACCTCATCCTCTTCGATGCTTCTCCCCCCCATTCTCCGCCTCACCCCCCATCCTTCTTTCCCCGTCCTCCTTTTTCTCCCCAGCACGCGCGCCCGATTGGGCATCATGTGCATGTCTTGCACTTCAGAGTGCCCTTCTTTGCGTCGCGCGGGACATTGTGCGGGTCGGGGAACGCCGACTTCGGTAGTCTCCTCTTGCATGCGCCGGTGCACTGATACCCTTGGTAACTGCGCGCGTTGAACCCGAGTTCCTCGCAGCCTCTGCACACCACTTTGGTTCCTTTCGCCTTTCTATGATGTTCCACTTGCGTCGGCTTCAAGTGTCTCGTGTCTGAGAACGCTCCTCCGCGCGACGCGCACGTCAGTACCTTCGCGTCCGCCTCGGCTTTCCGTTTGCGATTCGCTGCCTCCGCATTCCCCCGTCGTACCTCTTTCTCTCGTTCTTCCGCGCATTTCCGACAGAGTCTTCCGCCCGCAGCATTGTGCTTCTTCTGAGCTTCGGACATCCCCGCCCCCTCTTGGAACTCCGACAGGCAGTCGCCGTTGGAACACCGCAATGTGACCACGCGTTTTTCATTATTCGACGCAAGCGTCGCCCTCTGACGTTCTCCCGCACATTTCCGACACAACCTCTGGCCCGCTGCATTCTGCTTCTTCTGAGATTCCGACATCTCGCCTTGTCGTCATACAGCGACAGGCACTTATCGTTCGAACACCGCACTGTTCCAACACTCTCGTTCCACATCGCGCTGCCAGTGCGCGAGTTCTGTTTCGCCTTGACATCCCTGCACTTTGCGCAGTACATTGTCCGAATCCTTTTCGTCTCCCCGTTTTCGAGCGCCGCGTCCGCGTTCCGACCGCTACCTTGCCGTGCCGCGTCGTCACCCTCTGCTCTCATTGCCCACCCTCTGCACGTTGTGCACCATTTTGCACCTGCGTTTTTCATCTCCTCCGCGCATTCTTTGCAGAGCGCCGGTCTGTCCTTCCTCTGGAACTCGTACTTCGTGAACGCCTCTACCAACAAACTCCGCCAGCAGCGCTCGCACTGGTCTCGTGGCATTAGTTCCGCCCCCCATTCATCGCAATCGAAGCTCTCCCCTCGCAGCACCTGCAGCAGTTCTTTCGCGCCCTACATCTCACCTGCGTTGCACGGTCTCCTGTCAAAAGGCCGGAAAATCAGAAGGTCCTGTCGCCTGCGCACGCGCGCGATGGCAACGTACCTGGACATCCAACTCACGCCGCGCCCTCTTTCAAGGTCAGCTATCACTGCGGCCATGGTCCGGCCCTGCGCAGAGCGCGCCGTCACTGCCAAAGACGGGGTTATCATAAACTGCGTGCGCTTCACACTCAACGCTGGATGTTTCCGATACCCGTCCAAGAACCATTGCCGCCCTTTCGATGGGAAGATCGGATACAGCCCTGGCTCCCACCCTGGCAGGTGCCACTCCTTCGTATGGAAGTTCAACACTATCACTCTCGGTAGATGCAACAACACTTCCTCGTCTTCATCCCCAGTGACCTCGTCCTCGTGCAACGCCCATCCATGGATCGTCGCTGTGCGCCCCCGCAGGGGCTTCTTCTTTGATCGATCCAAGTGATCCCCCAAAGCCACGGGCATCCCTTTGGCCAGTGGCAGCCACCCGGGCAGGCTTGCACACTCCTTCTCGTGGTACCCCAACCAACGTACCTTATCCTCCACCGTGTGCGGCCGCCTCTGTTCCCCCCATGGCAAGGGCGGTCCCTGGCTGCGACCCAGAGCAACTGTTCTCCCCGCTCTTTGGCCCACTGCACAGCTCTCTGCTTCCCGACGTGGCAACGAATGTCCTGGTTCGCATAAATGGCGACAGCTTCTACAAATGTCTCCTCCCGAAACCGCGCGTCTTCTGCCGACGTCGCGACGAGCTTCCTCTTGTCCCGCTCACTTTTGCAAGCCTCGCACTCTAACTCGTTGCGCATCGCAATTGCATCTCTGTCTTCGACACAACGCGCTTTCCCGCGCGCCGGTGCCCCGTTCACCCACGACCCCGGAACATCCGTCGGTCTGCCATGCAAAAATTTGCGCGTACGTTGGGACAACTTTCCTCGGCGAAACTCGCCCTGCACTCCAAGAAACCAGTCGTCCTGGTCTTCCACGCGCTTGCACTCCGTCAACTCCGTCATTCCCTGCACTGCACCATCGCCACCCGCCCCCAAAAAAATATACTGTCCGTGGTCCTCTGTGGCACCCGGCGCGTATTTCCTCGCTTTTTTCAAATACGACGTGGGAAGCGCATTAATGGCTGTCCCAGATGGCGGCTCCAATTGATAGGAATCCCCGCAGAACAGCACATTCACGCCCCCGAAAGGCCTGGTGACGCCGTCTTCACCTACCTTCGTGTCGCTTGCAGCTGACATGCACGACCGCAAGTGTGAGTCTAGCTCTGCAATGAAGTTCGCGCTGACCATGCTCACCTCGTCCACAATCAGCCACTTCCACTGTGACATGCGCTGCGCTGCTTGCTCTTTCTTCGTTTTCTTCTTTGTCTCTGCGTTGGCGTCGCCCGCCGCGTCCTTCTCTTTCGTTTGGTTCACACCGAGCCCAAATGCACTGTGAATCGTATTCCCGTCGAGAGCTGACGCGTTTGTAGCCTGCAACGCTGCCACCTGGAAATCTATGCCGCGCGTCCACCCCAGCTCTTTTTCGAACAGCTCCTTCCGGATCTTGTCTATGACGAAACTCTTCCCAGTCCCCGGGCCACCATGCAACGTCCACACGAAGGGCTGCATATCAGAACCGCTCTGGCCTGTTTCCTTGCCGCTCGCGGACCTCCCGAATTCTTGCGCCAACGCGCGATCTGCCACCTTCTCAACGACGCTACGCTGTCCCGCGTTCAACCCGTTCTCCGCAAGCCCTTCCCTCCATCTCCGCACACTTGACGCTGTTGCTTTCTTGGCCGCCACCACCCCTGGGGCACCTTCCTCCCCGCCCGCGCCGCTGCCTTCTGCGGCCCTCAACGCCGCGGCCGCCGCTTGCGCTTTCTGCACCTCCGCGTCACCCCACCTCAACACACCGCCCCCTCCGCGTGTCTTGCGCTTTCCGTTTACCCGACCAGCGCTCGCGCCCCGCGCGGCGTCGCCCCTGGCCATGGCCTCCCGGCTCCTCTCCTTTTCGCACTCCGCATCTACATTTGTCCGCCAGTCCTCTTTCTCCATGGGCGTACCTCCCGCATGCGTCTTCCGCCTTGTCGCCGCGTCGACAATTCTCGGATCCAGTTCTTCATCGCTGTACAGCTCGTCCTCGTGTTTGACCAGGTCTTCGTCCGTGACTGGTCGCAGATCCACCACGCCCATGTAGTTCTGCACGTGCCTCTTTGTTTCTTCACATGGCATGCCTTTCTTTAACCACTCCAATGACGCCTCCGCCCACGACCCCTGCGCTCCGCGGAAGTCCCGCAGGTGCGGCACTCCACATTCGACGTCGTCACGCAGCGTGAACGCCCGAAAATATACCATCAACAAAAGCCCGTTCCTATCCTCCTGCCCCGCTCCGTGCTTCGGCTGCGGCGCTCCATGAAAACTGGGGTTCCTCGGGCGCTCGTTCCGCACCAACACCCACGTGTGCCTCAGAGTTTCCAACTCCGGAACATCCGGGAATGGTACCCACGAAGAACTCCCCCATCCCTCCTTGATCACATAATCCACTCCGGCTTTCAATTGGGGTCCAGCCTGCGCGCCGCCCTCGTCAGTATCCGCTCTCTGCTGGTCTGCTTCGCGGACCTTCTGCATCCCGGACAGCGTCAGCTCCGCCTGGTACTCATTGCTGGCCGCGGCTGCCAGCTCTGCTCCGCCGCGGGGAAACGCTGCCAACTCGATGCGCCAATATCGCAAGAACTCATACAACGATAGGTGTGCCAAGTCGGGCGCACCAGGAGCGTCAAGCGGGCGCATGCCATACAAGTACACTGGACTCTTAGACACAATTCGAACCTTTTTCAACCCTTCTCGTTTGTCCGCTTCCAGAACCCCCGACGCTGCTACGGTAACGCCGTCCCCGTCAGCACAGAGCCGCTCCGCCATGCGCACGGCTTCTGCTCCCGGGATCATGGCAGTCTTCGCAGTCTTGAGACTCTCGGCACCAGTCACGTCTCTGGGGTCTCGGTACGCTCGCAGATTCGCACTTTCTTGCGCTGACCGCACCACGCCTCTCCCGTACATGTCACTCAGGAACCTCTTCATGTGCCTGTTCGCCCGGTACGCCGCGGTCCTGTCTTTCGTCTGCTCCGCCAGCGCGTGGTGGCCCTTTTTAATCTCCCTCACCTCGTTGAGCGACGGGGCACACCGCTTGCACTGATAGTCCGCCGCATACCCCGCTGCTGCATTCTGCGCTCTTTGCGCTGCCAGAACCATGTCGACGGGTCGATCCGTCTCCCAGCACCGCTCTTCGCACACACACACACACACACCTATCGTGCGTCGCTTCCGTCACTGGGAACCTGTGCGGAATCTGCAAATCGCTGTTAAAATTTAATCCTACCGCGCCGCTTATCATCGCTGGTAACGTGCCGTTCAGGTTCTCTTCGTTCATGGGTCCGCGCAGGCACCCTGTCATGTTCCTCCTCCCTGCTCGCGGCATGTCACGCTTTCTCAAAAACCCTTCGCACAACACCACTGCGCGATCTATGAGCCACGACGCGCGCGGGAGAAAGCTTTTGCACTGCGTCATGTCGTCTTTCCTCTGACAATGTGCCAACGGTGCCACGCGCTGCAAACGCTTGCTCCACTGGTGCACGTGGTTCTGTCGAAACTCCTGCCCCTTTTGCACCCAGACGCCGAGGTGCTCTTGCAGCCAGGTTCGCCCTTCCTCGTTGCCCTTGTCTCCGTCTCCTGTTTTCCCATTGCCGCTCGTTGATTCCCTACCGCCGCCTTCCGTCTCTGCAAACCCATTCGTCTGGCCGCTGTGTAAGTACTCCGGCGCTGCGACCAGCTCTGTGGTCTCGCGGCACGTGGGCCATGCCTTCTCCACCTCCGTTTTCCTACCCCTCCAGCCTTCTACGTCGGAGTAGTCTTGACGACTCGCGTTTCGCTTGTACCTCTTGTACTCTTCTACCAGCCCCTTCAGAACATCTGTCGGCAGCTGTAGCAGTTCGTGCAAGGGGGCATACTGGTGCAAACACTGAACGAAGACTTGCACTTGCACTTGTACGTGCCAGGGGCCCACGAAAGCGGCGACAGTGTCGCAGATCGCAGCCCCCCAAGGACGGCGACGTGCCCTGATGGCCTGCATGAGACAAGCCTCCGTCGGGCCTCCCATGAGCCCACAAGAGTGGCGCCGATTTCGCAGAACACAGCCCCCCAGGGCCAAGGAAGTCTTATGATAACCTGGGCGCGGCACCATTCTGGTGGGCCTCCGCATCCTCTTGGTATCCAGCGCACACGGGGCAAGAAGATTGGAGGGCGGGAGAAGGAGGTGCACGCCACAATGCTCTACTCAAAACAAGTACCTCAACCGCCAGACGGTCGGGTAGAAAGAGCGAGCCACATGGCTCCACTCCACCCCTACGGAATTTCAGGGGGCAGACGTCGAAACCAAGGTTTGCGGAAGTTCTCGCTCACTCCTGGGGATGATGTCGCCCCGGAATGCTTTCCAACAGAGTGCGTCGCCGAGCGCGTTCGAAGCGGATCTGAATCGGGGCGCGCGGCTGCTGCAGCCCGAGGTCTGACCCGAAAACCATCAGTCACACAAGTGGGAAGAAGAGTGATGGGGAGGGTGTAAAATAAAGCGATCTGGAAGAAGCAGGTCATCTGTGGATACCTCTTCTATGGCTGGGTGCGTCTTCGACCTTTGGAGGGGTTGCTTGGGGCGAACTTGGGATCCTTTTGAAGACTTGCGGGCTTTCCTTCGGCTCGCTGCCCGCGCCTTCAAATTCTGAAGAAGCGCTGTTGAACAGCTTCGGCACCACCGTGCAACATATCTGCAATCGTGCCCCCTGGCACGTTGACGCGTGCTAAAATGCCAAGTTCTGTCTGGTAGGGATTCTGTAACCTTGCTAAGGGCCCCCTGCCCTCCTGGCACGCACGCAAGCCCATGCACCGCCCCCTGTTTTCGAAGCTCTATCAGTGCCCAGACACGTCCCTGCCGCTCTCCAAAGCGTCCAAGACGCCCAGGATGGCATCCCACACGGACCTGGGGGGCTACCAAAGCCGCCAAGATGGCCCACGATGCCTCCGAGACGGCCCACGAGGCCCCAAAAAGCCCCAACGGCGCTCCAAGAGGACCCCCAAGAAATCCCCAAGAGGGCCCAAGAGACAAAAACACATGATTTTCATTATGTTTGTCAATGTTTATCACGTTGTCGCCTTTTTCGAGTTCCGACACTCCAAGACAGCTCCAGGGGCCCCCAAGAGCGCCCCGCGATGGCCCGAGAGGCTTCCGAGAGGGTCTCTAGACGTCCCAGGAGGGCCTCAGAAGAGCCTCACAGGCGCCCATGACACGCAACATTGCCCCCAGACAGGCCCAAGAGAGGCCCAAGAGGGGGAACATACACCGACAATTCGATCCTTCTGCCCGAAGAGTCCCCCAGGAGGCCCCAAGAGGCGTCCGAGAAGCCCCAAGGGGGCCCCGAGAGGCCCCCAACAACCCCCAAACAGCCCCAATGAGGCCGCAAAGCTGCCTCCAATGAGCTCCCGGGAGTCCTCCCACGATATCCCAACGAACATCCAAGATGCTTCCGGTACCCTCTCGAACAATCGCCACCGAGCCTGGTGGACTGCCACGGTGGCGGGATTTGCCGCAGGCAGCTGGATTAAAGTGGGCCCCCCTCTCCTGGAAATCTCTTGGACCCCCTGGGCCGCTTTGGGGGGCCAAGTGCAGTCCTCTGGAACCCTTCTTGGGGCCCCCGTGACACCTTTTGGCTTCAGCCGAGCTGGGGCCCTTGGAGTGAGACCAAGGACTACTCCGCGCCGGAGCCATCTTTTTGAGCAGCCTTGCAGACTCTCAAAGACCACAAAGACCCGAAGAGAGCACGGTGGCGGTCTGGGCCGAATCAAAGCCACCACATGTCGCCGCCGCTTACATGCTGCGAAGCCCGTCTCTCATGGGTACTGGGGCACGTGGCGACGGCACCTGGCTCTCATGGGAGCTCGAAACTGCCGCGCAAAGTTCGGCACCGGCGACAACAGTCTGGCACCTTTTCGACTTCTGGACGGCGCCTGGCGACTGAAGATGGCTGCCAGTATGCGTCCAAGTGGCCGCAGAGACCCCCAGAGAGGAGTCGAGAGCCCATTACTCCGTCTGTTCACTGCCGCAACCTACTCATCATACTGATCGATCATCTCTGATCCATCATCTTGCGACTCCTCCCCCATTCACCTCCTCATCACCATGATCATCGTCGTGATCATCATCACCGTTATCACCGCCACTGCCGTCATCAGCATCATCATCATCACCATCATCCGCGAACTCCTCGTCATCGTCTCCCCACTTCATCCATCCTCATCGTCCTGCTCATGATCACCATCATCGCCAGCATCATCAGCATCATCATCACCGTCATACGCATCATCATCATGAGCATCCTCGTCATCATCGTCGTCTGGAACGGCTCGTAGACATGCTACTGTGCTGACCTTCTGAGACAGGATGGCGGGTGGGAGTGAGGGAGACGGCCAGCAGGCGGAATGGATAGCTTGACCCCTGCCCGCCCGCTAGCCGTCACGCTCACTTTTGGCGTAACCATCTCCCCCTTGCCAATGGTCGTCGAAGCCTCAAGATAGCCTGAAGAGCACCCAGGGGGAACCGAAGAGGGGCTCAGGTGGCCCCAAACCAGGCGCAAGACCGCCCCTAGAAGGCGATGCGTAGGCTATCGACGGGCAGCCCTGGTTGCAGCTCCCCCTCCTCGCTCAATGTCGTACATGATCGCCCCAAGAGGGCCAACGCGACCCCCAGAAACATTGCAAAAACAAACCTCAAGAGGCGCCGAAAACGCACCAAAGAAGCTACCAAGAGGCAACAAAGGGGCCCGAAAGGGTCCCCCCGAGCTGCCAAGCGGCTCAAAATGTCACCTGAACCGCGGAGAAGTCGCCAAGATGCCTGAGTAGGCTCCCCGAAAGCCCTCAAGAGATGTCCCAAGAACCTCCATGCATCCAGTAAACCACTGGCTTTTCTGTTCGCCAACCTCCTCTTTGTGTGCCTTCTCCCCTTCCCTCTCTTTTCTCCCTCCTCCATCACCTTCCCGCTTCGAATGATAACGGCTGCCCCTCCTTGCTCCCGCACTTGCCTGATCGCGCCAACTCGTATGGGCATCGTTTCTAGATGAGCTGGTTGGGGCACGGGACGCGTCAAGCACTTCTCCAATTGCTTTCCACTCGTGTCTGACACTGTCATGAATGTGGCCCCAGCCAGACTCCTGCCCCCCCTTTGTCCCATCAGCTCTGGGACACCGCTTGCTGAAAGAGATCAACGCGCTCACCGCATGCGAGACGTGAGACAGCGCTCCCCGCACCGCCGACCCCCAAAACGGACCGTGCCCAAAACGGAACGGGAAACCCTGTCGCAGAAGGAACGAAATGTTTGACCAACAATTTCGCGCCTGTGCCTTGATCAATGAGAACGGGCCAAGCGCCGCCTCACATCACAAGACACACTCGACCCGCGTCCAGCCAAGGCAACGAATGCCCCCGACAACGCGACAAAACCTGTCGCGGGGGCCCGTGGCCCATACTGTCAATCTTTGCCTCCTGCTCATCCCTCCTCCCCCTCCTCCTCCTCCACCTCATCATCGTTCCTCCTCCTCCTCCTCTTCCTCCTCCCCCTCCCTCCCCCCTCCTCCTCCTCATCCTGCTGCTCTTCCTCCTCCTCCTCCTCCTCCTCCTCCTCCTCCTCCTCCTCCTCCCTCCTCCTCTTTCTCTTCCTCGTCATCCTCATCCTCAAACTCACCCTCATCTTCATCCTCCCCATCATCATCATCACCACCACCATCATCATCACCATCATCTTCCTCATCGTCGTCGCAATTGTCATTAACGTCGTCATCATCGTCATCATCAGCAGCATCACCATCGTCGTCATGGTCGCCGTCGTGTCAGCAGGACCATCCTCGTCACCTGGCAACACACTACCCGAAAAACTCCGACCATGATACTCCACAGTACTCCCGGACGGCATCCGCCGACACCCTTGAGATGTCACCGGCGTGCAACGTACTGCCCCGACTCCACCACCCGAAAAGCCCCAAGGACGACCACGGAACCCTCGGAGAGAACCCCCAAACACCCCGTGCATGCCTGATACCCCCCGCGACAGGGCCCCCCAAACGGCGCCCATGCGCGACGGCCCGCCCAACAGCACCCGAACACAGTTCAAGGTCACCACCTGAATCTTTCCCGCAGCTTGCAAAGAAGCCGTGATAACGACCACGCGGCGAAAAAAAGGGGTCGGCGGATGTGGCGTAAGCCTATAGAATCAACACTAAAAAAGCCAAGCAGGGCAACCAGCAGCCGAGGAGGAGACCACGGGACCCCCTCTGGGAGGCCGGGCTCAGACGAGGCCCGCCGTCCAAGCGTCCTCCGGCTCCGCGCGGCGGGCGCTGGGGCGGCCGCCCGCGCAGAAGCCGGGGTAGGACGCGGGCGCGCCGCGCGGGCGGAGCAGCGCCCGCCCTCCGGGGGCCGTCTCCTGGGGCGCCGCAGAGGCGTCCTCCTCCTC
>CAUYUJ010014470.1:321392-367838 GCA_963575745.1 Prorocentrum cordatum
CTCCTCCTCCTCTCATCCTCTCTTCCTCCTCCTCCTCCTCCTCCTCCACAACCTCCAACTCCTCCTCCACCCCCTCCTCCTCCCCCTCCTCCTCCTCCTCCTCCCCCTCCTCCTCCTCCTCCTCCTCCTCCTCCTCCTCCTCCTCCTCCTCCTCCTCCTCCTCCTCCTCCTCCTCCCGCCCGCCGGGGGAGCACAGAGGAAGAGGCACAGACTCCAGGATTCGTCGGCCATCGGTCGCCGTGAACGGTCCCTCGTCGTCGTAGAGTGTCCCCATCGTCCTTGTCGTCGGTCCTCGTCCGTGGTCGTCGTCGATGTTCCTACGGCATTCGTCGTTCGTCGTCGTCGTTGTCGTCGTCGTCGCCGGAGTCTTCGACAGCGTCGGGAACGCTCTGGATCGGCGGCACTGGCCGGAGGCCACTACAAGGAAAAGGCACAAATTACAGGATTCTCCATATTTCTCCATATCTCCTGGGTTTTGTTTTCCCCTCCACTTCCTAGATGCTCCCATATTTTCCTGGGAGTCGACGCCTGTGTGAGTCTGTGTCTATGTTTCCCTCCTGGAAGAACCAACCTCATAACACGGGCACCCCTGCGAGTGAAGCCCTTTAGTAAGCCCACCTGGAGAAGGAACCGCACAGGGTAGGGACGTTTCAAGTAGACGCCCAGGACTGCCTAGTAAACGCCGCTGGTTGGCGGCGCGCACAAGGGGGTAGGGGGAGAGGGGAAGGCTTCTTAGAAGGAGGCTGCTTCTTAAAAGGCGCCGGCCCGACATCTACAGCCAAGGCCCGCGCCTTCTGAGAAGCAGGGGTGCTTCCAAGAAGCCATCCCTCCTCTCTGCCGAGCTTGTGGGGGTCGGGGGTGGATCTTCCTCTCCTGAGCTCCGGCACCCAGCCCCTGCCGTCCCGCAGGCGCAGCCAGACCCTGCTGGCGGCGGTCCACGCTCCGCCCCCCGGGGGGGCGTCGCCGCCCGCGAAGGCCCGCTTGTCCACCTTCACGCTCTCGCCGGGCTCGAGCAGCTCCCCGAACTGCCGGGCGCCGATGGCGAGGACGGGGAGCTCGCCCACCACGTAGCGCCACTCGCCGACCTCGACTGCATCGCTGGTGGAGGGCACTATGCTGGAGTAGTTGAACCAACCGGCGGACCTGCCCTCCAAGTCCGCCTCGGCCTCTTTGACCAGCAACGTGGGCACGTCAACGTCTGGCCACGTGGGGGAGCACGCGGACCCGCGTGGGTGTGCAGGCTGCCTCAGCTCTGGGATCCAGCCTCTGCCGTCTGCCAAGTGGAAGAACATGCAGCCACGCACCCGCGCCTTCACATCGACCAGAAAAATCTCCGTGGGGCTCATGACCCAACCGCTGGGCGACGCCGCGAACGTGGGCGCAGCGTGCACCTCCAGCGCCTCGCCGCACGCCACCCGGAACCACCAGCTGCCAACAGCCACGCGCGCCATCCTGGCCATCACAGGCGCCCTGCCCTGCGTCTCGAAGAGCCACCCGGAACCGCTCGCGAGCCGAAGGTACCTCGTGCCCTGGCGCTCGACGACCTTCGCAACGACCACCATCTCCCCTGGCTGCACCCTGACCTCGGTCTTCGCGTCGCTGCCGTCCACGGGCTGCGATCGCACCGCCACTGGCTGATCGCAGACGTTCACAAAGGCCTGCAGGTTCGAGGCCCTGCCCCTGTCGCTCCATCCCGCCACGAATGCTCCGGCGGCCGCGCGGCTCCTGTCGAGGCTCGGCCAGTTGTCCAGCCACGTGGCGTGCTGCTTCCAGTACGAATGCGGTGCGGACTCGCCCATGCCAGCGGCCGCGTCCCCCTCCTCGTCGCAGTCGGGGCGAGGCGGGCAGGGGAGGATGCAGGGCGGGTCGGGAAAATCCGCCGGCCCTGTCGGTGTGTGCGAGGGGGTTGTCTGTTCGAGTCGTCGTCTCGGTCAGTCGTCGTCTGCGTCGCCCCCTCTCCCTGCACCCTCCTCAAGCCCGTCAGCAAGAGAAAAACCTCGAAATGTCGTATCGAATCGAAGGGAATCCCCTTCCCTTTGATCCCTTCCCCGCGCCAGGGCGCCTGGGGGGGGTCCCAGAGGGGTCTCGGGGGGGGTCGCCACCCAAATACGCTTCCCCCCCACGCGATTCCGAAACCCTCGCGCGGTCCCCGCGCGGTCCTGGAACCCCCGAGCAGTCCCGGAAGCCCAAAGACGTCCCCAGGAATTCTCCACGAGACCTCCAAGAGGCACCCAGACTTGCAAGAATCTTCCACAGGGTGCCCAAGGGGGCCCCAAGAGGCCTCCATGGCAGTCACCCGACAGGGTCCCCGGAGGCAAAAATCATTTATTTTCTTTAGGAATTTGACAAATTTGGGCGTTCTCGCCTACTTTCTGCTTCCGCTCAAAGACAGCCGAAGAGGCCCTAGGGATCGCCCAAAGACGGCGCAAGAGGCGTCTTAGAGCGCTCCAAAATAAACCAAGAGAACCCCAAGACAGCCCAAAACGCCCCCAAGACGGCCCAAGAGGCCCCCGAGACGGCTCCAAGAGCGTGCTTGACGGGGAACTTGAACAGACATTTCGAGCCCTCGGCCCCGAGAAGCTCCACGGAGGCCCCAAGACGTTCCCAAGAGGCCCCAAGGAGCCCAGGCCCTCAGGACACCCGAAAATGCCCCCAAGAGGCCCCCAAGAGACCCCAAATTCCTCCCGAGAGCCCCCAAGAAACATCCCTGAGGACTCGGGCCCACGTCAGCGTCGTCGTCGTCGCCGCCGCCACCGCAGCCGCCGTCGTCGACGTCCCCTTCAGGGTCGGGGGCACCTGCCGTAAGGCCTTCGCAATAGTCCATGTGGGCGCCCTCTTGGCACAGCCCAGAGGTGGACCAGAGCCGCGCCAGGCACGGCCGCGCCACGCGCTCCTCGAGGTCCATCGTGCTGGTCCTCCCCGTCGACAGGAAGACGGAGGGCCAAGAGAGCGGCCGCAGGCACAGAGCGTCGACTGTCCGCGCTGGGACTTCCCTGGGTCGGCGCTGGGACCCCCTCCCCGACGCACCCCTCCCCAGCGCGCGGCGGGCGCCGGGGGCGGCGCCTCCGGCACCGCCAGGAGCGTGGGACCGGGGGGCCGAGCGCCGATCCGCAGGAGCCCCTCGCGGAGGCCCCTAGAGGCCAGGCCCGCGCGCCGACGCCTGGCCCTCCCGAAGAGCGACGCGAGGCTGTGCCTCTGGGGCTCCACCGTCCTCACCTCTCGGGGGAGCCCGCTGCCCCCCTCACCGGCCCTGGCCGGGCCCCTCGGGCCCAGGATCGGCGCAACGTTCCGCCCGAAGCCCAGAGGCAGCTGACGCCCTCCGTCGTCGTCGTCGCCGTCGCCGTCGCCGTCGCCGTCGCCGTCGTCGTCGCCGTCGCCGTCGCCGTCGCCGTCGTCGTCGTCGTCTTCGTCGTCGCCGTCGTCGACCTCCAGGTCCACCGAGAACATGGTCGCCATGCGGCTCTGGGGGCGCGCTGTGCCTGGGGAGCCGGCGGCGGCCTCGCGCCGTGCGGCCTCGGGCGCGCCGCTCCTCTCGGCGGTCCCCTCGGCCAGGACGCCTGGAGGCCGGATTTCGCACGGGTCCACGGATAGCCCGGGCTCGCCCGCCCGCACCCCTGCCCCTCCTCGCCCCCCCGCCTAGCCTGGCCCTGTCGGTTGCGCAGGTCCGCCGCGGTGCTGCCGCGCGCGGGCGTGCGCGGGGCTGCCCAGAGCGAAAAAAGGTCAGGCTATCGGCTGGCACCGCCCCCCTGCCCCCCCATCGGACAACCTGGGCTACAGTCGGGGCGTTGACCTAAGGAACCCCTCTTTTTTTATAAGTTAAACTTCGATTTCCGATCGAAAACATAAGGAAAACCTGAGGCAAGCTGTGAGACACTTAAGGAACGCGGAGCCCCTCCCCAACCAAAAGGGTTCCTTCTTCAGGGCCCCGACTGCATCGCCGAAAAATGAGAGACGATCTCCTGCTCGGCGGCGCGCACAAGGGGGGTGGCGCAGGGTGTGGCGGCCTTCTGGGCGGGCGGGGTGCTTCCTACTGGGCGGGTGGGGTGCCTCTTAGAAGGCCCTTCTCAGAAGGGCCCAGATGCTTGCAAAAGGGCTGCTCGGAAGCGGGGGAGGCTTCTAAGCAGACCCCCGCCTCCTCAGAAGCACCCTGCCTCCTTCTTAGGAGGCCCCCCCCCTCGCGCCACGCCCTTGTACGCGCCGCCAGCCTGCGTTCAAGAGACGTCTGGCGGACGGACGGACTCCGCCCTCAACGTCCTTGCCTGTGCCTCTGCCTGGAGGGGGCAGTGCCAGGCAACGAGGCCATCAAAAGCTGATCTGGGACGAAAAAACACTCCCAGGGAGAGGGTCGGGACCTCTGGGGCCCACAGATTGAAAAATAACTTGGCCGGTCACACACACACACACACAGACCGAACTCCGACATACGGGCGCTATGGAAAGATCACGTCGGGCCTCTTCGCCACGCTACGTGCCTCGGAAACCACGCGTTTCGGCATGGCATCGGACAATGCTGTGTAGAGACATATTCGATAGCTCTAGACATCATTTCCCGCAACGCTTTGGTTTTGAACGACGGCATCGGATATCAGGAAGGAGTCAGGCGGGGGGAACAAGCAAACAAGCAAACAAACAAAAAGTGGCCCCGGTCGAGCGAAGAAATCAGCAGCGCAGACACGCAGGGTCAGCAGCGCTTTAGCTGTCTTTGGGAGCATCGCTGGGGCTTGCTTGACTGTTCTCTTGGCCCCCTGCATCAGACGCAGGCAGGCCGAGTGCAGAATCGGATCCGGATACATCGGGAATCTCGGAGAGCCATCGGGTCTGGAGGACGTGTCGGGCGCCGCGGCCCTTCCAGAGCGCTCCAGAACGCTGCGAAAGCGCTCTAAACGCTCCCCTGGCACGTTGGGGCGTGGTAGAACGCCATGTGCTGTCTAGATTGGTTCCGGAAGTCTTCTGATACGGGCCCCCCCTCCCCTTGCCGAAATTCGTTGCATGCACCGCCCAGCCGTCCCGAAAGTACGAGGCGCTCTGACCGGTTCTCTGGGGCTATCCAAAGATCTCCAAGGCTTTCATGACGGCTCAGGACGGCCACCAAGGCCGCCAAGCCCCTCAGAACCCCCCAAGAGACCCCAAAAAGACCCCGAGAAGACTGAGTGGTCCCAAGAAGGCCAAGACCATACAAAAACCTGTGGAGCTCCAGGGGTGGGAAACTTTGCGCTTCCCGGGGGGACTCTCGGCTCAAGCTGTTCCAAGAGGGCATTGGAGGAGCCAAAGAGCAGCCAAAAGAGACCACTTAGGTCGTCAAGAAGAGCCCCAGATGGCCCATGACAGCCCCAAGAGGGTCCCTTGTGGACCCCGAACAACCCAAGATAGCCCCAAGGTGAACCCAAGGGAACTCCAAGATGGCCCCAAGAGAGTCCAAGACAGCCGAGAGGACACAAGACGGCACCAAGACCGCCCCAAGATAGCGAAAGAGAGTCCAAACAAGGCCCCAAGACGGGAGTCAAAGACAGCCCCATGACGGCCTAGATCGGCCCCACGAGAGTCCCGAGACGAGAGGTGTCACGGTGCTAAAAGCGTCGCCACACACGGTGTTGCGCTGGGACGGTGGCGGAACTTGCCGCACGCAGCTGGATCCGCCGCCCCCTGCTTGCAGGGGTGCACGGCGTGCTGGATGAGCTGTCAGGTTTTGGTTTTGGTTCTTTTTCCAAAAGAACTCCCCAGTGGGCTCCGGCAGAACCCGCCGGCCACCCGGAAAATCCCCAAACGTGCTCAACGACCGCAAAAAATCCTCCAAAAAACGGCCGTTTCGCTCGGGACATCCTCAAAAAATCGCGAAGATGGCCCAAGATGGCCTCCAAGTCCGCCCGAGATGGTCCAAGACGGCCTCCAAAACGGCCCAAGAGAGTCCAAGACGGCCCAAGACGGCCCAAGAGGCCCCCCAGAGGCCTCCCAGACGGCCCAAGAGGCCTCCAAGAGGTCCTCCAGGAGAGTCCGAAGAGGCCAAAATCATTGATTTTCCTTGGTTTTTGAAGGATTCTGGCATTTGCGCCTTTTCGGCTCTCCGACGGCTCGAGACGGCCCAAGAAGCCCCCAAGATCGCCCAAGAGGCCCCCAAGAGAGCCCCATGATGGCCCAAGTGGCCTCCAAGATGGCCCCTAGAGGGCCCCAAGAGGGCCCAAGAGGCCTCCAACACGCCCAAGATGGCCTCCAAGACGCCCAAGATGGCCTCCAAGACGGCCCTGGAGCGCCCCAAGAGGGTCCCCCGTTGGCCCAGAAAGGCCCCCAAAACGGCTCCCGACGGCGTCAGACGTGCCAGGAACCCACCAAGATGGCCGAAGTTGGCTCGAAGCTGGCCCAAAAGGGCCCAAGAGGCCCCCAAGAGGGCCTCCAGGAAGGCCAAAAGATGCCCAAATCACTGATTTTCCCAAGGTTTTTGATGGATTTGGGCATTTCCCTTTTTTCGGCCTTCCGACGGCCCGAGACGGCCCAAGAGCCCCCAAAGATCGCCGAAAGATCGCCCAAGAGGCCTCCAAGACGGCGACGATGACCATCAAGACGCCCACGTGTTCCCCGAAGGCTTTCCAAACCGATTCGGGGAACACATGGTCCGATGGCTTGGCAGGTCTGGCCTCAACGTTCGGCCACATAGGCGCTTCCACAAAGGCAGGGGGCGGCGGTGATTCGCCGTAGGCGTCTTCGATCCGCCGCCCCCTGCTTGCAGGGGTGCACGGCGTGCTGGATGTTTCAGGTTTTGGTTTTGGTTCTTTTTCCAAAAGAACTCCCCAGTGGGCTCCGGCAGAACCCGCCGGCCACCCGGAAGGCCCCCAAACGTGCTCAACGACCGGAAAAAAATGCCCAAAAACGGCCGTTTCGCTCGGGCCATCCTCAAAAAATCGCGAAGATGGCCCAAGATGGCCTCCAAGTCCGCCCGAGATGGTCCAAGACGGCCTCCAAAACGGCCCAAGAGAGTCCAAGACGGCCCAAGACGGCCCAAGAGGCCCCCCAGAGGCCTCCCAGACGGCCCAAGAGGCCTCCAAGAGGTCCTCCAGGAGAGTCCGAAGAGGCCAAAATCATTGATTTTCCCTTGGTTTTTGAAGGATTTTGGCATTTGCGCCTTTTCGGCTCTCCGACGGCTCAAGACGGCCCAAGAAGCCCCCAAGATCGCCCAAGAGGCCCCCAAGAGAGCCCCCTGATGGCCCAAGTGGCCTCCAAGATGGCCCCTAGAGGGCCCCAAGAGGGCCCAAGAGGCCTCCAACACGCCCAAGATGGCCTCCAAGACGCCCAAGATGGCCTCCAAGACGGCCCTGGAGCGCCCCAAGAGGGTCCCCCGTTGGCCCAGAAAGGCCCCCAAAACGGCTCCCGACGGCGTCAGACGTGCCAGGAACCCACCAAGATGGCCGAAGTTGGCTCGAAGCTGGCCCAAAAGGGCCCAAGAGGCCCCCAAGAGGGCCTCCAGGAAGGCCAAAAGATGCCAAAATCACTGATTTTCCCAAGGTTTTTGATGGATTTGGGCATTTCCCTTTTTTCGGCCTTCCGACGGCCCGAGACGGCCCAAGAGCCCCCAAAGATCGCCGAAAGATCGCCCAAGAGGCCTCCAAGACGGCGACGATGACCATCAAGACGCCCACGTGTTCCCCGAAGGCTTTCCAAACCGATTCGGGGAACACATGGTCCGATGGCTTGGCAGGTCTGGCCTCAACGTTCGGCCACATAGGCGCTTCCACAAAGGCAGGGGGCGGCGGTGATTCGCCGTAGGCGTCTTCGATACCCTCGTCCTAGACCTGCTTGGCTGAACATCCCCAGACATCCGACGGCCCGATGTCTTCGAGACGCGAGCCCTGGGGCCTCTCGGCCCCTCCCCTGGGCGGGCTGCTCATCCCGAGTCGGTCTGGACGGCCCCAGGGCCCGCAGCCAGCCTGTAGAGGCCCAACACTGCAGCGGCAGCAAACGGCCGCCTCCTTTCCGCCGCGCCGCCCGCTGCCCGTGCCTGGGGTCCTCGGGCCCTTGGAGGGGGCGAAGGCACGCTAAACCGAGAAGCTCGAACCCTTGGACGAGGGTTCGTGCCACCACCGCGGCCTGAGGTCCGCGGGTCGAGGCACTCCGCGTCGCCCCGCGGGGCCGCCGACATGTCCGGGGCGCAGCGCAGAGGGGGGCGAGCGCGGGGGCGGACGGGCCTGAGGCCGACGCCTCCTGGCAAGATGCCCTGAGCTGAACGGCTGTGGAAAGGAATGGGGGCGGGGTCCAGGGGAGCCCGGGGGCACCGGGAGGAGGAGGAGGCGGAGATGGCGGAGGAGGCGGAGGAGGAGGACGAGAAGGAAGAGGAGAGGGAGGAGGAGGAGGAGGAGGAGGAGGAGGAAGAGGAGGAAGAGGGATGCTGCCATGCTTCTTGGTGTTGGTGCGGTTATCGTGTTTGCCATGTGCTGCATGAGATGTACCGTCGGGGCGTTGACCTAAGGAACCCCGAATAAGGAACGAGGCCCCTTTTTCCCAATAAGTTCAACCTCGATTTCCCATGGAAACCTCAGGAAAACCTGCGGCAAACTGTGAAACAATCAAGGAACACCGAGCCCCTCCCCAACGAAAAGGGTTCCTTCTCCAGCGCCCCGACTATATGTTTGCAGTGCTTCTCTCCGCTCACCCATCCGCCATCCTGTGCCAGTCATGGACCCGAGCTCGCATTGAGCTGCGGTCACACTTCAGTCCCCCCCCCCACGGGGGCGGTGCCCAGACCTGCCCCGCAGACGTTTCGACAAAGGCAACTTTGTTGTCGTAGACATTTCGACGAAACGAGCCCCGAAGACACCGTAGACATTTCGATGCTTCGACCGTCGAAACGTCTACGCAGAAGGCATGCGAGGCGCAGACATTTCGGCCCGCTTCACTCTCGAAGACGACGCAGACATTTCGACGGCAACGCATTTCTTGATGTGGTAGACATTTCGACGCCCCAGCACCCCCTACTGTCGCAGACATTTCGACAGGCTGACGTCTCCTTCTGTCGTAGACATTTCGACGGCAGTACATTTTTTATGAAACAGACATTTCGACGCGCGAGCGCTTGGGAGCGCCGGGGAGCGCTTGGGCGCGCCTGAGAGCGCCTGGGAGCGCTTGGGAGCGCCTGGGCTGAAGACCTTGGAGCGCCTGGGAGCGTCTGGGAGCGCCTGGGAGCGCCTGGGAGCGCCTGGGGGCGCCCGGGAGCGCTTGGGAGCGCTTGGGAGCGCTTGGGAGCGCCTGGGAGCGCCTGGGAGCGCTTGGGAACGCTTGGGAACGCTTGGGAGCGCCTGGGAGCGCCTGGGAGCGCCTGGTGCCGCCCATGGAGGGGGGGAAGCCAGACTCGCTGACAATGAGGCCATGGGCCTGGATCACGATCTCTTCTGGGCTGGTCGGGGGCTGGAGTTATTGTGCGCATTCGTCTTCCACCCCATCCTGCACGCAGAGCTGTTGAACGCAGGGGCCAGCCGAGGGTGTCCACCCATCTTGCGTATCCATCATCATGGTTTCCTTCTCTCCTTGCGATCATGTCCCTGCTGCTTTATTTCTGTTCTGTCCTTGCTGCGCCTGCGCTGCCTCTTCGCGCTGCTCACGGCGACCGTGGTAGAGGCGGCCAAGTGCGAGATCAGTCACTCGCCCACTCGCGCCCGTCCACCACCTTGAGGTTCTTTGATGGGGAGAGGCAGCGGGGGATGTGTGCTGAAGGTGGCGGGTGGCTTGCCCCGTCTTGCTCGTGAACTGACTACCTACCAGACCACCCCAACCCAACCCGAAGACCCGAATTTGACCCGAATTTCGGGTTGGGGGGGTACGGCTTCCATGTGTTTGTTCAATGTTCCCCGACCCCCCCCCACTGGAAATCGAGGATAAATTTGGGCCTTCGGGTTGGGTTGGGGTGGTTTGGTGGGTGGTGATGAACTGTGTGCCGCAGGCACGCTGGCCACTTCGCAGTCCAGCGATGCCTGGACTGTCCTGCCTGCCCCCTGCGCGGCTGCGATCGCGCGCGGGCCCACTGACGCCGCGGGCGGACCGCCCCCGGGGCCTGGCAGAAGAACAAAGCAGGAGGAGCAGGAGGAGCAGGAACGGCTACGGAAAGGGGACGGGGGGGTGCAGGCGGGGGAGAGGGCGCAGAGCGAGGGGCGCCAGCGGGAGGGAGGGGGGAGGAAGTGCGAGGGGGACTGGCAGGGGTTGCGGGGCGCGGGGAGGAGAGAACGGATTGCGAGGTCGAGGAGGGGGGTAGAGGAGGGGGGGGAGGGGAGGGAGGGGAGTGGCGGAGGAGCGAGGGGGACCTCGAAGAGCGAGGAGGAGGGAAGAGGGAGCAGGGAGGAGGAGGAGCAGCAAGTGTAAGTTGAGAAGAAGGAAGAGCAGGAGGAGGAGAACTGCCAGGAGGAGGAGAACTGCGGAGTGCGAGGAGGAGGAGGAGGAGGAGGAGGAGGAGGAGAAGAAGAAAAGGGAAGGGCGAGGAGGAGAACTAGGGAGAAAAGGAGGAGACGGAGGGGCAGAAGGAGGACAGGAGGAGAATACGGGGAGGAGGAGCAGGAGGAGGAGCGAGGAGGACAGAGGAAGACAGAGGAAGACAGAGGAAGAGCGAGGAGCCAGGAGGAAGCAAGGGAAGAAGAGGACCAGAGGAGACCCTGAACACATCGCTGCCGCTGCAATGCAGCCCCCTGTCCAGGAGCCCCCTCCTCATCCACCAAGAACAGTATTCCCCTTTTCGACCGGCGAGCGCCCGCTGGAAGACTGAGGGGCCTGCATGCCGAAGGTTCTGCCCGTGTGGGGGCTGAAGCGGTGACACTCACAAGGCCAAGCCACAAGACGAGGCAGAGCCCCACGGCCCTGCCGCACCTGTGGCGGGACTAGGAGGGGTGAGATCTCATCGGCTCCAGCTTGGCCATCCACGACCAAGCTAAAGTTCGCCAGCATAGCTGTGCAAAGCACGGTGGCATTGAGAAGGAACCCCTCTGCATCGTGAAAGTGTCCGGGGCGCCCGAGCAAGCGCACGATTGTGAAAGGCAACTACCAAGCAACTGGAGATGGTTGGTTATGAAATGTGCGAACATGTGAAAACTGAGCATGGCCAAACGAGAACTCGACGTTGACAGAAAATTACCCTGCGACGTACCCAACCTGCGTGCATCAAATGGCAAGAGGAGTATGCCAACATTAGCAGGAACAACGACAGTGTAGACGCGGCGATTTGCTGTGCAAGCTACATGGGATGCGCATGCGCTGCACGATTCACAGGACGACGATCGAAAGAACGAGGATTGAGGCCCCAGGATCGAAGAGGAACGGGTACGGGAACGAGGGGTAGGAGAGGGATGGAATGGAGGGCGGGGGGGGCGAAAGGCCATCGCGGAAGCAGCAGCATGCATGGAGAAGGTGAGGCGGGGAATAGGACGACGATGAAAGTGGCGGGAGGAGACAGAAGACTGCCGCGTTTTTCAAGTGCGAGCTAAACCCGCAGCGCTGCCTGCGCCATGTCGTCGCAGAGTTCCACATGATAAAACTTGTTTAGAGTGCAAGGAACGAGCGAGGCGTAGCTCGCCCGCTAGCTTCTCCGCCTCCTTCCCGCACATTTCAGCGCGGGAGCTGAACGCTCGCAGGCGCGCCGCCAGGTCTGCGGGCGGCCCGCGGGAAAGAAACTCAAGGCCGGGGTCGCGTATCATCAATCGGTTGTCCATCGTCCAAAGTTGCACTGGCGACGTACTGGTTGAACGCGGAGCGAGCAGCATCACGCGCGTGCCTGAACGCCACGCAGGTACAGTGCACGCGCGATTGGGACTTCAGGTCGATCACGCGCGTCTCCACCAGGCGACTTCAGGTAGATCACGCGACAGTTTCACAGATCGCAGCCCCCCAGGGATGGCGAGGTCTAATCTGTATCCCCGTAGGGCGTCACTCCGCTGGGCCCCCCACGCAGCCTTCGAAAGTGGCGACAGTTTCACAGATCGCAGCCCCCCAGGGATGGCGAGGTCTAATCTGAATCCCCGTAGGGCGTCACTCCGCTGGGCCCCCCAGCAGCCCTCGAAAGTGGCGACAGTTTCACAGATCGCAGCCCCCCAGGAATGGCGAGGTCTAATCTGAGTCCCCGTAGGGCGTCACTCCGCTGGGCACCCCAGCAGCCCTCGAAAGTGGCGACAGTTTCACAGATCGCAGCCCCCCAGGGATGGCGAGGTCTAATCTGAGTCCCCGTAGGGCGTCACTCCGCTGGGCCCCCCAGCAGCCCTCGAAAGTGGCGACAGTTTCACAGATCGCAGCCCCCCAGGGATGGCGAGGTCTAATCTGAATCCCCGTAGGGCGTCACTCCGCTGGGCCCCCCAGCAGCCCTCGAAAGTGGCGACAGTTTCACAGATCGCAGCCCCCCAGGGATGGCGAGGTCTAATCTGAGTCCCCGTAGGGCGTCACTCCGCTGGGCCCCCCAGCAGCCCTCGAAAGTGGCGACAGTTTCACAGATCGCAGCCCCCCGAGGGATGGCGAGCAGTCGAAAGTGGCGAATCTGGCGAGGTCTAATCCCCCGTAGGGCGTCACTCCGCTGGCCCCCCAGCAGCCCTCGAAAGTGGCGACAGTTTCACAGATCGCAGCCCCCCAGGGATGGCGAGGTCTAATCTGAGTCCCCGTAGGGCGTCACTCCGCTGGCCCCCCAGCAGCCCTCGAAAGTGGCGACAGTTTCACAGATCGCAGCCCCCCAGGGATGGCGAGGTCTAATCTGAGTCCCCGTAGGGCGTCACTCCGCTGGCCACCCCAGCAGCCCTCGAAAGCGACGACAGTTTCGCAGATCGCAGCCCCCCAGGAATGGCGAGGTCTAATCTGAATCCCCGTAGGGCGTCACTCCGCTGGGCACCCCAGCAGTCCTCGAAAGTGGCAACAGTTTCACAGATCGCAGCCACCCAGGGATGGCGAGGTCTAATCTGAGTCCCCGTGGGGAGTCACTCCGCTGGCCACCCCAGCAGCCCTCGAAAGTGACGATAGTCTCGCAGATCGCAGCCCCCCAGGGATGGCGAGGTCTAATCTGAGTCCCCGTAGGGCGTCACTCCGCTGGCCCCCCCAGCAGCCCTCGAAAGTGGCGACAGTTTCACAGATCGCAGCCACCCAGGGATGGCGACCGCAGGCGGAAGGAGGCGGGAGGTGGAGACCACAGTGCTCTATTCAAAACGAGTACCCAACGCAGGAGGGTTGGGAAAAAACGTAAATTCGTAAAGTATTGGGAACATTGGAATTCAGTCCAAGGAATTCCTTAGCGACAGCCCCAATGCTGATGGAATGGGCCCAAGGCCACTAGATACTATTCAAATGTCGCTAGCGGGTTAAAAGCAAGGCGTCTCTGCGAGCAGAAATACGATGATGGACACGAAAGCGAGCCCCCAGGCGTCCCCGACGAAGAAATCTGCACGAGCGGTACCATAGTTTCGATCGCATCTTGAACCGCGTATGGACCAGCGCGAATCCGGCGCACCCCCTCGATGCAAAGCTAGGGAGGTCCAAAGGACACGACAACAATCAACCGCATCGGCGAAAACATCGCCGCACTTGAAACTTGATTTTTAGCTACGCATCGCCAGGGGGAGGTGGGGCGCACCACCAGCTTTGCGCGGAGGCGCGCTGGGCAAGGGCCGAAATTTCCTATGTGTTCCCCTGAATGCGAAATTTACGAGGATGGAGATCCGGCTGGGCGACCGGACTCTGCACAGGCGTTTGCAGCGCAAGTACTGGTAGTGCGCCGCCCGAGGGCACCAAGCCAGGACCGCGAAAGCACGGCGAAAGAGCAAGATATTGCGCCGGCCGGATACGAGGGCGGCGACGAGAAATCGCAGCTCATATGTCAAATTCCACCCTAACAGAATTAAGTACAAACATTGCTCGGATAATGAACCATATCAGGTTCGATGCATCTGGTCATTCTTGTTTACCTCACAAGAAAGAGAATAACAAATAGAAAAACTCTTAGTGCTGGCCAAGGGCCAAAATTACCTGGCTGTTCCCCGAATGCGAAATGTGCGAGGACGGAGATCCAGCTTGGCGACCGCACTCTGCACAGGCGTTTGCAGCGCAAACACTCGTAGGGCACCACCCCAGGGCATCAAGCCGGGACCGCGAAAGCACAGCAAAAGAGCAAGATATACACCAGCCAAATACCAAGGCGGCGTCGAGAAATCGCAGCACACATGTCCAATTCCAGCCTAACAAAACTATACAGAACTGAAGACAAACATTGCTTGGAGAATGAACCCATCTTGGGATCGATGCGTCGGGTCGTCTAAGAGAACGAGTTTCACGGGCGCTCGCGTTGGGAACATTCGGAGGCGCGTTTCGAACCGGGGGGGGGCCCCCCAACACTCGGCGCCGTCGATCAAAACCAGAGGGGCTCCCCTCCCCCCCAAACCCGCCCCTCCCGAACCCCCTCCCCCCCCTCCCAAGGGGGGGCGGGGGGTTGAACCCCCCCCCCTCCCCCCCCTGGCGCCGGCGCCAGCGGCCGCCAGCAGCGCCGACGACGGGGACGCAGCGACGATGACCAGAGGCAGCCCAAGCAGGGGGAGGGGGGGGATCAAACCCCCACCCCCCGCCACCCCTTGGCGCCGGCGCCGACGCTGGCGCCGGCGACGGCAGGGACGCAGCGACGATAACCACCACTACCACCACCACCACCCTCACTACCACCACCACCACCACCTCAACCCACCACCACCACCACCAACCCACCACACAACCACACACCACCACCACCACCACCACCACCACAACTCACCACCACCACCACCACCACCACAAAAAAAAAAAAAAAAAACACTACCACCACCACCACCGCCACAATCTACCACGCCACCACCACCAACGCCACAACCACCACCACTACCAGCAGCACAACCCACCACCACCACCACCACCACCACCACAAACCACCACACCACCACCACCACCGCCACCACCACCACCGCCACCACCACCACCACCAGCACCACGTCCACAAACCACCGCCACCACCACAACCCACCACCACCTCCACAAACCACCACCACACCACCACCAAAACACCACCACCACCACCACAACCCACCACCACTTCCACAAACCACCACCGCCACAACACCATCACACCACTACCACCACCACCACCCATCACCACAACCACCACCACCACCACCACCACAACAACAAACCACCACACCACCACCACCACCACCACCACCACCACAACCACCAGCACCGCCACCACCACCACCACCGCCACCACCACCACCACAACCCACCACCACCACCACCACCACTTCCGTCCTCGTCGACGCTCCCCGCAGCCGCCGACCGCCGCCGCAGGCGCCGGCGCCGGCCCAGAAAAGGAAATCGTCGTCCCCGCCGACGCCGCCGCCAGCCGAGGAGAGGGAGAGAGGAGAAGTAGGGGAATGGGGGGGAAGGGCGGGGGGGGGTTCGAACCCCCCCCCCAATCCTTGGGGGGGGGTCCAGTTCCAACCCTACCCCCCCTCCAAGCGACCACAGAACGCGCTCTTTCGGTCGTCTTCTTGCTAACTTCACAGGAAAAACTAGCAACAAGTAGAAAGAGCCCGACACCCACCAATCACTGCGAACACAAAGGCGGACTGTTGGAAATGCCCAGCCTTAGAGACCATGCAGTCAGAGGGAGGCTCAAGCGAAACGCCAGTATCGCCCTACCGTCATGCCTAGTGGTGCAACGACGAGAAATTACACTTGCACGCACGCACGCACGCACGCAAGGCCATAATACAGTAGGCCGCGTCGGCAAGAAAATCAAGAGGGAAGCAGTGCTCATGGGGGAAAGCGCGAAGCCATAGCTACACAGGATAAGGACGACGAGGAGCATGCGAAACGTGCAGAGGACAGTACGCAGGCAAACGGGCTCACACACTCCACGAGTGCCCCTCCATTGTGGTGTCCATCTGGTGCCCCCAGTGTCCATCTGGCTCCACCAATGTCCATCTGGTATGCCCTATCCCCTGCTCCCCTCCTCAGCCGTTCTCTCCCCTCTCGCCGCTCCCATCCTTCCCGCCCCTCCCTCTCCCCCCCCTCCTTTGCTCCCCATCTCTCGCTATCCCGCTCCCTTTCCCTGTCCTTCCCCTCCCCCTCTCCCTGTTCTCTTCTGAAAGAAAAGACTACAAAAATCAGATATGTTATGAGGTCCGCGCGGATTTCTTGAGTCGGTGCTGGAACCTCCTGTCCTGACGCGCTCTGCACGCCAGAGGCACCGCCTCCCTAACAGCCCAGCGCCGAGCCAAGGAATCCAGGCAGACCTCCGCAAGTCATGAATATGTCGGTGTTCTGCTCCTCGATCACCTCCATCCCTGACCATCCCGTCAACCCACCCCTCCAGAAGGAGGAGGAGAAGGAGTGAGGAGGGGAGGAGCAAAGAGAGGAGGAGTTGAGGGGGAAGAAGAGAGGCAGGGGGACAGAAAAACCATATCGATGTCCATCCCAAATCTCCGATGCCGCGACTGTTTCACGATGTGGGCCCCTGGAACCCTCGACACCCTCCCCTGGACCAGCTTTTCATGTCCGGCGATTTTGACCAGTACCCTGGGGCCCAAAACGAACCTCCAGAGACCCAAAACTAGCCGTCGCATTCTGTCCGCGACGCCGAAGCCTGGGCATGGTGGATGTCCCCGAAGTCACTGGAGACCTCCGGAAGCCTCCACAGGCCAGTGGAGGCCCAGCAAGGAAGCAAAACATCAAAAAACCTCGATCACCCCCCAACTCCCACCCATCCCGCACTCCCTCTGCATCCTCTGCTTCCCATCCCTCCCTCCCTCCCTCCCGCCCTCCCTCCTCCCCCCTCGGGCCATCCCGCCCCCCACGGCCAGCTTCCCAACTTAGCGGTCCACGGTCGACTGTCGAGGTGGGAGAGGCCCAGACTCCTTTGCGTGCTGAGAACATCTCGACTGATATCTTGTTCGAACTTTGTGGCATCCAGGGGCCCCTGCGGGGGGCCGTGGGGCCGTCGATTCACGAGCCTGGGCGAAAAGTCCGTCCTTGGGAAGGGGTCGAGATCTCTGGGGGTCAGTTGCGCAAAGATCACGGCGTCGAAGAGGGAGGGAGGGAGGGAGGGAGGGAGACGAGACGAGACGAGACGAGACGAGACGAGACGAGACGAGACGAGACGAGACGAGACGAGACGAGACGAGACGAGACGAGACGAGACGAGACGAGACGAGAGAGAAGAGACGACGGGACGGGACGGGACGGGACGAGACGAGACGAGACGAGACAACGAGACGAGACGATACGAGACGAGCGCGCGGTACCGCCGGAGGTGGGGCCCTTCAGGGCCTGCCCGGGGGGGCTGGAGCCCTCGGTGCATGTTGTCCATGTGCTGCCGAGCTGGTGGACGCTGGAAGTCGGAGTGCCGAGTTCTGAGCTGGTGGACGCTGCAGGTCGATGGGTGGAGGTGGAAGTGGGGAGTCGGAAGCCGGATGCGGGGAGAGGGAGGGAGGGAGGGAGGGAGGGAAGGGCAGCAGCTGGCGTGGGCCCCAGGACATGAACCCCAAAGCCCGGGGGTCCCCCCTGTGTGACGGGGCTGGGGGCCCACTCGGGTGCCGACTCGGATGCCCCCGGGCCCGAGGGAGGAAGGGAAGGGCCGGGAGGGATGGGAAGGAAGGAGCGGGGAGGACGGAGAGGGGTCAGATAAATTGTTACGGCTGCCGAGGCGGTCCCGTTCGCGGGCGCTGGTCCTTTCTGGGAGCGCCCAGGGCCGTGGCGCAGGGACGAGGGTGCTGCCAGCTGCCGAAAAGGTCCCAAAAGTCTGCACACCCTCGAGCCTCGAATCACAATCCTCGAACCTCGATCCTCGATCCTCAAACCTCCCTTCATTCTCTCTCTCCCTCCAGCGCGCCTCCCGCAAAGCCACGGCGCAACGCCCGGCCGCGAGCGCGGCGTCCAACTGGGACGCCACGCACGACCTGCCAGCCTGCGTGAGGGGAAGCGTGATACCCTCCCTCCTCGTCCTCCTCCTCCTCATCCTCCTCCTCCTCATCCTCCTCCTCCTCCTCCTCCTCCTCCAAGCCCAGGTTCTCCGCCCCTGCCTCTCGCTGAAGGCGGCGCTGCATGCGATGGCGGCGCCTGGGCCTGCTGCTCAAGCAGCGACAGCCGGCGCTGCTGCTGAGTAGTGGGGCTCAAAATGACAAAGCCGTCCACAGGTTTATGTTGCTCCCATCGTACTTAAGGACAACATCCCAGAAATAATTTCGAGCACCCGAAGAAGTGTCCAAAGAGTGCCGAAACAGTGTCAGACGAGTGTCTCCCAGGGCCCGGCACGTGAAACCCCTCGAATTTCGGTACTTCTTTGGGGCTCGAAATTCTTTCTGGTGATCAAGGCTGAAGTAGGTCGGAACATCATAACCACAGGTGAGAAGCTGCTCGCGGTGGTGAAGCAGGACGGCATGGAGGTGGCGCTTTCGGCTACACGGCTGTGGACAGGCTGACCGAAGGCCTGCTCGGGCACACAGCCGCCCAGAGGAAGGAGGCCTACTTCGGCAACGGCTTCGACAGCTTGGCGCCTGCCACTGTGGGCAAACCCAACCTCGAGGCCAATTGCATCGGCTTGAAGGAGTCGAGAACATCTACTTGACCGAGTGCGAGGCGCCACCCGCGGTTGGTTTTGAACAAGCCTTGCACCACGGCACAATCAACAAGGAGACCCTGACGGGCGCCGTCGGCAACCCCCAGAGGGGGCCGATCACGGGGGAGCTCATCATCAAGCAGGTCCCTCCCATCCTCAGAGGCCAGCTGCACTGGCCAAACTGAGTCGAAGTCAGGGGGCGAGAACATCTACTTGCAGGAGTGTGAGTCGCCGCCGCACGTGGCGTTTGATCATGCTTTCGAGGAGAAGCTGCAGCAGCATCTCATCATGGAGGGCCAGCTCGAGAAGAAGCTTGCCGAGGCCCTCAACACGAAGATAAGTGAGCAGCTGAACGAGAGCATACTGCCGCTGCACAAGACCTTCAACCAGCTGGAGGGAAAGCTGCAGAAGCAGAACAAGGAGATGGAGGGTCAGCTCAACGAGACGCTTGCGGAGAACTCCTATAGAAGAGAAGCTGCAGCTGCTCGGGATCCTGCAGCCGCCGCAAGAGGTCTTTGAAAGGCAAGAGGGCAAGCTGCAGAAAGCACACGCAGATGGAGGACCAGCTCAACGAGAAGCTTGGGGAGGCCCTCGAGACGACGAAGGTGCAGCTGCGTGAGAGCCTGCAGCCGCTCCACATGGTCACCCACAAGCTGGTGGAGAAGCAGGGGCAGCAGCACGCGAACATGGAGGACCAGCTCGACGAGAAGCTAGACGGGGCCGTCAAGAAGACGAAGGACCAGCTGCTTGAGAACGTGCAGCCGCTGCACGAGATCGTCATGTCGATCGTCGGCGCCGCAAGATGAGGCTCGCGACGGCCGCCGTACCTGAGAGGACGCCCGCGCCGAGGTCCTCCCAAAAAAGGCAGCGTCGCACTCGGGCACGCGGGTGTGAGACGTGCCGCCGCTGAGACGGCGGTGTCCGCAGGCTTCGACGAGGGATCGGGGGGGCCAGCCACTGGGTCTCTGCTCCCGCAGGGCGGGGTGTGGGTGTCCTGGTAAGTGCCTCCACCTTCTCCATGCCTTAGCCTATGAACTGAAATGTCTCTAACATATCCTCCTCCTCCTCCTCCTCACCACCACCACCATCACCATCATCATCGTCATCATCAGCATCATCATCATCATCATCATCATCATCATCATCATCATCATCATCAGCATCATCATCGGCATCATCGTCATCATCAGCAGCATCATCAGTATCATCATCATCAGCATCAGCAGCATCATCAGCATCAGCATAATCAACATAATCATCATCACCCTCACAATCACAGTCGCCATCATCAGCATCATCAGCATCATCAGTATCATCATCATCACCACACTCATCAGAATCATCTCACTCATCATCAGCAGCATCATCAGTATCATCAGCATAATCAGCATCGTCATCATCATCCTCATCATCATCATCATCATCATCATCATCATCATCATCATCATCATCATCATCATCATCATCAGCAGCATCAGCATCAGCATCAGCATCATCAGCATCATCATCAGCAGCATCGGCAGTAGCATCATCATCAACAGCATCATCAGCATCATCACTGTCATCAGCATCAGCAGCAGCAGCATCCTCATCATCCGCATTGTCACCAACAGCAGCATCAGCATCAGCATCATCAGCAACATCATCCTCATCATCAGCATCATCAGCATCAGCATCAGCATCATCAGCATGATCATCATCAGCATCATCATCATAATCATCATCAACATCATCGTGATCCCATCATCATCATCATCATCATCAGCATCATCATACTCGTCCTCGTCCGCGTTCTCGTCCTCCTCCTCCTCATCATCCCGCGCATCGGCGTTCTCGTCCTCGTCTTCCTCCTCTTCGTCCTCCTCCTCCTCCTCATCCTCCTCCTCATCATCCTCGTCATCAGCATCATCAGCATCATCATCAGCAGCATGATCATCATCATCATCATCAGCATCACCACCAGCATCGTCATCATCATCATCATCATCATCAGCATCATCACCACCACCACCACCACCACCACCACCATCATCATCATCATCATCATCATCATCATCATCATCATCGTAATCAGCATCACCTTCAACATCATCATCATCATCATCATCATCATCATCATCATCATCATCAGCAGCACCATCATCAGCATCATCATTATATTCATCACCAGCATCATCACCAGCATCATCAGCGACAACAGCATCATCATCAGCATCACAATCATCATCAGCAGCAGCAGCAGTAGCATCATCAACAACAGCATCATCAGCATCATCAGCATCATCAGTATCATGAGCATCATGATAAGCATCGTCAGCATCAGCATCAGCATCATCAGCATCATCAGCATCATCATCAGTATTATCAGCATCATCAGCATCATCATAACCATCATCAGCATCAGCATCATCATCAGCAACGGCGTCATCACAGTCCTCATCATCATCACCACCACCACAATCACAATCACAATCACCATCACCATCGCCATCACCATCATCATCACTATCATCACCACCACCATCCTCATCATCATCCCCACCACCACCACCATCACCACCACCATCACCATCACCATCACCATCATCATCATCATCATCATCATCATCATCATCATCAGCATCAGCATCAGCATCATCATCATCCACAGATAACAGAAACAAACGCTTTGCCATTCCTACAGATAGTATGCCCGGTGGAGCCTGCAATGACTTCCAGCTGGGGGATATCGGGCGGGGCTCGGGTGGACTTGGCCTTGCAACGCTCCATATCTTCAGCCCCCCCCACCCCGCAACACCTCCCCCAGCACGAGACCGACAAACTTGCCGACAAGGGCCACCCCTTTGCTAGCCGTACTGTGCCAGCTCCAGAGGGCTTTCGGGTGGTCCTGCGTTCCAGTGCCATCTCGCGCCAGCTGGTCGGCTCGGCGATTCCCAAACCAAGCGCAATGCGGATATCCTTGGACGAGGGCCTGGTTCCAGGAGCAGTCAGACTTTGTCTTGCGCAACCCTATAGTATCCCATCCTGTATCGCAAGCTTTGGCCATGACCTGGGTCCAGATCTCAGAGAACGCCAACCAAGTCCAGTCCAGACTTCCATCGGCCCTGGGCCAGCGTGGGCTAAAGCCATGAGCACGGCATACAGGTCCCCCCCATTGGACCCGCCGCTCATGCGAATGCAACAAAATGCTCTGTAATTTAGCAGACATGTAGCGTTTGTGGCAGATCTAGATATTACTAATAAAACTAAACTAACATGCGCGTCGATTCCTGCAGAAGCTAAATTGTAGAATCATTCGTCTCGTAAAACTTCCAAGTCGCCCCCACAATGAAAATCAGTTTGAAAAGCACCACCATCAAATTCAACGGATCAGAGCCCCAGGGGAGGGACAATCGATAAGAACATACGTAAAGCACAAAGGGTTCGAGCCCCAGGAGAGTGAAGGCGAAGTCTATGGGGGCGAAGCCCACGGGGGGGCGAAAAACACTCCACGAGCACGTATCACAAGACAAAATCGTGCCTCCTGAGGTCTCCTGGGGCCTCCTGGGAGCGGGGGGGGCGAAAAACGCTCTTCGAACATCCGAATACAGAGAAGCACCTCCTTGGCCTCCCAGGAGCGGAGCGGCCGAAAAGTGTCTCCTTGGGGCCTCGTGGCGGCGGGAGAGCCGAAGACGCTCCGCGAGCACAGATCCCTGAAACGCCCTGGGGCCTCCGCAGTTGGCCGCAAGACTGCTCTGACGAATTCTCCTGTGCTGCTGAGTTGCGAGGAATGAAGGGGCCCTGAGACACACAACTAAATACACACACATAAAAGGATTCCCCATATTTTCCTAGATTTTCTGGGTTTCTGTATTCCCCCCCACTTCCCATATTTTCCCATATTTCTTGGGAGTGGACGATTAATTGTGTCTGTGTGGTTTTTTCCCTCCTGAAGGAAGGCGGAACGGCCGTTCTGGTATCCGCGAGTAGCAGCAAGAATGATCGGAAAGGCCCCCCTGTGGTGCCCAACTGCGAAGAAGTCTCAAGCGAAAAAGCCGCTCCAGCATCCAGCAGCAAGAATGATATGAAGGACCCCCTGTGGTGCTGAATTACGAAAAAAACTCAAGCGAAAAAACTGGTCTGGCATGAAGGACCCCCTCCTGTAGTGCCAAATGGCGAAGACGTCTCAGGCGAAACGGCCGCTCTGGCATCCGCAAGTAGCTGCAAGGTTGCTCTGAAGGATCCCCCATGTGGTGCTTAATTGCGAGGAGGTCTCAGGCGAGAGCGCCCTTCCTAAGGCTCGGCCCCTCTCTTGTCAGGGCTTCTCCGAGTGCACTGTATGGAAGTATCGCACGTGAGCGTTGAACTCTCATCACTGACAAATAATTATTGTTGATCCCCCCTCCGGTGACCATTGTATTCTTTTTATTGAACTGCTTCCCCCGGGGTTCGCACCTTTATTATCGAAAAAAATCACGGGGCTCAAACTGGGTTGTTGGCCCCTGGCTTACAACTACAACAACATCGGCTCCCGCCTGGTACCTCCTCACCATTTATTCCCAAATCGCGCTTTCTCTCGGGATTTCCTCACAATTTGTACACGAATCGCGCTCTCGCGCGGGACTTCCTCGCAGTTTATTCAGACGATGCGCCCTCGGCGCTCAGCAATCACGCTTTCGCTTTGGCTTCTCTCACGATTTGCTTGGGAATCGCGCTATCGCTCGAGACTTCCTCGCGATTCACGCAGGACCCACTCTTCAGCAACTCGCCTGCTCGACCTGGTCGCTTGGGCCCGCCTTCCCGACCGCTATGGATCTGCCCACCCGATCTGCCCGTCTGGTTCTACCAATTGTTTTCTGCTCCTTGCCCCCTCTCCTGCAAGTTTCTCTCGTGTTCCATTATTATCCCTCCCCCTTCCACCCGTCTTCTCTTCCCTTGTTTCAGGGGCTGCACTACATGCACGTGGCAGGTAAGGAAGATGTACACCCAAGGGGGTACGATCGAAAACGACGACAGCGGGTACCGAGGTTTTGGGATATACGTATTGATTGGCACGTAAGCAGATAGGAGCGAACAGTCTCAAAATGACTGTTGTAGTTGATGTTGTTGTTGTTGCTGTTGCTGTTGTTGATGTTGTTCTTGCTGTTGTTGTTGGTGGTGGTGCTGTTGTTGTGGGGCCGGTTTGGGCGGTGCCCCGAAACGCTTGAGCGTGAGCCTCAACTTTAAAAGAAATGCAGCCGGCGCAGAAGCGAGAGCGCCCAGGCGGAGATAGGTGATGTTCAACCAAACTGCAACCACTGTAATTACCCCTCACGCGCCATGCTTCTACATTATGCTTGCAACATGCATCCATCATGATGCCACCCCCCTCTGAGGGGAAATACATCAGGTTCGTGTCGTGCCGACTTCGGCGTTGGTTTCTGACACCGCGGGGATCGTTCAACCTTGAACGATCGGCCGTTTCCGAAACGTCTAAATCGTTCCACATCGAACGATTCTGGGTCGCCCGCGGCGTTCAACGTTGAACGCCGCTGGCGGGGTCGCCGCCGGTCCACACGACACGGACCGACCGTATACGAAAGGGGGGGCGACATTCCCTCGCGTAGATCGCCAGCCCAAGGAGGTCCAGCCGACGCCTCTCCCGAGGCATTCTCCCTCTTTCGGTTCGCTCGACACGTAAAAAATGTCAGTCCGACTTTGGGGAGCGGTGAGGAGTCGAAACGCTAGGGATTCGAGCCACAGGAACAGGGCAATGTATAGGAGCAGATATTAAGCACTAAGCAAGACTGAGGATCCGAGCCCCAGGACAAGGGCAATGTGTAGGAACACACGTGAGACACAGAGGAATCGAGCCCAAGCCGAGAGCCAATCTATGGGAACATGCGCGAAACACACACACACACACACATAGGCATCGAGCCCCAACTAAAGCGCAAAATATAGGAACATGCGTAAGCACCCAAAAAGGATCCGAGCCCAAGGAGAGGGGCGGCGAAGCCTGCGAGGGCGAAGCCCACGGGGGCCCGACAAGCACTCCCCCAACCATCTGCCTACTCAGAGAAGCGTCTCCTGGAGCCTCCCGGGGCCTCCAGGGAGCGGAGGGGCCGGAGAAAAAAAAAAAAACGCTCCCTGAGGAAAGACTACTGTACAGGGAAAATGTCTCCTGAGGCCTCCCGGGGCACCCAGGGAGCGGAGGGGCCGGAAAAAAAAGCGATCCCTGAGGAAAGACTGCCGCACAGGGAAAGTGTCTCCTGCCCGAGCTGGGTCCGAAAAACTACCCCTACTCTGCAATTTGTTCAGAGATGATGGTGAGTTTCTTGAGGTAACTCGAGCTGCAGATGAGCTACAGAGCTGTTCGGCTCCTGGGGCCCCCAGGGAGGGGAGGGGCCGGAAAAAAGACGCTCCCGGAGGAAAGACTGCCGCACAGGGAAAGCGTCTCCTGGAGACTCCTGGGGGCGCCCTGGGGCATCCTGAGGGAGCCAGATGCGAACCCTACCCCTACCCCCAACGATTTCTGAGGGGGAGGGTGGGGTTCACTTCGCTCGGGAGCTCCCGAACGAAGTCCACACCGCCCTCCCCCGCAGAAGTCGTGGGGGGTAGGGGTAGGCTTCGCATGTGGCCCCCTACTCCTGGGGGCGGGGGGGGGGGGCGCGGAGGGCTCCCCGAACACACGCACAGTAGCCCGATGCGGAAGAGCGACCCCCGGAGCCTCCGGGGCCCTCCCCGGGGGGGCGGGCGGGGCCGAGGAGCGGTGCCCGGAACGCGCACCCCAACACGGGAACAGATCTCCCGGAGCCGCCCACGCCGACAACGACGACGACGACGACGACGACGACGACGACGACGACGACGACGACAACGACGACGACGACGACGACGACGACGACGACGACGACGACGACGACGACGACGTGGCCTCTGCTGACAGCCGCCCTGGCACGCGGCGGGGCCGAAGAATGGGACGCACAAGGACATCCTAGTAAAATATGTTCTCCTTGGAGGCGCGCGTCCGGCCCAGACATATGGCATACCCATCTTGTAGTAGATCGTTTCCCGAGCGGTGTGGCCAGAAAGCGCCCGCCACGACGCATATACAGTAAGATTTCTCGATGGGCGCGTCGCCCCCGAGGGGGCGACGCACATATAGTAACTATAAGTATGTTGGGGTGACGCCGAAAGAACGCTCCCCGAATGCATATCACAACGCAGGGAAGTACATCCTGGGGCCTCCTGGGGGCGCGGCTGCCGAAAGGCGCTCCGCTCCACGAACACGTGTCCCGGTACAGGAAAATCTCTCCTGGGGCCTCCTGGGGCATACTGGGAGCGGAGGGGCAGAGAAGCGCTCCACGAACACGTATCAAAACACAAAACTATGTCTCCTGGAGCCTCCTGAGGCCTCTGGGGGCCTCCTGGGGGCGGAGGGGCCGAAAAACGCTCCCTCAACACATATCACAATGTAGAAAAATGTGTCCTGGAGCCTCCTGGGAACGGACGGGCCGAAAAGCGCTCCCCAAAGACGTACCACAACACAGGACGGTGTCTCCTGGGGACTCCTGGGGACTCCTGGGGCCTCCTGGAAGCGGGAGGGCCGAAAACGCTCCACGAACACATATCCCTGGAGCGTCCTGGAACCCTGGAGCGTCCGCAAGTAGCGGCACGACTGCTCTGACAAATTTCCGCCGAATTGTAAAAAGGCTCAGGCGAAACAGCCGTTCCAGCATCTGCGAGCAGCAGCAAGGATACTCTGACGGACCCCCTTGTAATTCTAAATTGCCTCAATTCGTTGCTTACTAATAAAATCAAGCATTCAAACAATCCTTGCGGCGAAGGCTGGTAGTGCTGTCGTCGGAATAACACGTGTTCGTAAGAGTGGACTGCGCCGAAAAGGCGATGGTGGCAGAACTGGAAGAGCACAGCAAAGGCGAAAAGGCCGTTCCGGCATCCACGAGTAGCAACAAACTGGTTCTGAAGGTCCCCCCTGTGGTGCTAAACTGCGGGGCAGTCTCATGCGAAAATGCCGTTCTGGCATCCGCGAGTAGCCCGCGAGTAGCGGCAAGACTGCACTCAAGGAGCACCACGGGGTGCTAAATTGCAGTGGAGGCTCAAGCGAAACGGCTGTTCTGGCATCCGCAAGTAGCGGCAAGACTGCTCTGAAGGACCCCCTTGTAGTGATCAATCGCCAGCAAGTCTCAGGAGAAAGCGCCCTTCCTGAGGTTCGGGCCCACTCTGGCCAGGGCCTCTCGGAGTACAATATGGGGAAGTATCGCACGGAACCGTTGTTGTTTCTGTTGTTGGGGGGGCTGGTTTGGGCGGAACCCAGAAACGCGTGAGCGTGAGCCTCAATTTCAAAGGAACTGCGGCCGGCGCCGAGGCGAGAGCGCCTGGGCGGATACACGGGCTCAACAATAGTCATTGCTGAATACTAAAATATTTAGTCATTTGAAAATCAGTTCGTTCTTACTTGGTCGCGTGCCCGTCAACACGTATATCCCGAACACACGATACCTGCCCTCCTCGTCTTCGATCATGCCCCCATTTAGAATACGCATATCTTCCTTACCAACCACGTGTAGTTGGCGCAGCCCCTAAAATAAGGGAAGGGATGAGGGAAGGGGCATCGGGGAAAAAGAGAAGGATGTAGCACGAGAGAGATGAGCAAAAAGGGGTCAGGAGCAGGAAAACAAACGGCACAATCAGACGGATCGAGCGGAGAGTCGCTGAAGCGTCAGTCCTGCATGAATCGCAAGGATATCTCGAGCTTTCGCACGATTCCCGAGTAAATCGCGAGGATGTCCAGAGCAGGAGCGTGATTCTTGTGTGTTGGGGGATTGGCGTTTTGATAAATTGCGAAGAAGCACCACGCGATAGTGCGATGCCTGCATAAGTTATGAAGAAGTCAGTCCCGCACGAAAGCGCGATTGAATTGCTGCCAGGAAAAATATCAGGCGGAAGCCGCTGTTGTTGCAAACCGTGGGCTAAGGGCACAATTTGAAGCGCAAGAACTTCCCTTGTTGAAAAAGCTGCGAGTCCGGGAGGAACACTACAATTGGAAAACACTAGGTGCACAGAGCAGGGGTAATCTCCCATAAATAGTTTAGAAATGAGAGTTCGAAAAATCAGCATCCTCATCAGCATACTCAGCATGATGATGATGATGATGATGATGATGATGATGATGATGATGATGACCATCATCATCATCATCATCATCATCATCATCATCATCATCATCATCATCATCATCATCATCATCATCATCATCATCATCAGCATCATCATCATCATCATCATCATCATCATCATCATCATCATCATCATCATCATCATCATCATCATCATCATCATCATCATCATCATCATCATCAGCATCATCGTCATCATTATCATCAGCATCAGAAGCAGCATCATCAGCATCGTCATCATGCGCATCATCGTCAGCATCTGCAGCAGCTTCAGAATCCCCATCACCATCACTATCATCATCATCATCATCAGCAGCAGCAGCAGCATCAGCATCATCATCATCATCATCATCATCATCATCATCATCATCATCATCATCATCAGCATCATCACCGTCATCACCATCACCATCACAATCAGCATCATCATCATCATCATCATACCTACAACGATCATCATCATCATCATCAGCATCATCATCATAATCAGCATCATCATCATCATCATCATCAGACCAGCATCATCAGCAGCATAAACGTCAGCATCAGCAGCAGCAGCATCATCGTTATCATCGTTATCAGCATCATCAGCATCATCTGCAGCAGCACCAACATCATCATCATCATCATCATCAGCATCATCAGCAGCAGCAGCATCAGCATAATCATCAGCATCATCAGATCATCTCATCATCCTATCATCATTATCAGCAGCAGCAGCATCATCATCATCCCTCTTCATCCCTCCCTCCCCCCCCTCCTCCTCCTCCTCGTCCTCCTCTTCCTCCTCCTCCACGTCATCACCTCCACCGTCATCATTCCCTCCACCACCACCGCCATCATGGTCAGAATCCTATTCGTGCTCAGCATCATCACCATGTCCACCCATCAATCACTCATCATTCATCATCAACGGTGTCTCCATCATGCCTCATCATCCTACCTCTCCTACCTTCGCCCTACCCCCCCCCGCTGCGAGGCGGGGACCTATCCATATCCACCGCCTGGGGACAGCGGGAGCGTGAAATGTGGATAAATGTTGGCCCCTGGGGGCCCAAACATCTCCGCGTCCACCGCGTGTGGACACCGATCCTCCGGGCGGTGGCCACGCACAGGTCCCCGCCTCGAGCCCGCCTCCTCCCCCCCCCCCACGGCCCGCGCACGACGCAGGACGACCCCCCCAGCGGTCCTCGGTCGCCGCCGCGGCCAGCCTCTCCAGGGCCTGCAGCGCACCCCTCGTCGCGCCGCCCGCGTCCAGGGGCCCCCCGGCCCAGGGCGCCGACGAGAGCGCCTGCCGCCGCGTGAGGCGCTCTCGGCGCGCGAGGCCGCCGCCCGCCGTCGTCGGGAGGGGGGGGGAGGCATCGAGGGCCAGCGAGGGCGCACGGGGGCACGCAGACGAGTGGGCACAAGGCCCTGGATGCCCCCCGTGTCCGCGCTTCCTGGACGTTCGGTTCCCCTCCCGCTCCCCTCTGGTCCATTGTTGTTCGAGGGTCACGCGAAGGCGCCCAGGGACGCGCAGATGAACAGGCACGAATCGCCAAGGAGCCCCACGAGGCCCCCACGAGACCCAAGAGAGGCCCCAGGGCGGCCCCCAGCACGCCTCAAGACGGCCTCTAAGACGCTCCGCCAGGCCCCCAGACAGCTCCCAAGACGCCCACGGGAGTCTCCAAGTAGCGCCCGAGAAGCCCACAGCGCCTCCACCGTGGGCTCCCCACCTCTTCTGGGTCGGCGGAATAGCGCTCGTGCCTGTGCATTTGCTCCCTCCTCGGCTGTCGAAGGGGGAGGGCATCGAGGGCCAGGGGCGCTCTCTGACGAGAAAGAGGACCGAGAGAAGGGGGGTTAGAAGAGGGTGCGAGGATCGAGGATCACGGGTCTGGGACGGATGTGGGCATTTGGGGGAGGGGAGGTCTGGGGGACTCTGGGGACCTCACCTCCCCCCCGGGGCCTCCCGAGACTTCTGGGGGCCGCCAGAAATCTTCGGGAGCCTTCTCCGACCTCCAGGAGCCGCTAGAAAAAACACCTTGCACTGCTCCTCCATGTTGGCCTCCTGGACCCCTTCGTCCTTCTCCTCCGTCCTCATCTTCCTGTTCTTTGTTCGCAGGACTCAGGAACTCTCTAAGCTCGGCTGTCTCTCAGCGCTGCTTTCACAAACACCTCGTCACTGCTCAGAGGCGGGCAGCGCATGCACCGCTTTCGCCACCCCGTGAGCGTGCACTCCTCTGGTGCTAAGTCATCGGCTTCAAACGAAGATACCGGGGTAGCGGGGCCTCGGGTTGCACTCCTCCTGCTCCCCCCCTTACTCCTCCCCCTCCCTTCCCCCTCCATCCTCCGCCCTCTTCCTTATGAACAGCTCCTCCTCATCGTACCAGCAGATCTGTCGATAGGGCGGGCTGGGCGTGTTGCCTTACGCTTCCTCACCGCTTCTGGTCCTGACTTTAAACAGTCACACGCTGGAGTCCAGGTGGTCTTCACTCGATCCTCTCTCCTGGACGCCGCGCACAGTCGTCTCAAAAAGCATGCGGCTGCTACACGGAGGGAGAGGAGCTGTTCTTCAACATACAACCATCGTTGTAGCGCTCCAACAACAACAAAAAACGGCTAAGGACCCGTCAGCTGAGAGCAACGCAGGGTAGTACCCTCCTCGTGGGCGATTCGCCGCGAAGAAGGCCTCAAGAGGGACCCAAGCGACCCAATGACTGTCCCACAGGAGCCAAAGACAGCCCCAAGACGGCCGAAAAAAGCTCTATGGCAGCTCCACCTTCGGGCTGGGCGAAACGGGGGGATAGCAAAAAAGGGGGGGGGGGGGGGGGGGGGAGAATCAGCTCACGCAGCTGCTTTTCCCGGCGCCTCCCGGCGCTGGAGGCGGCCATGTATCGAGGAGTGGGCCCCTCGGTGGGGCCGAGACCAGCTGCATGCAGCAGACTTTGCACCCCCCCCCTTTCCCCAATCTTCCCCAATCCCCCTCTTTGGTTCGGCAGCTCCGCGAGAAGAGGCCACGAGGGCCCCTCGGTGGGGCCCTCGGTGGGGCCGAGACCAGCTGCATGCAGCAGACTTCTCGGTGGGGCCGAGACCAGCTGCATGCAGCTGCATGCACGCAACCCCCCCTCTCCCAAATCCCCCCTTTGGCTCGGCAGCTCCGCGAGAAGAGGCCACGAGGGCCGCCCCACGCCACGGCCTCTCCGGTGCTCGCGGCTACGCCGCCCCCGGGGTGCTGCGCTGGCACGGCGGCGGCTCCTGCAGCAGGCGCCCGGACGAGCACGACAACGTGCCACGCTCGGAAGCGGGGCGTAGGGCTGCGAAATCCGCGGCTGCCAAAAAGTTTGGCAGCCACGGATTTTGGCAGACGGATTCCTGCCACGGATTTTGGCAGACGACTTCCCGGAGGTCGATTTTGAAAATCGACCTCCCGGAAGTTGTCTTCGTCCCTCTGGGAAGAAGCCCGTGGACCGCTTCGCGGGCCGCGCCTCCTTCCGGGAAGCGGTCTTCTCCTTCCGGGGAAGGGCCGCTGCAGCAGCCACGGCTTTAGCAGCCCTCGCCCAGCTCCCGGCACATGTTGCCCGACCTCTGGGCGGTGCTCGAAGCGTCGCCACAGAGCACTGCGCTGGCACGGTGGCGGGACTCGGCGCAGGCAAGTGGAAAAATCGGAAGCATCTGACAGCTGGCAGGTCTGAAGAATGCATCGGGCGCCGCATCCGTTCCAGAGCGTTCCCGAACGCTTTCTCTCCCGACCCAAAGGACACACGACAAGCGACGACGGCGGTGCATGGTTCCCCGACCAGCCACAACTGGGGGAGCTGTGGTCCTTACCCCCTGGGGGAACCCATAGCATCGACGATCTCTCGAGAGGGGTTTCGAAATCGATGAGCCCCCCAGGGGAGTAAGGACCACAGCTCCCCCAGTTGTGGCTCCCCTGATTCCTGCAGCACGGTAAAACTCCTGCAAGCCGTGGTGGTGGTGGGGCCGAGGGGGGCAGCTTGCACAGCCTCCTCGCCCTCTGGGCACGCCTCGGCCACCTGCAGGCAGATCCCCCGGCTGACATGACGGAGGAGGAGGAAGAGGAGCAGGAGCAGGAGGAGGAGGAGGAGGAGGAGCAGCAGGAGCAGGAGCAGGAACAGGAGGAGGAGGAAGAGGAGGAGGAGGAGGAGCTGACAGCCGGCAGCCCCTTGGGTAGCACTGCCACCCCACCTGCGGCACCTCGGGAGGAAGGAGGGCGAGGAGGAAACCAAGGGGTCGGGCGCGGCTACCCCTGCAGCGCGCACGGAAGGGAAGAGGCGGCCTCCCGGCCCAGGATGAGGGAGGGCAACGAAAGGAAAACGAAGAAAGGAGGAGGGAGGATACGGGGCCCAAAACATACACCCCATTAGCCTCATCCCTCTCCAAGGAGCGACGAGAGGAAGAAGAGGCTGGAGGAGGGGAGAGGGGATGAAGGTGGTGGTGGCGTAGATCCGTGGCGCCCGCCATCGAGGAAGGAGGCAAGCAGGCAAGCAGTAGCTGGAAGCAGGCAAAAAGGCGGGTGGGGGCGGGGGTACGGCCGCGGGGTGTAAGCCACCAGACCCCGCGGGAGGGGAGGCGGGCGTCAGGGGCGCCGGGGGGCCTGCCCTCAGACGTCGATGCCCCGCTCGGCCAGTCCCGAACGCTCTTGTGAGCATATCAGAGCGCTCCGTAGCGATTTTTCGTCTTCCTGCGCCTGCCTGCCTGACCGAAGCTCTTGAGAGCCCCTGGAAGCCTGGAGAAAGCCACCGAACACCCCACGGCGGCGGCCCACGACGACCGTGACGACGACGGCGACGACGACGACGACGACGACGACGACGACGACGACGACAATGACGACGAGGACGACGACGACGACGACGACGACGACGACGACGACGACGACGACGACGACGACGACGACGACAACGACGACCTGGACGACGACGACGACGATGACGACGACGACGACGACGGCGGCGACGAAAACGACGACGAAGACGGCGACGAAGACGGCGACGAAGACGGCGACGGCGACGGCGACGGCGGCGGCGGCGACCATGACGGCGGCCGAACATCTCCTGAGGCCTCCGCACTGAGGCTCCCGAGGCCCTCGGGGGCCCTTCCGAAAACCTTGAACCTCGATCCTCGGACTTGGAGTCTCCATCCGAGGCCCTGAGCGCTCGATCCGAAAACTTCGATCGGCGCAACGGCGGCGGAGAACCGAAAGCCCTCGATCCTCGGCCCGAAAACCTCGATTCAAAACCGTCAATCCGAAGAACGTCGCGCCCGAGCACGCCGCACCGCGCGCCTCTCGCAACGCCTCGTCCGCGCGGGCCCGGCCCATGGCCTCCCGCGCCTCCGCGACGGCTTGCCGCAGCCCCGAGGCGCGCGAGGAGGCGCCTCTGCGGGGCGGCGCCGCTGCCAGCGGGTCGCCGACGCCGTCGTCACCGCCGTCGTCGCCGCTTCGCCCCCCCCCCCCCCTCGCGGCGGCGAGCGAGGGGGGGAAGTGAGAAGGAGAAGGCCCTCCCAGAAGGCGGCGGGGCTCCTGAGAAGCGTCCTGTGCCTCCGGGGAAGGTTCAAGAAAACTTCTCAGAAGGCCAGGGGACTTCCGAGCACTCTAAAGAAGGCTCGCCCCAATCTCACTCACTCACTCACTCACTCACTCACTCACTCACTCACTCACACACACACACACACACGGAGGAGGAGGAGGAGGAGGAGGAGGAGGAGAGGAGGAGGAGGAGCGAGGCGGAGGAGGAGGAGGAGGAGGAGAGGAGGAGGAGGAGGAGGAGGAGGAGGAGGAGGGAGAGGAGGAGAGGAGGGAGGAGGGAGGAGGAGGAGGAGGAGGAGGAGGAGGAGGAGGAGGAGGAGGAGGAGGAGGAGGAGGAGGAGTGGGTGGGTGGGCGCAGCTTCCACGACGCCCCTGGCCCCCATGAGCAGGCTCACGAGGTCCAGGGCGCCAGAAGTCGAGGGACGGGCGGTTAACCTATACACCGCCAGGTGCAGACGGGCCGCGCGCCGCGCGCGCCCGCTCCGGCGACGCCAGAGGCGTGTCCGCCCTCTCCTCGCCACCGCCAGCTCTCACCGCGCTTAGGAGGTAGGGGCTAAGGTGCGCTCGCCTGCCACCGAGGCCATGGGGCCTTCCACCCGCTGTGCCACGGGCCCGGCGGCGGGCCTGCGAGCCGCCGGGGACTTGACCATTTCGGGTTCCCGCACTGGGCCTGCCGGGCCGGCGGCCTCGGGCGCGCCCGCGGCAGGCTCGGCGGGGGGCCCAGACCCGCGCCAACGGGGAGGGCCGCGTAGGCGCGCCGGCGGGCGTCGAGCCGCTGCGCAGCCGGGGCGGTGTCGTCGACGGCGGTGGCGGCGCCGGAGCCCTCGGCGGCTCCCTCGAAACTCGGCGCGCAACAGCCCCCGGCGACTCGGGCGGGGCCCGAGAGTCAGCCCCAGCGGCAGCGCTGCCCCCAGCGGCAGCGCGGCCAGCGGCCCCCGGGGAGGTGGGAAGATGGAGCCCCGGGCCGTCATCCCACCGGGCGGCGCCCCCAGCAGGGCCGTCTCCAGCGACCCCAGCAGCCGCGCCGCAGGCGGCCCCCGCGAGGGAGGCAGGCGAGCCCTCCGGGCCGACTCCGGCGGCGCCCCCAGCAGCAGCGCGGCCAGCGGCTCCGGCGGGCCCGGCGCGGCGGCAGTGGTGGAGGTACTTAGGATACTCTAAATACCTCCCCTTTGGGCCTGCCGGGCCGGCGGCCTCGGGCGCGCCCGCGGCCGGCTCGGCGGGGGGCCGAGAGGCGCCGCGTTGGCGCGCCGGCGGGCGTCGAGCCGCGTCGAGCCGCTGCGCAGCCGGCGCCGACTGCCCGCGGGCGGGCCCGGCGGCGGGCCCGCGAGGCGCCGGGAACTTGACCACTTCGGGTTCCCGCTCTGGGCCTGCTGGGCCACCGGCCTCGGGCGTCGCCGCGCAGTACGCCGTGACCGCACCCGAGAGCGGGGACGTGTGGTCGGGCAGCCAGAGGCGACGACCGAGGGGACCGCCTGTCGCCTGCACGGTAACCTCAGTCTGGCTGCGGCGGCGCCTCTGGCCCACCAGTGGCGCTGGCGCCGCCGCCGGGAGCTCCTGGGCCTGCCGGGCCCGCCCGGACCGCCCGCTGGGGGCGCGCGGGGTGGCCACCGTGGCCGCCGCGGTGGCGTTCTCCCCTTGCCCCGCCCCGGGGTCCGAGGACGCGCGCCGCCTCCGCCGAGCAGTCGGCTGGGGCCCGTCTGGCTCCCGAGCCTGCTTGCGGGAGGGGCGCTGGGCCGCCTGGAGCGCCTGGCCATGGAGGATGCCGATGACCGCCTCGAGCAGGTGCTCCTTGGCGCCGGCCTCGGGGAGGTCCTCGGGGATCGCGGGGTCCGCGGGGGCCAGTCCGCCGCCGACCACGTGGGCGATCGTGGCGGAAATCGCCTTGGCCTCGATGACGGGCTTGGGCGGCCCCTGGTGCGACGGGTAGACGCCCTTGGCGATCCTCCTGAGGGCCTCGTCCGTCTTGCGGGTGGTCTCGCCCTTGCACTCGCCTCGCAGCCCCATGCCCATCGTGGTGCCGTGAGTCCCGCAGACGCCGCAGAAGTACAGGCTGTTGGCTGGCCACTCGTAGAGGCGGTGGGAGGCGTGAACCACGCCCGCCCCCATGGCGATCTGCATGCCGGCAGAGACTTTGCGGACGTGGTCGAACGAGGCCCAGTCCGCTTCCGTGGCGGCGCAGGCGGAAGCAGCCGCCTCATGAAGCGCAGCCGCGGGGAAGAGCTGCCGGCAAAGCAGGCACTTCCACTTGCCCTGGCCCACGGTGACGAGCTGGCGCGGCGAGTCGTCGATGGCCCGTTGGAGGGCAGAGGGGCGGGCCACCTCCTCCGCCGCGGGCCTCTCCGATAGCCATGGGTCGCCGCCCGCCGCGTCGAGCAGGGCTTGGCGGGCCCGCCGCCTGACCTGCGAGGCGATGACGTCCCAGCGGTCCGCGTGAGGCGTGCTGCGGTTGGCTGAGGCCGCAGCCGCCCCGGCACCGAGGTTGGCGAGCCTGTCGGCGCAGCAGTTGCCCGCTGCGAGGCAATGGGAGACCATCGGTCCCCCTTCATCCTCCTGGTGGGACGGCGTCCAGGTGACGCCCACCTGGCGGTTCGGGTGGGCCTGGAGCGACCTGCCGACGCGGGCCCAGAGGTCGCTGTTGGCGCCCTTGCCGAGGTTGAGCCAGCGCTGGGCGTTCCACCCGTTGAGGAGCGGCATGTTGTCGGTGACGTAGTGGATGTCGGCATCCAGCTGCTCGAGGGCGAGGACGAAGGCGAAAATCTCCCCGCGCGGGACCGTCTGCCGCCGCCCAGGGAGAGTCGCGATCGCGCCGGCTGACAACCGCCAACGCGGGCCGCAAACCTCGATGACCGCGAGTCCGACGCCAACGCGACGCCTTCGCTCGTCCGTGCCGTGCTTTCCCCCCGAGGCGTCGCCGAATATCGTGATGGGCTGGCTGCCGCCTGTGGGCCATGGGGCCCCAACGTGGACGAGGAGCTCGTCGTCGCAGGTCGGCGCCGGCGGAGTGTTGTGGCTGGCAGGGTTGACGCCCCTGAGCCAGAGGGCGGGGCACTCCTCGATGCCGCTGAGCGCCTGGGGGATGAGGTGGGCCGTCTGGTCGTAGGCGGGCTTCCCCTGGTTACAGGGACAGCGCCAAATGCGGTGCTCGAGCGTCTCCTCCTCGCCGAAGCATCGCTGGCAGACTGCGTCGCCCTGGTATCCTGCGGCAATCTGCCACTGCCGTGGCCATTGCCCCCCAACCGCGACGAGGTAGTTGAGGGCCCACTCCTGCCGGTGGCCGTGCTTGGCGCAGTGGTCGAGCTCACGCTTGACCTGGGAGACGTCGCCAGCCTGGCCCAGGCCCGCGCCGTGGGCGCGCTGGCTGGCCCGCTGCCAGCGGAGGCAGTCGAGGTCCACAGCGAGGTCGTCCAGCAGCTCCGAGAACTCGTGGAAGTCCACCTGGAGCTGGCCGCGGTGGTCAGCGAGAGGGATTTTCCACTCCTCGTCGCCCTGCGCAGTGGGGCGCGACCAGGAGCGGGGTGACGAGGGCCGCCAGCCTGCGTCCATGAGCGTGGCGATGACCGCCGCAACAGGCCCATGGACTTTGCGCCATCTCCCCGTCCTGGCTCTGCGGAGCCTGTGGTGCACGTGGGGCCAGATGCGCAGGACGCGCTTGTGCAACTCTGGCCTGACGAGCCACTGCGTGAGCCACTCGTGCACGAGCTGGGTGCGCAGCTTGATGACGGGGCCCTTGTCACCGTAGAGCAGGGCCATGGCTGTGTCGAGGCATCGCCCAGGGCCCGCCCCCGCAGCCGCCGCCGCTGCGGAGCGCCTGAGCTGGGTAAGCCTGGAGGGCGCGATGCCCCAGACCTCGTGTCCGAACACCGCCTGCGGCTGCGCACCAGTGGTATGGAGACTGGCGCCGAGCTTGCCAAGCCGCGCCGCCGCGCGACGAAGGCGCCGGACCCGCTTGGCACGGAGGGCCGCGCGCCTGTGCCTGGTATGGGCCCTGCGCTGGGACCTCCTGTTGCCCGTGACGACGTCGACCCCGAGGTCGACCATGTGGTGGGCCCCGTGGCCTGAGACTCCGCGCTGCCTCATGCGCCTGCCGATGTCCTTGCGAAGGGCGGCCGAGGATGCAACGAGGAGGAGGAGGAGGAGGAGGAGGAGGAGGAGGAGGAGGCCCCCCCCCCCTTGGCGCTGATTCAAACGAGTGCGCTTCCAGTGCGCTTCGTCATTGCGCGTGCTGAATAGAGCTTCGAGGTTTGATTCCCCTCCCCTACCCCCCTGGGGCGGGCTTTTCCTCCCTGCCTCGTTCTCTGCTTGATTCGTTATTCTACTTCGTAGTCGTGGAGCGCTTCCTTCTTCTGCTTCGCGATTGCGGGGCGCCTCGCTGTTCTGCTTCACAGTCGTGCTGCGCCCTGTTTTCACCGCCCGCCGCCGCGCGGATGCTACCCTCAAGTTGATTGCTGGTTGCTGCTGATAGGGTGTGCCGGCCCATTCGATATCGCATGCTTCCGGGAAGCTCGCGGGGAATTTCTGCCTGGCGCCCCCTTTTCACGAGGGGTTTAACGGAGACGCGATAGCTTGCACCACATATCCGTGTCCACTGTTTATGACGACCTTTTTGCGCAGTGCTTCTGAAGACATGTTTGCCCAGCGCGAGTCCGGCTCCAGGGCCATTGCAGATTTTCGAGGCCGCGCCTTTGAACCCCGCTCTGGGTGCCACGTGTTCCACCCCTCCCTCCCTTTCTCTGCCCTGCATACCCTGTCTCGGCAAGATGAGCTTCGATCCAATTTTTGTCACAATTCCGTGCGATGCCGACAGTTGTCGCTCGAGGGTGCCATTTGCACATCAAGTCCCTCGTCTTCCTCTTCCCCCTCCTTCTCCCCCCCCCCTTCCTCTCCTCCTTCCCCCGCGTAGGGTTGACATGCATAACGCAAGGGCCGTTGACCGAATGCTTGTCCCGACGGCTGCTCACGAAATGTTTGCCCCTGCGCGTGTACCGCATGCTTTCATCGCGTGGTAGGCTGAGCGAGCTGGGGGGCCCATCGCGCTGTCCGCCCCCATCTTCCCCCGCCAAAAATGCCAAGCGCGAGTGCCCCTACGGACTTGTTGCCGGGAAGTTGCGCTGACTGCTGCCCCGTCGTCGTCGTCGTCGTCGTCAAGGTCGTCGTCGTCGTCGTCGTCGTCCGCCCCCATCGGCCAGAACCCGATTGAAATGGGCCCCCGGAACCCTCCCGGGGTCCGAGCGCACAAGTTTTCCGCGCCGCGTCCGGCCGCGACGAGGAGAGCCGCCAGGGGCCAGAGGATCTCGATCCTCGAGGCTTGAGGCTCGAACCTGGACGTCGGTGGCCGTTCGGGATGACTCCGGCACCCCCGGGGCGCAGTTTGTCGGTCCCGATCGATTTCTGACGGCCCTGGGTCCCGAAAGTGGCTCCCGCAGGCTACGACGCCGGAAGCCCGCCTCGAACTTCGAACCTCAAGGGTCGACGAAAATAGCTGGCGTCATCGGAGACGCGGCCATCTCGTCCGCCACAGCGGCGGCAGCCCAACTCCACGGGTTTCAGGCGGCGGGCGTGAGCGCGGCCCCCCCGAGCTCAGCCCACGCGCCGCTTCCGCGCGGGCGTCTTCGTAAGATTTGGGCGTCTTCGGCGCCGGGAACGGAAGGGGAGGTTCGAATCTCGAGGATCGAAGTTCGACGAGCTTTTTGTCGTTTTACGCCTCTGGAAGCCGCTTTCGGGCCCCGGGATCGTCGAAAATCGATCCATGGTGAAATACTGCTTCGGAGGGACCCTGGGAAGGGCCCGGGGGCCGATTTTAATTCGATTTCGGTCATCCTGGGAGGAGGAGGGGGAGGGCGACGACGAGGGCGAGGAGGACGAGGAGGACGAGGAGAGCGAGGGTTGGACATGACTGGGCGCTCCCGTAAGTTGACCCGGTTCGTTCGAATGTGTTTCGCAAATATTATTGGGAATCTCGCTCAAAGTAAACTCCGACCTTCCACCCCTCCAGCCTCCGCCGCAGCCGCCCGAAGACAAATAATTTCAAATTGCGGCCGTGCCCCCAAATTTGAAGCATGCCCCTTTGCGTTGCCCGGGGCCCCCCAGGAATCCCAGGGGCCCCGACGGATTCTGTTGGTTTGTGGAGGATTTCTCGAACCTTCCATCCTGGAGGATTCATTCCTGGGCGCTCTCTTGGAGCCGTTTCCAATCAGCGGATGGCGCACCAACCGACGCGCATACGCGCGCGCGTGGCACGCGCTCACTACTGTGTTGACCGCGCGTGAACAGTCGCCATGCTGTCCTGGAGACTCAAGTGAGCCCTGAGCGGTGACCGATTGGATGTTGAACTTAACAGTGGTTCACCACCTATGAGCGAATTGGCATAACCAACGACGCGCGTGTGCGCGCGCGTGCTCAGCTGTATTGACCGCAATGGACCACTCGCCATGTAGGCCTGGATATTCAAATGAGCCCTCAGCGGTGACCGATTGGATTTTGAAGTGATGATGGTTTCACCACCTATCTGTGCATTGGCACAGCCAACGACGCGTGCGCGCGTGGCGCGTGCTTAGTTTTGTATTGGCCGCAGTAGAACACTTGCCATGATGGCCTGGAAAATCAAGCCAGCCCTTGGCGGTGACCGTTTGGGTTGTGAAGTTCACATGGATTCGCCACCGATCAGTGAATTGGCACAGCCAGCGACGCGAGTACGCGCGCGCACGCGCGCGGTGCGCGTGATCAGTTCTGGCTTGACCGCAGTAGAACAGTCGCCATGTTGGCCTGGAAACGCAAGTGAGCCCTTAGCGGTGACCGATTGGATTTCGAGGTTGACACTGGTTCACCGCTTATCAGCGACTTAGCACAGCCAACGACGCGCGCGTCGCGTGCTCAGTTCTGCATTGAGCGCAATAGAACAGTCACCATGTGGCCAGGAGGCTGAAGTGAGCCCTTAGCGGTAGCCGATTGGTTAACATGGCTCCACCGCGTGTCAGTGAATGGGCACAGCCAACGACGCGTGCGCGCACGCGCGTGCTCAGTTCTGTGGTTCGTCAAAGAACCGTGGCAATGTTGGCCTGGAGACTCAAGTGAGCCCTTAGCGGGGACCGATTTGATTTTGAAGTGAACATGGGTTCACCACCCATCAGTGAATTGGCACAGCCAACGACGCGCGTACGCGCGCGCGCGTGGCGCGTGATCGGTTCTTGTATTGGCCGCAATAGAACAGTGGCCATTTGGGCCTGGAACCTCAAGTGGGCCCTTAGCGGTGACCGATTGGATTTTGAAGCGAACCTGGGCGCACAAACTATCAGTGCCTTGGCACAACCAACGGCGCGCGTACGCGCGCTTGACAAGGTGTCAGTTCTGTATTGACCGCAACAGAATAGTCGCCATGTTGTCCAGGAAACTCACGTGAGCCTTTAGCGGTGGCCGATTGGATTTTGAAGTTAACCTGCGTTTGTCACTTACCAGTGAATTTGCGCCGCCAGCGGCGTGCGCGCGCGCGTGGCGCGTGCTCAGTTCTGTATTCACCGCAAAAGAGCAGTCGCCATTTTGGCATGGAAAATCAAGTGAGCCCGTAGCGCTGACCGGTTGAATTTCGAAATGAACATGCGCCCACCACTTATCACTGGATTGGCACATCAAATGACGCGCGCGCGTGGCGCGAGCTCAGTTCTGCATCGACAGCAATACAGGCGCCACGTTGGTCTGGAGACTCAAGTGAGACTTTAGCGGCAGCCAACGACGCGCGCGCGTGGCGAGCGCTCAATTCTGCACTGGCCGCACTAGAACAGTCGCAATGTTGGACTGGAAGCTCAAGTGAGCCCTTAGCGGTGACCGATCGGATGTTGAAGTTAGGGTGGGTTTTATCTGAAGAATTGGCACAGGGGGCTCGTGCTCACTTCTGTATCGGCCGCACCATAAGAATCGCCACGTTGGCCGGGAAGCTCAAGTGAGCCCTGAGCGGTGACCGATTCGATTTTAATGTTAGCATGGGTTCGCTATCTACCAGTGAATTGGCACAGCCAACGACGCGCGCACGCGCGCGCGTGGCGCGTGCTCGGTTCTGCATTGGCCGCAATGGACGGTCGCCATGTTGGCTTGGAAACTCAAGTGAGGCCTCCGCGGTGGCCGGTTTTATTTTATAGTGAACATGGGTTCACCACCTGTCAATGAATTGGCACAGCCAACGTCGCGCGCGCGCGCCCGTGGCGCGCACTCACTTCTGCATTGATCACACTAGAACAGTCGCCATGCTGGCCTGGAAACATCATTGGGGTCACTACATCACCAGGGACAACGCCAAGAAAACAACGTCGACGACGCACGGGGGCATCAACGCTAGGGGGGTGGAAGCCAAAACTCGCGACGGAGGCCCGCGAGAGAAAGGGTAACTGGACAAAAAAACAACGACGACGGCATCCCGGGCGGCAAGCACATTCGAAAACAAACGACGAAGAGACTCTCCCCGAACACTTCCCTGAATCTCCTACTTGCGCGTGGGTTTTGCACTAGGGCGTTAAAGAAAAGGAATTGCACAACTACTACTACTACTACTACTACTACTACTACTACTACTACCACTTGTACTAAGGAGTTGTACCAGGGAGATGCGCTAGGGAGCTGTACAATGGATATGAAGTGGTACTACCAGGGAGCCAGGGAGTTGTGCTAGGGAGTTGTGTTACTACTACTACTACTACTACTACCTACTACTACCACTACTACTACTACTACTACTACTCCTACTACTACTTCTACTACTACTACTACTACTACTACTACTACTACTACTACTACTACTACTACTACTGACTACTAACTACTACTACTAGTACTACTGCTACTACGACTACTACTACTACTACTACTGCTACTGCTACTGCTACTACGAACCTACTATCACAACTACTTCTTCGCTACTGCTTAACTACCACTACGATAACGCAACTACTACTATTACGACAACACTACGACTGACGAACTACGAACTACGACTACGAACCTTTCGACTACTACTACTACAGACTACAAAACTACTACTAAACTACCTCCTACCAACGCTAACCTACCTACCGTACCTACCTACCTACCTCCCTACCTACTACTCTCCTCCTCCTCCTCCTCCTCCTACTACTACGACAACTCTACTACACTACTACTACGACTACGACTACTACTACTACTACTACTACTACTACTACTACTACTGCGACTACGACACTACTACTACAACTACTACTACCACCACTACTACTACTACTACTACTACTACTACTACTACTACTACTACTACTACGACTACTACTACGACTGCTACTTGTACTTGGCAGTCGTATGGCCAACATGGCGACCTGTCCATTGTCGACAACGCTGGAATCCTCACGCGGCGCGCGCGCACGCGCGCGGGGCGTCTGTAGTGGCCATGACAGAGAACGTACTGAAGAAGCCAGGTTACCTCCGAAACGCAATCATTCACCGCTAAGGGGTCACTTTAGTTTCCAGGCCAACATGGCGGCTTTTCCATTGTCGACAATAAGGGGAGCCTCACGCGGCGCGCGCGCTCGCGGGGAGTCTGTAGCGGCCATGACAGAGGTCGTGCGCAAGAAGCCATGTGACCTCGGAAATCACGGCGGTCACCGCTCAGGGCCCAGTTTAGTTTCCAAGCCCAAATAGCGACTTTTCCATTGTCGACAATGAGGAAATCCCCACGCGGTGCGCGCGCGCACGAGGGGAGTCTGTAAGTTAGTGGCCATGAAAGAGTACATGCGCAAGAAGCCAGGTTACCTCGGAAATGCAACCGGTCACTGCTAAGGGGCCACTTTAGTGCCCAGGCCAACATGGCGACTTGTCCATTGTCGACATAAGGAAAGTCCTGACGCGGCGCGCGCGCTGGGAGCCTGTGGAGGCCATGACAGAGAACATGCACAAGAAACCATGTCACCTCCCAAATCCAATCGGTCACCGCGAAGGGGCCACTATACTTTCCAGGGCAACATTGCGACTTTTCCATTGTCGACAATAAAAAAAACCCACGCGGTGCGCGCGCGCGCGTGGGGAATCAGTGGTGGCCATGGCAGAGAACATACACAATAAGCAACGTTGCCTCGGAAATCCCATCGGTAAGCGCTAAGGGCCACTTTAGTTTCCAGGCCAACATGGCGACATCTCCATTGGCGACAATAAGGAAAGCCTTACGCGGCGCGCGCGCGGGCAGTCTGCGGTGGCCATGACAGAGAGCATCTACAAGAAACCATGTCACCTCGGAAATCCAATCGGCCCCGCTACGGGGCCACCTTAGTATCCAATGATGGGGGTCCCCCCATGTCTTGATCTCCGTTCTGGTTTATTTTCAAAGAACGTTCGCCGCCGCACCGTCGGTTTTGCTTGGCCGGCGCGGCACATCCATCTATCTGCTTATACCCCCCCGGGCGCCGTCGGACCGATGCGTCTGCGCAGTCTCTGTTGATCTGTCTGCCCCAACCCAGGCGCCGTCGCACCCATGGCTTTGCTTCGCCGGTGGCGTCCATCCATGCATCTATCTGCGCCGCGCCCGGTCGCCGTCGCACGGGCGCAGACTTGCATGCGACCGCACCGGCGCATTCTATTGTGGACAATGCAGAACTCAGACGCGCGCGCGCGACAGAGTTCTGCATTGCCAATAATAGAATCGGTGACATGTATTCCCAAAAACTGAATTCAAAATTTCTGTGGCTCTTTAAGGGGGCCGACGGACGCGTCGACCTTTCTATTGTGGACCATGCAGAACTCAGACGCGCGCGCGCGACAGAGTTCTGTATTGTCCACATTAGCATAGTCGACATGTAATTCCAAAAGCTGAATTCAAAATTTCTGTGGCTCCTTAGGGGGGCAGACGGAAGCGTCGACTTTTCTGGTGTGGACATAACATCACTCAGACGCGCACGCGCTGACTTCTGCATCGCCACCTTGGCATAGTCGACATGTAACTCCAACAAATGAATTCAAAATTTCTGTGGCTCTTCAAGGAGGCCGACGGACGCGTCGACTTTTCTATAGTGGGAGATACAGAGCTCCGACGCGCGCGAGCGCGCGCGCAACAGAGTTCTGAATCGTCCACAATAGAGAAGTCGACATGTAATTCCAAAAACTGGAGACAAAATTTCTATGGCTTTTGAAAAGGGCGACGGACGCGTCGACTTTTCTATTGTGGGCAATACAGAACTCAGACGCGCGCGCGACAGAGTTCTGTATTGTCCACAATAGAAAAGCCGATGTGTAGTTCCAAAAACTGAATTCAAAATTTCTGTGGCTCTTGAAGGAGGCCGACGGACGCGCACACATTTCTAGTGTGGACAATACAAGACCCAGAGGCGCGCGCGACAGAGTCCTGTGTTTGTCCAGAATATACAAGTCGACATGTGATTCCAAAAATGGGATTCAAAATTTCTGTGGCTCCTTACGGGGGCCGACGGACGCGTCGACTTTTCTATTGTGGACAATGCAAAACTCAGACGCGCGCGCGCGCGACAGAGTTCTGTATTGTCCACAATAGAAAAGTCGACATGTAGTTCCAAAAACTAAATTCAAAATTTCTGTGGCTCTTTAAGGAGGCCGACGGACGCGTCGACTTTTCTAGCGTGGACAATAAAGAACTCAGACGCGCGCGCGCGCGCGCGCGAGCGCGACAGAGTTCTGTATTGTCCAGAATAGAAAAGTCGACATGCAGTTCCAAATACTGAACTCAAAATTTCTGTTGCTCTTTAAGGGGGCCGACGGACGAGTCCACTTTCTATTGTGGACAATGCAGAACTCAGACGCGCGCGCGCGACAGGGCTCTGTAGTGTCCATAATAGAAAAGGTGATATGTTCTCCAAAAACTGATTTCAAAATTTCTGCGGCTCTTTTAAGGGGGCCGACGGACACATCCATATTTCTAGCGTGGACAATACAGAACTCAGACGCGCGCGCCAAAGAGTTCTGAATCGTCCGCAATAGAGAAGTCGGCATGTAATTTTCAAAAACTGGATTCCAAATGTCTGTGGCTTTTTAAGGAGGCCGACGGACGCGTCCACATTTCTAGCGTGGACAAGACAGGACTCAGACGCGCGCGCGCGACAGAGTTCTGCATTGTCCACAAAAGAAAAGTCGACATGTAGTTCCAAAAACTGAATTCAAAATTTCTGTGGCTCTTTAAGGAGGCCGACGGACGCGTCGACTTTTCTAGCGTGGACAATAAAGAACTCAGACGCGCGCGCGCGACATAGCTCTGTATTGTCCACACTAGAAAAATCTACATTTAGTTCCAAATACTGAACTCAAAATTTCTGTGGCTCCTTAAGGGGGCCGACGGACGCGTCGGCTTTTCTATTGTCGACAATACAGAACTCAGACGCGCGCGCGCGCGCGACAGAGTTCTGTATCGTCCACAATAGAATCGGTAACATGTACCTCCAAGAACTGAATTGAAATCTCTGTTGCTTTTTTAAGAAGGCAGACGGACTCCTCCACATTTCTAGCGTGAACAATACAGAACTCAGACGTGCGCGCGCTCGCGACAGAGTTCTGTATTGTCCACAATATAGAAGTCGACATGTGATTCCAAAAAACTGAATTCAAACTTTCTGTGGCTCATTAAGGAGGCCGACGGACGCGTCGATTTTTGTAGTGTGGACAATACAGAAATCGGGCGCGCGCGCGACAGAGTTCTGTATTGCCCACAGTAGCATAGTCGACATGTAACTCCAAAAAACTGAATTCAATTTTTCTGTTGCTCTTTAAGGAGGCAGACGGAAACGTCGCTTTTTCCAGTGTGGACATCACATAACTCAGACGCGCGCGCGACAGAGTTCTGTATTGTCCGCATAGGCGACATGTAATTCCAAAAGCTGAATTCAACATATCTGTGGCTCTTAAATGAGGCCGACGGACGCGTCGACGTTTGTTTTGTGGACAATGCAGAACTCAGACGCGCGCGCGCACGCGCGACACCGTTGTGTACTGTCCACAATAGAGTAGGTGACATGCATTTCCAAAAACTGATTTCAATTTCTGTGGCTCTTCAAGGAGGCCGACGGACGCGTCAACATTTCTAGTGTGGACAATACAAAACTCAGACGCGCGCGCGCGCGCGAACGCGACAGAGTTCTGTATTGTCCACAGTAGCATAGTCGACATGTAATTCCAAAAACTGAATTCAATTTTTCTGTTGCTCTTTAAGGAGG
>CAUYUJ010014470.1:367938-402877 GCA_963575745.1 Prorocentrum cordatum
ACTACTACTACTACTACTACTACTACGACTACTACTACGACTGCTACTTGTACTTGGCAGTCGTATGGCCAACATGGCGACCTGTCCATTGTCGACAACGCTGGAATCCTCACGCGGCGCGCGCGCACGCGCGCGGGGCGTCTGTAGTGGCCATGACAGAGAACGTACTGAAGAAGCCAGGTTACCTCCGAAACGCAATCATTCACCGCTAAGGGGTCACTTTAGTTTCCAGGCCAACATGGCGGCTTTTCCATTGTCGACAATAAGGGGAGCCTCACGCGGCGCGCGCGCTCGCGGGGAGTCTGTAGCGGCCATGACAGAGGTCGTGCGCAAGAAGCCATGTGACCTCGGAAATCACGGCGGTCACCGCTCAGGGCCCAGTTTAGTTTCCAAGCCCAAATAGCGACTTTTCCATTGTCGACAATGAGGAAATCCCCACGCGGTGCGCGCGCGCACGAGGGGAGTCTGTAAGTTAGTGGCCATGAAAGAGTACATGCGCAAGAAGCCAGGTTACCTCGGAAATGCAACCGGTCACTGCTAAGGGGCCACTTTAGTGCCCAGGCCAACATGGCGACTTGTCCATTGTCGACATAAGGAAAGTCCTGACGCGGCGCGCGCGCTGGGAGCCTGTGGAGGCCATGACAGAGAACATGCACAAGAAACCATGTCACCTCCCAAATCCAATCGGTCACCGCGAAGGGGCCACTATACTTTCCAGGGCAACATTGCGACTTTTCCATTGTCGACAATAAAAAAAACCCACGCGGTGCGCGCGCGCGCGTGGGGAATCAGTGGTGGCCATGGCAGAGAACATACACAATAAGCAACGTTGCCTCGGAAATCCCATCGGTAAGCGCTAAGGGCCACTTTAGTTTCCAGGCCAACATGGCGACATCTCCATTGGCGACAATAAGGAAAGCCTTACGCGGCGCGCGCGCGGGCAGTCTGCGGTGGCCATGACAGAGAGCATCTACAAGAAACCATGTCACCTCGGAAATCCAATCGGCCCCGCTACGGGGCCACCTTAGTATCCAATGATGGGGGTCCCCCCATGTCTTGATCTCCGTTCTGGTTTATTTTCAAAGAACGTTCGCCGCCGCACCGTCGGTTTTGCTTGGCCGGCGCGGCACATCCATCTATCTGCTTATACCCCCCCGGGCGCCGTCGGACCGATGCGTCTGCGCAGTCTCTGTTGATCTGTCTGCCCCAACCCAGGCGCCGTCGCACCCATGGCTTTGCTTCGCCGGTGGCGTCCATCCATGCATCTATCTGCGCCGCGCCCGGTCGCCGTCGCACGGGCGCAGACTTGCATGCGACCGCACCGGCGCATTCTATTGTGGACAATGCAGAACTCAGACGCGCGCGCGCGACAGAGTTCTGCATTGCCAATAATAGAATCGGTGACATGTATTCCCAAAAACTGAATTCAAAATTTCTGTGGCTCTTTAAGGGGGCCGACGGACGCGTCGACCTTTCTATTGTGGACCATGCAGAACTCAGACGCGCGCGCGCGACAGAGTTCTGTATTGTCCACATTAGCATAGTCGACATGTAATTCCAAAAGCTGAATTCAAAATTTCTGTGGCTCCTTAGGGGGGCAGACGGAAGCGTCGACTTTTCTGGTGTGGACATAACATCACTCAGACGCGCACGCGCTGACTTCTGCATCGCCACCTTGGCATAGTCGACATGTAACTCCAACAAATGAATTCAAAATTTCTGTGGCTCTTCAAGGAGGCCGACGGACGCGTCGACTTTTCTATAGTGGGAGATACAGAGCTCCGACGCGCGCGAGCGCGCGCGCAACAGAGTTCTGAATCGTCCACAATAGAGAAGTCGACATGTAATTCCAAAAACTGGAGACAAAATTTCTATGGCTTTTGAAAAGGGCGACGGACGCGTCGACTTTTCTATTGTGGGCAATACAGAACTCAGACGCGCGCGCGACAGAGTTCTGTATTGTCCACAATAGAAAAGCCGATGTGTAGTTCCAAAAACTGAATTCAAAATTTCTGTGGCTCTTGAAGGAGGCCGACGGACGCGCACACATTTCTAGTGTGGACAATACAAGACCCAGAGGCGCGCGCGACAGAGTCCTGTGTTTGTCCAGAATATACAAGTCGACATGTGATTCCAAAAATGGGATTCAAAATTTCTGTGGCTCCTTACGGGGGCCGACGGACGCGTCGACTTTTCTATTGTGGACAATGCAAAACTCAGACGCGCGCGCGCGCGACAGAGTTCTGTATTGTCCACAATAGAAAAGTCGGCATGTAGTTCCAAAAAATGAATTCAAAATTTCTGTGGCTCTTTAAGGAGGCCGACGGACGCGTCGACTTTTCTAGCGTGGACAATAAAGAACTAACTCAGACGCGCGCGCGCGCGCGAGCGCGACAGAGTTCTGTATTGTCCACAATAGAAAAGTCGACATGTAGTTCCAAATGCTGAACTCAAAATTTCTGTTGCTCTTTAAGGGGGCCGACGGACGAGTCCACTTTCTATTGTGGACAATGCAGAACTCAGACGCGCGCGCGCGACAGGGCTCTGTAGTGTCCATAATAGAAAAGGTGATATGTTCTCCAAAAACTGATTTCAAAATTTCTGCGGCTCTTTTAAGGGGGCCGACGGACACATCCATATTTCTAGCGTGGACAATACAGAACTCAGACGCGCGCGCCAAAGAGTTCTGAATCGTCCGCAATAGAGAAGTCGGCATGTAATTTTCAAAAACTGGATTCAACATGTCTGTGGCTTTTTAAGGGGGCCGACGGACGCGTCCACATTTCTAGCGTGGACAATACAGGACTCAGACGCGCGCGCGCGACAGAGTTCTGCATTGTCCACAATAGAAAAGTCGACATGTAGTTCCAAAAACTGAATTCAAAATTTCTGTGGCTCTTTAAGGAGGCCGACGGACGCGTCGACTTTTCTAGCGTGGACAATAAAGAACTCAGACGCGCGCGCGCGCGACATAGCTCTGTATTGTCCACAATAGAAAAAACTACATTTAGTTCCAAATGCTGAACTCAAAATTTCTGTGGCTCCTTAAGGGGGCCGACGGACGCGTCGGCTTTTCTATTGTCGACAATGCAGAACTCAGACGCGCGCGCGCGCGACAGAGTTCTGTATTGTCCACAATAGAATAGGTGACATGTACCTCCAAGAACTGAATTGAAAATCTCTGTTGCTTTTTAAGAAGGCAGACGGACTCCTCCACATTTCTAGCGTGAACAATACAGAACTCAGACGTGCGCGCGCTCGCGACAGAGTTCTGTATTGTCCACAATATATTAGTCGGCATGTGATTCCAAAAAACTGAATTCAAACTTTCTGTGGCTCTTTAAGGAGGCCGACGGACGCGTCGATTTTTGTAGTGTGGACAATACAGAAATCGGGCGCGCGCGCGACAGAGTTCTGTAGCGCCCACAGTAGCATAGTCGACATGTAACTCAAAAAACTAAATTCAATTTTTCTGTTGCTCATTAAGGAGGCAGACGGACACGTCGCTTTTTTCTAGTGTGGACATTACATAACTCAGACGCGCGCGCGACAGAGTTCTGTATTGTCCGCATAGGCGACATGTAATTCCAAAAGCTGAATTCAACATATCTGTGGCTCTTAAATGAGGCCGACGGACGCGTCGACCTTTCTTTTGTGGACAATGCAGAACTCAGACGCGCGCGCGCACGCGCGACACAGTTGTGTACTGTCCACAATAGAGTAGGTGACATGCATTTCCAAAAACTGATTTCAAAATTTCTGTGGCTCTTCAAGGAGGCCGACGGACGCGTCCACATTTCTAGTGTGGACAATACAAAACTCAGACGCGCGCGCGCGCGAACGCGACAGAGTTCTGTATTGTCCACAATAGAAAAGTCGACATGTAATTCCAAAAGCTGAATTCAACATTCTGTGGCTCTTTAAGGAGGCTGGCGGACGCGTCGACCTTTCTAGTGTGGACAATACAGAATTCATGGCAGCGACGGACCGCCGAGGCGCTCGGATTGCACTTCCGCGCGCCTGCGCGCCCTTGAAGGCACCGCAGGGCCCCTTCGGTGGCCCGTAGGCTGCCGCGCGGCAGCGAAGGCTCGCATGTTGGCAAGTGTGTCGCTAGCCACGACGCAAGCGCACTCGCTGGAATCAGCGCCGCGCTGCCTCCAGCGAGTGCGCTTACGGCGTGGCTAGCGACACACCAGCCCGGGCCGGCGTGTCGCTAGCCACGCCGCAAGCGCACTCGCTGGAATCAGCGCCGCGCTGCCTCCAGCGAGTGCGCTTACGGCGTGGCTAGCGACACACCGGCCCGCTGCCTCCAGCGAGTGCGCTTACGGCGTGGCTAGCGACGCCGTAAGCGCACTCGCTGGAATCAGTCGCTGCATTCGCTAGCGCTGACACGGCGCATTCGCGCCAGTAGGGCGATTGTGGGCCATTGCGCAGCTGCGCCGATAGGCGGGCGCATTCGCTTGATTCAGCGCTCCAGGATGGCCAGCAAGAGCGATGACGTGTCGCTGGAGCGGGGGGGCTGCCCCCCCACCGTAGCGACACTCCGGTCCGGTACTGAGTGTCGCTCGGCCCTTCCCTGTTGCAGTGTTGGCGCGACACCCAATGGCGAGGGAAGATGAGAGGGGAGTCCACACTGCAGCGCGGGAGGGCCGAGCGACACTCAGCACCGGACCTGAGTGTCGCTACGGCGGGGGGGCCGCCCCCCTGCTCTAGCGACGCCATTTTTTTTCAATCGACGTGGTTGGCTTGCTTGGGCCGCTGAATCGAACAAGTGCGCTTTGGCATGACCTGGCGGACATCAACCCAGCCCGCTCTCCGTCTCTTTCTTGCCCTGTTTCGCACCCTCCACTTCCCGGCCATTCACCCTATTTCCTCACGCAGTGCTTGCACTTAGGGGTTCTTACTTCTGTTCTAAGGAACTGGGCCTGTGGGCCGGTCTGGCGGCTCCCTGCCGGCCGTCGCCGCCCCGTCGCCGCCTCGTCGCCGCCCGTCGTCTGGGCCGGTGTGCCGGCCTTGCGGTTCCGTGCCGGCCGTCGCCGCCCCGTCGCCGCCGGTTGCCTGGGCCTGTGCGTCGGTGTGGCGGCTCCAGGCCGGCCGTCGCCGCTCCGTCGCCACATCGTCGCCGCCCACAGAGATTGCACGACATAGACTTGCCCACATAGCTTGCCCACATAGATTGCACCACATAGGTTGCACCACATAGATTGCCCCACATAGAATGCACCACATAGCGTACACCGCGTAGAGTGCACCACAGATATTGCGCCACATGGATTGCACCACATAGGTTGTACCACATATATTGTGCCACACATATATATATATATATATATATATATATATATTGCACCACGTAGACTGCACCACATAGACTGCACCACATAGTCTGCATCACATAGTTTACACCACATATATTGAACCGCGGATATTACACCACATAGCTTCCACCACATATCGTGCACCACACAGATTGCATCAAATAGCTTACACCACATCGATTGCACCGCATAGAGCGCACGCACGATGTAGCTTACACCACGCAGATTGCACGACAGAGATTGCACGCACCACAAAGCCTACACCACATAGATTGCACAACATAGGGTGCACGAACCACGTAGCTTACACCACATAGTTTGCACCACAAATATTGTACGCGTTACTTAACGTACACCACATCTATTGCACCACATAGAGTGCACGGAGCACATAGCTTACACCACAGATATTGCATGCACCACATAGCTTATTTTGCACCACAACGATTACACGCAGCACATAGCGCTTACCACATATATTGCACAACAGAGAGTGCACGCACCACATAGCTTGCACTCATAGATTGCACCACATGAAGTGCACGCACCACATAGCTTGCAGCACAGATATTGCACCACAGAGATTGCCCGCACCACAAAGCCTACACCACATAGATTGCACCACAGAGGTTGCACGCACCACGTAGCCTATACCACATATATTGCACCACACATATTGCACGCGCCACGTAGCTTACACCACATATATTGGACCGCATAGAGTGCACGCACCACATAGCTTACACCAAATAGATTGCATCACAGAGAATGCACGCACCACATAGCTTGAACCATATAGATTGCACCACAGAGGTTGCACGCACCACTAAGGTTACAGCACATATATTGCACCACATGGGGTGCACGCGCTACACACCTCACACCACATTCCAATACGTTTCCAAGAGGACCCCAAGACGGTTCTAAGAGGGCCCATGTCCAACTCCGAGTTGGACATGGCCAAGGCCCTGGGAAGAGCCCAAGAGGGCCCCAAGACGTTTCCAAGATGGCCCCAAGAGAATCCCAAGAGGGCCCCAGACCAACTCTATGGCATAGAATTGGTTTGGGGCCCTCTTGGGGGCCTCTTGGAGCCGTCCTGGGGCCCTCTTGGGCCCCTCTGACGGCCCCGGGAAGGGTCCCAAAAGGCCCCGAGCGGGTTCCAAGAAGCTCGAAGAGGGCCCCAAGAGGCTCCCATGAGGGCCTCGAGATCGGTCACGCGACAAAGGCGTCGCGTGACCGCTCTTGGGGACCTCTTGGGGCCGTCTTGGGGCCCTCCTGGGCCCTTCCGAGGGCCCTGGGAAGGGGCCAAGAAGGCCCCAAGAGCGCTCTAAGAGGGCCCTAAGAGGGTCCCAAGAAGGGCCCAAGAGCGCATGTCGTGTGCATGTCGTCGTCGTTCTGGGCCCCATGTCCACGACATGCGCACGACATGCGCGATAAGAGCCCTCTGGGGGCTCTCTCGGAACCTGCTTGGGGCTATATTGGGCCCCTCTTGGAGCCGTCTTGGGGTTCTCTTGGGCCCTTCCGAAGGCCCCGGGAAGGGTCCAAAAGGGCCCCGAGAGGGCTCCAAGGGGCTCCAAGAGGGCCCCAAGAGGCCCCCAAGAGGGCCCCGAGATCGGTCACGCGAGAGAGGCTTCGCGTAAACGCTCTTGGGAGTTTCTTGGAACCGTTATGGGGCTCTCTTGGGCCCCTCCGACGGCCCTGGGAAGGGTCCAGGAGGGTCGACGGGGCCTGGGAAGGGCCATTTCTTTTATGTCATAGGGGCCGATGTGTCGCGGGCGGGTCGCGAGGCGGGTGGGTCGCGGGTGGGTCGCAGGCGCTGCGCCCGCCTGCCCGCGCCCTCACTGTTATCCGCAATTGCGGGGTGCTACGTATCCCCCCCGTGGCCATCTTGGGCCTTTCCTGGGGGCCCGCTTCGGGCCCTGTCGGGGGCCCTCTTGGAGCCCTCTTGGGGCACTCTTGGAGGCCTCGGCCCCCTCCAAGACGGCCTGGGAGGGCTCCAGGACGGCCCCAAGGATGCCCCAAGTGAGTTCCAGAGGCCCCAAGTGCGGCGTGCAATTGCACACCTTCCTTGGGGCCATCTTCTTGGGGCCCTCGGGCCTCTTCAAGACGGCCTGGGAGGGCTCCAAGAGGGAGTTCGAATGTCACGGAGTGGGTGCAAGACGGCCTGGGAGGGCTCGGCTCCAAGAGGGCGTCCAAATATCACGGAGTCGGTGCAAGACGGCCTGGGAAGGACCCAAGAGGGAACTACAATGTCACGGAATCGGTGCAAGTCGGCCTGGGAGGGCTCCACGACGACGACGACGACGACGCAACGGGGGCAGCTCACGACGACGACGACAGCTCACGAGACGACGACGACGACGACGAAGACGACGACGACAGCTTACGAACTTCTGGCAGTTGAGGGCGGCCAGTGTGGCCACGCCCGTCCACCACTCTGTCCCTCTTTCCGCCCTCCCCTCCCCTCATCCCCCATCACTCCGGCCTCTCCGTCCATCTGTCCCCTCCCTCCTCTCCTCCCCGGTCGGTTTTCTGGCCATGGCTCGGGCCTCCGGCGGCCGCTCGGGACGATTCCCGCACCCCCGGGACACAATTTTCCATCCCGGGTCATTTTGTGACGGCTCCGGGGTCTGGAAGCGGCCCCAGGGGGCCGAAAACGACAAACAACTGCCTCGAATCTCGAAGTCCTCCTCCTCCTCCTCCTCCTCCTCCTCCTCCTCCTCCTCCTCCTCCTCCTCCTCCTCCTCTTCCATGACGGGGCGCTGCTGTTCAACCCTATCGATTAGCTACTTCTTCTCTGGTTTTCGGCGTAATGCCAGGGTTACCCTGAACTTACCCAAGCATTTCAAAGTGTTGTGAAACAACACTAAATACAACCTCGTTATTCTGGGACCGGCCTGGGGCTTGAAAGTATAGGGTCACTTTGAATTTACCGACGAAGCATAAAAGCTTCGGCCACACTAGCATCGTCGACATGTAATTCCAAACACTGAATTCAAAATGTTGTTGCTCTTTTAAAAAAAAGCAGACGGACGCGTCGATTTTTCTTACTGTGGACGTTATATGACTCAGATGCGTGCGCGTGCGACAGAGTTCTGTATTGTCTGTCCACATTCGCCAAAATGGCATGGAATCCCACAAATTGAAATAAACATTTCTGTTGCCTTTTAAGGAGGCCGACGGACGCGTCGACTTTTCTGGCGTGGACAATACAGAACTCAGACGCGCGCGCGCGCGACAGAGTTCTGTATTGTCCACAATAGAATAGGTGACATGCATTTCCGAAGACTGAATTCAAAAATTCAGTGGCTCTTTAAGGAGGCCGACGGACGCGTCCACATTTCGAGTGTGGACAATACAGAACTCAGACGCGCGCGCGCGACAGAGTCTTGTGTTGTCCAGAATATAAAAGTCGACATGTGGTTCCAAGAACTGAATCCAAAATTTCTATGGCCCTTTAGAGTGGCCGACGGGCGCGTCGACTTTTCTATTGTGTGTAAAACTCAGACGCGCGCTCGCGCGACAGAGTTCTGTATTGTCCACAATAGCAAAGTCGACATGTAATTCCAAAAACAGAATTAAACAATTCTGTGGGTCTTTAAGGAGGCCGACGGACGCGTCCACCTCTTTCTAGTGTGGACAATACAGGACGCAGACGCGCGCGCGCGCGCGACAGAGTTCTGTATTGTCCACATTAGCATCGTCGACATGCGATTGCAAAAACTGAATTCAAAATTTCTGTGGCCTTCTAAGGAGGCAAACGGACGCGTTCACCATTCTAGTGTGGACAATACAGAACTCAGACGCGCGCGCGCGCGACAGAGTTCTGTATTGTCCACAATAGCAAAATCGACATGTGATCCCAAAAACTGAATTCAAAATTTCTGTGGCTCTTTAAGGAGGCCGACGGACGCGTCAATTTTTCTAGTGTAGACAAGGCAGAACTCAGACGCGCGCGCGCGACAGAGTTCTGTCTTGTCCACACTAGCAAAGTCGACATGTGATTCCAAAACCTGAATTCAAAATTTTTGCGGCCCTTGAAGGAGGCCGACGGACGCGTCGTGTTTTCTGTTGTGGACAGTACAGAACTCAGACGCGCGCGCGCGCGACAGAGTTCTGTATTGTCCACAACAGAAACAGTCGACATGTAATTCCAAAAACGGAATTCAAAATGTCCGTGGCCATTTAAGGACGCCGACGGACGCGTCGTGTTTTCTATTGTGGAAAATGCAGAACTCAGACGCGCGCGCGCGACAGAGTTCTGTATAGTCCACGATAAAATAGGTGCCATGTATCTCCAAAAACTGAATTCAAAATTTATGTGGCTCTTTGAGGAGGCCGACGGACGCGTCCACATAGCTAGTGTGGACAATACAGAACTCAGAAGCGCGCGACAGAGTTCTGTATTGTCCACATTCGCATAGTCGACTTGCGATTGCAAGAACTGAATTCAAACTTTCTGTGGCTCTTTAAGGAGGCCGACGGACGCGTCGACTCTTCTATTGTGGACAATACAGAACTCAGACGCGCGCGCGCTCGCGCGACAGAGTTCTGTATTGTCCACAATAGCAAAGTCGACATGTAATTCCCAAACTGAATTCAAAATTTCTGTGGCTCTTTAAGGAGGCCGACGGACGCGTCGACTTATCTAGTGTGGACCATACAGAACTCAGACGCGCGCGCGGCAGAGTTCTGTATAGTCCACATTAGGAAAGTCGACGCGATTTCAAAAACTGAATTCAGAAGTTCGGCGGCTCTTTGAAGAGGCCGACGGACGCGTCCACCTCTTTCTAGTATCGACAATACAGGACTCAGACGCGCGCGCGCGACAGAGTTCTGTATTTTCCACAATAGAAAAGTCGACATGTGCTTTCAAAAAAAGAATTCCAAATTCCGGTGGCTCTTTGAGGAGGCCGACGGACGCGTCGACTGTTCTAGCGTGGGCAATGCAGAACTCAGACGCGCGCGCGCGCGACAGATTTCTGTATTGTCCTCAATAGCAAAGTCGACATGTGATTCCAAAACCTGAATTCAAAATGTGTTGTGGCTCTTTAAGGAGGCCGACGGACGCGCCCACATTTCTAGTGAGGAGGCTACAGAATTCAGACGCTCGCGCGACAGAGTTCTGTATTGTCCACAGTATAAAAGCCGACACGTGATTCCAAAAACTGAATTCAAAAATTCTGTGGTTCTTTGAGGAGGCCGGCGGTCGCGTCGACTTTTCTAGTGTGGACAATACAGAACTCAGACGCGCGCGACAGAGTTCTGTATAGTCCACATTCGCACAGTTGACATGTGCTTTCAAAAAAGAATTCCAAATTCCCGTGGCTCTCTGAGGAGGCCGACGGACGCGTCGACTTTTCTATTGTGGGCAATACAGAACTCAGACGCGCGCGCGAGACAGAGCTCTGTATTGTCCACAATAAGATAGGTGACATGAATTTCCAAAAACTGAGTTCAAAATTTCTGCGGCTCTTAAGGAGGCCGACGAACGCGTCCGCATTACGAGCGTGGACAATACAGAACTCAGACGCGCGCGCGCGCGACAGAGTCCGTTGTTGTCCAGAATATAAAAGTCTGCATGTATTTCCAAAAACTAAATTCAAAAATTCGGTGGCTCTTTGAGGAGGCCGGCGGGCGCGTCGACTTTTCTAGCGTGTATAACTCAGACGCGCGCGCGCGCGACAGAGTTCTGAATTCTCCACGATAGCACAGTCGACATGTCATTCCAAAAACAGAATTCAAAATTCATGTGGCTCTTTAAGGAGGCCGACGGACGCGTCGACTTCTCTGTTGCGGACAATACAGAACTCAGACGCGCGCGCGCGCGACAGAGTTCTGTATTGTTCACAATAGACCAGGTGACATGTATCTCCAAAAACAGAATTCAAAAATTATGTGGCTCTTTGAGGAGGCCGGCGGACGCATCGACTTTTCTAGCGTGGGCAATGCAGAACTCCGACGCGCGCGCGCGCGACAGAGTTCTTGTATTGTCCCCATTAGCATGGTCGACATGTAATTCCAAAAACTGAATTCAAACTTTCTGTGGCTCTTCCAGGAGGCCGACGGACGCGTCGACTCTTCTATTCTGGACAGTACAGAACTCAGACGCGCGCGCGCGACAGACTTCTGAATCGTCCACATTAGCATAGTCGACATGTATTTCCAAACGCTGAATTCAAAATTTCTGCGGTTCTCTAAAGGACGGACGCGTAGACTTTTCTAGTGTGGACAATGCAGAACTCAGACGCGCGCGCGAGAGTTCTGTACTGTCCACAATAGACTAGGTAACATGTAATGCCAAAAACAGAATTCAAAATTTCTGTGGCTCTTCAAGGAGGCCGGCGGACGCGTCGACTTTTCTAGTGTGGGCAATACAGAACTCAGACGCGCGCGCGCGCGCGACAGAGTTCTGTATTGTCCACAATCGCAAAATCGGCATGTGATCCCAAAAACTGAATTCAAAATTTCCGTGGCTCTTAAAGGAGGCCGACGGACTCGTCGACTCTTCTATTGTGGACAGAACTCAGACGCGCGCGCGCGACAGAGTTCTGTATTGTCCACATAAGCATAATCGACATGTAATTCCGAAAAAATGAATTCAAAATGTCTGTGGCTCTCTAAGGAAGCCGACGGACGCGACGATTTTTCTAGCGTGGACAATACAGAACTCAGACGCGCGCGCGCGACAGAGTTCTGCATTGTCCACAATGATTTCCAAAAACTGAATTCAAAATGCCTGTGGCTTTTTAACGAGGCCGACGGACGCGTCCACTTGTCTAGCGTGGGCAACGCAAAAGTCAGAAGCGCGCGCGACAGAGTTTTTGCATTGTCCACACTAGAACAGTCGACATGTAGTTCCACAAACTGAATTCAAACATTCTATGTACAGGGCATCTGTCTGCCCCCCCCCCGTCGCCGTCGCACCGCGCGGAGAGTTTCGGAAACAAGTGGAAGGTCCATCTGTCGCGGCCCCGCCGGTCGCTGTCGCACCGTTAGCCAACCTGCGTGATTTGTGCTGCGCATGTGTGTGGCCCCCCCCCGTCGCCGTCGCACCAAAAATATTGCGTGCCACGCGTGCTTGAACTGAGCTGTCCACGGCGAGCATATCGCACATCGCACAGCTCATTTGACCGATTAAAAAATGGCCCGTGCGACGACATATCGTTTTTGCGCATTTGTCCACGACGGGCCCGTTGCCGCCGCACTTGGGAGATCCCGTCGGGGGGGGGCACTTCATCAGTAGTGAGCACGCGCCACGCGCGCGCGCGTATGCGCGTCGTTGGAGGTGCCATCCGCTGATTGGAAGCGGCCCCAAGAGAGCGCCCATGAAGGAATCCACCAGGATGGAGGGTTCGAAAGATCCTCCACAAACCAACAGAATCCGCCTGGGCCCCTGGGAATTCCTGGGGGGTCCCGGGCGACGCAAAGGGGCATGCTTCAAATTTGGGGGCACGGCCGCAATTTGAAAATATTCTTCTCCGGGCGCCTCCGGCGGAGCCTGGAGGGATGGAGGGTTGGAGTTTAATTTGAACGAGATTCCCAATAATATCTGCGAAACACATTCGAACGAACCGGGTCAACTTACGGGGGCGCCCCGTCATTTCCAACCCTCGCCCTCCTCGTCTTCCTCGTCCTCCTCGCCCTCGTCGTCGCCCTCCCCCTCCTCCCCCCGGGATGACCGAAATCAAATTAAAATCGGCCCCCGGGCCCTTCCCAGGGCCCCCTCCGAAGCAGTTTTTCACCCTGGATCGATTTTCGACGATCCCGGGGCCCGAAAGCGGCGTCCAGAGGCGTAAAACGACAAAAAACTCATCAAACCTGGATCCTCGAGGTTCGAACCTCCCCTTCCGTTCCCAGCGCCGACGACGCCTCAAATCCTACGAAGACGCCTGCGCGGAAGCGGCGCGTGGGCTGAGCTCGGGAGGGCCGCGCTCACGCCGCCGCTGTGGTGGACGAGATGGCCGCGTCTCCGATGACGCCAGCTATTTTCGTCGACCCTTGAGGTTCGAAGTCCGAGGCGGGTTTCCAGCGTCGTAGCCTGTGGAGGCCACTTTCGGGGCCCAGGACCGTCAGAAATCAATCCGGAACGACAAACTGCGCCCCGGGGGTGCCGGAGTCATGCCGAACGGCCACCAGAGTCCCCGAGACCGAATTATGGCCCGATAACCGACTGGGTCGGGTCGGCGTTCACGTCCAGGTTCGAGCCTCAAGCCTCGAAGACCGAGATCCTCTGGCCCCTGGTGGCTCTCCTCGTCGCCACGGCCGGACGCGGCGCGGAAAACTGGTGCGCTCGGGCCCCGGGAGGTTCCAGGGTCCCATTTCAATCGGGTTTTGGCCGACGGGGGCGGACGACGACGACGACGACGACGACGACGACGACGACGACGACGACGACGACGACGACGACGACAACGGGGCAGCAGTCAGCGCAACTTCCCGGCAACATGCGTGTAGGGGCACTCGCGCATGGCTGTTTTTTGGCGGGGGAAGATGGGAGCGGACAGCGCGATGGAACCCCCAGCTCGCTCACCCTACCACGCGATGAAAGCATGTGGTACACGCGCAGGGGCAAACATTTAGTGAGCAGCCCTCGGGGCAAGCATTCGGTCAACGGCCCTTGCGTTATGCATGTCAACCCTACGCGGGGGAAGGAGGAGAGGGATGGAGGGGGGGGGGGGGAGGAGGAGGAGGAAGAGGACGACGAGGGACTTGATGCGAAAATGACACCCTCGAGCGACAACTGTCGGTATCGCACGGAATTGTAACAAAAATTGGATTGAACTTCGTCTTGCCGAGACAGGGTAAGCAGGGCAGAGAAAGGGAGGGAGGGGGGAACACGTGGCATTCAGAACGGGGTCACAGGCGCGGCCTCGAAAATCTGCAATGGCCTTGGAGTCGGACTCGCGCTGGGGAAACATGTCCTCAGAAGCACTGCGCAAACAGGTCGTCATGAACAGTGGACAGGAATCCGTTGAACCCCTTGCGAAGAGGGGGCGCCAGGCAGAAATTCCCCGCAAGCTTCTCAGAAGCATGCGATATCGAATGGGCCGGCACACCCTAACAGCAGCAACCAGGAATCAATTTGAGGGTAGCATCCGCGCGGCGGCGGGCGCTGAAAACCGGACGCAGCACGACTGTGAAGCAGAAGAGCAAAGCGTCCCGCGATCGCGAAGCAGAAGGAAGCGCCCCACGACTACGAGGTAGAATAACGAATCAAGTAGAAAACGAGGCAGGAAGGAGAAGCCAGCCTGAGGGTGGCACGGGAAGGGGAAGCAAACCTCGAACTTCTATTCAGCACGCGCAATGACGAAGCGCACTGGAAGCGCACTCGGTTGAATCAGCGCCAAGCCCCGAGGCGCGCCGCCGACCCTGCCACCTGCCTCCTCCCTCCGCCCCCGCCTCCCGCTCCGCCCTCTCCTTGCTGCCAGCCGCGGGTGGGGGCGCCCCCGCTGGCTCCACGGCGCTCCCCGCGGGTCGTCGACGTGGCTGACGTCGCCGCCGAAGCCGAAAACTGTCGTGCTACTCCCGAGGACGGCGACGCCGAGGAGAAGGAGGGCCACAGGTGCCCCCCCACTCCACAATTACTCAATATGAATACTACTCTCCCTCTTCCCCTGATGACGGTTTGAAAGTGTCCGACCCCCCCCGGCGTACTGTTTTTTACACGCAGGTTTCCCCAGAGTTGCGTTTTCGCTGGCATTGTTTCAAAATGCTGCTCTCGCTGAGGCGCCGGCCTCATACTTGGGCCCCGCTCGTTCCGAATCGTGCTCCCGCTGCAGCGCTGGCATCATTTCCGTGCTTCCGCTCGTTCCGAATCGTGCTCCCGCTGCAGCGCTGGCCTCATTTCCGCGTTTCCGCTCGTTTCGACTCGTGCTCCCGCTGCACCGCTGGCGTCATTTCCCGTGCCATGCCACGGCATGCAATGCAATGCTAGGTTGATACTACGCTTTGCGGTGCTCTTCTACGCCATGCCATGCCGTGCTCTACAATGCATCGCGTACCCTTTCGGGATCATTGCCCTGCTCGACATCCGACTGTGCGAGTAGAGAGGGGATCTGCGCCATGGTAAGGGATGGGAGGGAGGGGTAGGATGTCAGATATGACGCGAGCGCACCTAGCTTGTCCTACTCCCCTTCTTTCTCCTCTTCCTCCTCTTCCTCCTCCTCCTCCTCCTCCTCCTCCTCCTCCTCCTCGTGCTCCGTCTCCCCCTGGCCTGGCCAGGACGGCGTAAACAACGACCTTGGGTCCTGGATGGACCCGGCCAGGATGGGACGTCGGCGACTGCGGCCAAAACTGATAGTAAGGACGCACGGTGAGGCTGCAAGGGCCTCGGAAGGCCATGCCGACACACCTCGAGCGGGGCGCGGCCAACAAAAGTGGCCAAGGAGGGGCGGAAGGGAAAAGGGGCAGGGGGAAACCGCGAAAAGTCGCTCGTCCTTACTACGTATCAGTGTTGACTGTACCTGCCTCCGTCCGGCGGACGGCGCCCATGCGAACGGCGGAGGACCCGGGCGGTGCGGTGCGGTGCCCTTCCCCGCCGCGCGGGCGGGCCTGACGCGGCACTCGCCGACGCCTCCAGCAGGGACACCGCGGACTCGCAGCCCGTCACCGCCTGGGCGAGCTCAGCCACGCCTCGTCAGGAGGACGGCGACAGCGGCGGCGCCGGCGGCGGCGGCGGCGGTGGCGGCGGCGGCGGCGGCGGCGGCGACGACGACGACGACGAAGACGGCGGCGGCGGCGGCTACCACGGCGGCCACGGCGACAGCGACGGCGACGGCTTAGGCGACTGCTCAATGCCCCGTCGGGCGCGGGCAGGGCAGAAGGAGGACAAGGATCACCCAACAGCTGCAAGATTCATGTCAAGACCGCTCGCCCCGCGCTGCTCGCGCGTCGGTCAGCGCGCATGCACCAAGCCCTCGACTCCCGCCCAGCTCTTTCATGCCAACCCCCTGGGTAAATCCTGACGGGGCGATACATGTGTGGATGCCATGACGATGGACACTCTAACAATCCTATCATTGAAATAAAGATGTATTTAAGATGTGTGAAGCATGTTCTAAAAATGTTTCAACGAAGTGTTTACATGTTTAAAACATTGTTGGGACATCTTCCTGGCCATGCTTCCTCTGCATTGAAAAATGATTTGGTAGCATGTTTCCTCTCCATTGATCGTCCTCCACAACGATACATCTGGGTCGGGCGGGCGGACCTCAACGGACGCGTCCCACGGGCGGACACTTCTCGCGCAGACGAGGCGGGTGGGCCCTCACGGGCGGGACGGGCGCGCGGGACTCCAGAGCGGGCGGGCTTCCAAGCAAGGGAACGGGGGAACGGCCGGAACCTACCAGGTGGGTCGGGCGGGCGAAGCCTAACGGGAGGGACACGCGGGCCGACCCTCACGGGCGGGCCAGGCGGGCGGAACGGGCGGGCGTCGGGCGGGCGGGACAGTAAAGCGCGATTCCTGCATACATCCTGGCGAGGCATCGGGCGAGAATAAGATTCGAAAGTACATGTTGTAAGGAAGTCCTGGGCGAGAGGCCAGTTCCTGAACGGAGAGAGCGCGACTCCTGATTCTTCTGCAAGGAGGGCCCGAGCGAAAGCGCGAGTCCTGAGCGGCGAGACCGGTGTTCCTGTATAGACTATGCAGGATTCACAGGCGAGAGCGCGATTCTTCGGCAAAGTGCGAAGAGGTCCCGAACGAGAGCGCAAATCCCGAGTACATCGTCAGAGAGTCTGAGGCGAGAGCCGTCAGTGTAGCCGGGGGCCACCGGGCCCAGTCTGAGCCCGAAGACCTGCCCTGAGAAATAACACGGTTGGAGCGTCGGCGGGGGGCACCCCAATTGAGAAAACAACTGTTCACGGGTACCATTGGGGAGACTAACGATAATCGTTTTCCAGGAGTGAAACTTCATCCACCAACCATCAATGCCATCGACATCATCCATCATCATCATCATCATCATCATCATCATCATCATCATCATCATCATCCTCCTCCTCCTCCTCCTCCTCCTCCTCCTCCTCCTCCTCCTCATCATCATCATCATCATCATCATCATCATCATCATCATCACGATTACCAAATTCTTCATCACCATGATCACAACTGTCACCACCATCACAACCATCCTCATTAGCATCAGCATCACCAGCCGTCGTTATGAGGGGATGAAGAAGAAGAGAGAGAGGAAGAGGATCGTCATCATAATCATCCTCAGCATCCTCGGACTCCTCCTCCTCCTCATCATCATCATCCTCATCATCATCATCATCATCATCATCATCATCATCATCATCATCATCAGAATCATCATCATCATCATCATCATCAGCATCATCAGCATCAGCAGCATCAGCATCAGCATCAGCATCAGCATCAGCATCATCGGCATCATCATCCTCATCCCCATCCTCATCATCGGCATCATAATCAACAGTATCATCATCCTCATCCTCGTCATCATCATCCGCATCACAATCAACAGCGGGTGCGCGGGAGCGGGAGCGGAAAAAGCGGGACCAGGAGCAGGACCGACGGCAGCGGGCGCGGGCATCGGCAACGGGCGCGGGCATCGGGAGTAAAGGTCTCCCAGATGGGGCCCACGGACAGAGGGAGAGACAGCGGCATACACGTCGTCGTTGACGATCGTTGATCGAGGTTCGTGGTTCGAGGCTGTTGGGCGTTTCCAGCTTCGGGCCTCCGTTCGAAGAAGAAGAATAAGAAGAAACGGCATAAACATTAACTTTCGGCGCTCCGCGCGGATCTCCAGAAGTCAATGCGTATGCAGTTTATTATTAAACTGCTTCGAATGAAGACCCGAAGCTGGAAACGCCCAAGAGCCTCCATCCACGAACCTCGATCAATGGTCGGCAACGACGACGCAGGAGGCGACGACGACGGCGACGGCTTAGGCGACTGCTCGAGGCAAGCAGGCAGCAGCAGTCGGCTACACGCAAGAGTGACCCCAGGACCCCAGGGAAAGAGTGACCTTGGGCGCCCGAGTGATCCGGGGTAACTCGGGCCCGGGGTAACTCGGGTTTGGATTCCCGTAAAACGAACCCGAGTTAGCCCTGACCCGAATTACCCCTGATGATTTGGGGCTCTGGACGCCCGAATCATCCGGGGCAACTCGGGCCAGGGGTACCTCGGGTTTGGATTCCCGTAAAACGAACCCGAGTTAGCCCTGACCCGAGTTACTCCAGATTTCGTAAGAAAGGGAGGGGGGTCTCATTTCGGGGGGGGGTCTCTTCCAGGCTATCTTGGAGGGCCTGGGGGGGTCTGGGGACGATGTTTTGGAGGGTTCTCCCACGGGGGAGGTCTGAAATGGCTCGTCTTGGAGGGTCCAGACCCCCTCCCTTTTATTACGAAATCTGGAGTACCCCTGATTCGGGGCTCTGATGGCCCGTGGTGCGCGGCTCGGGGAGGGCGCGAGGGGCCCCGAAAAACGGGGCACGCAGGCCGCTGCCGCCGCCTCGCCTCCCACCCTGGGGGCCCCTGCGCGCCCGCACGGAGGGCCCCTCCGGCGGAAGGCCACTCCTGCGCGTAGCATTATGTCGGGCGTGCCCCCCTGCAGGGGGACTCTCGACGGAAAAAAAAAAAAAGGTCAAAAAGTACTCCAAAAATAAGACCCACTATATGTTTTGACTATCTTTTTGCTTTTTTGGGGGTACTTTCTGCTCTTCGTCGAAAATCCCACCGTAGGGGGACAGGCCCGACTCGAGCGCAGCAGCAGCCAGAGGCGGCGGCGCCTCCGCCCGCCCCCGGGTCCGCCCTGGCGGCGTCCACGGCCGCGCGGAGCCTCTCCGCGGCCCCCAGGGCGGACTGCAGCTGGGCGCCGGCCGCTCTTTGCTCGGTCTCCCGGGCCGGGCAGGCTCGGTCCAAGGAGGGCAGCCCAGGCACTCAGCATTACAACTTGGCACGTAGCGAACAGATCGCGACGCAGGGGGCTCTCAGAACTCGCCCTTGGGGGCATTCGCGGGGAAGGCCTGCACGATCGTCTTGGCCCGCTTCGCCTGCTCCGTGACGACTCTGCCGAAAATCTCCCGGGCCGCGGGGCACGGTCCAAGACGCCCCGCCGGCAGGGGACGCGATGCGCTGCAAGGCGACCACCGTGGCGGGCAGTGCCTGGGCCTAGCTCAGACCAGGTGGGCGAGGCCGTGGCCTCGAGGATATCTGGCGTGCCTGGACACATGCCTGGCTCCGCGGCTGTCTGGGCGACGAGGGCAGACGAGCTGACGCACGAGGACGGACGGACGGCGCCCTTCGTGGGGCAGGGTGGGGAGGCCAACAGGTAGCGATACCGCTACTCCCCGGACCTCTCTTGGGCGTGGCTTAATGGGGGAACACAAATGAATGGGGGGGTCAGAAAAGGTCCCCTTTCGTGCCCCTTTCGGGCCCCTCGGAGCCCCAGGGGGCTCGTTTAGGTACCGTTTGGGTACCTTTTCGGACCACGCTCGCCACCCCCCTATTTATGACCCCCCCATTACGCGGCGCCCAACTCTCTCGGGGATCTGCTGACCCGGGCCAATCCAGACCCGGGTCAGTCGGGCACTGCAGGATCCTGCAAGATCCTGCAGGATCCTGCACCCAAACCCGGGCCAATGCCAAGGATCCTGCAAGATCCTGCAGCATCCTGCACCCGAGCCCGGGTCAGTGCGACCCTGGCCGTGCAGGATCCTGTAAGATCCGGCGCTCTGGCTGACCCGCATCGACCCCCGTCGCGAGGCTCCCGTAGGGAATCGAACTCTATACACCGACGCTTTTCCCGGCCCTGCGCCGAAATTCGCACAGGAACGCGGATTCTGGTGTAGACGGGATCCTGGTGTATACATTTTTCGTCGCTTCCCCGGGACATCGGGGAAACAAGTACACACCACACCACCGGCGCCGTCCTCGACCCTCAAAAAAAACCTGGGATTGAAAAACAGCCCGCCACTGGTAATGTGCATGTTCCAGCTTCCGCCCCGACTCTCCCCTCCCCGGACCTCTCCCAAGGTGCGTCCTGACCGGGACCTTCGAGGCGGACCCAATGGTGGCGACGAAGGCCTGCGGCGGCCGCGGCCGCGCTCTGCGCCTGCGGCTGGGCGGCGGTGCGGCCGCTGCCCTCCGTCGGCGGACGCTGCTGCCTCCGTGGGGCCGCAGTGCCCGCGGAGTCGGCCTCCGCCCTGCTCTGCACGAACGAGATGGGCACGGAAAGAATGGGCACAATGCTCAACAACGGTTCCTGTTCATTTTGAACAGGACTCGCTGTCCGCGCCGCCGCCGCCTGTGCCCATTCGAGACAGAAGGCCGCCTGTCCAATTGGGACAACCTTTGTTGTTGGGCATTGTACCCATTTTTTCCGTACCCATTTCGGGCGTCCAAACCTGCGGGGAGGGCCATCACGAGCTGCCAGGGAGGCAACTCCAGGACGAGGTCGAAAACTGGGACAAGACACAATCACAGGGAAGCCCAGGAGGGAGCTCCAGGAGGAAACTCCAGGAGGGCACAACCAGAAAAACTACCGAGAGGAAACTCCAGGAAGAAGACACAGTCACGCGAAAGAGGTCGAACACTCCAGGAGCCTGCTCTGCGAAGCAGAATCCTCGACGCGAGAGGGGTCGGGGATTTTCGGCGCCGACACCCACGCAAGCTGGCGCACGCTTTTTACTGGGCTTCCTGCCCCCCGCGGCCGCTCAACACCCAAACGCTGAAAATTCAACAACGAAGTGGTTGACCCTGGGATCTGGCGAAAGCCAGGGGAAGCACGATGGCAACGCTCGGGCACTGTGCTGCCACGCATGGAGTGCGGTAGCCTGTGCTCCCGCCTCGGCGTGGGCAACAATTCTGAGGCGCGACCTCTTCTTGGGGACAATGCATCTTGTCAGTTACTTGGCAAAATCCGCCCCGTGGTTGCTGCAGGACCACCCGACCGACTGCGACCTCTGAAGGGACACGAGGCTGCCTGAGTCTCCTGATCTTCCCTGAAGAGATCTGCCCGACAGTTCCATAACCGTGCTAGTGCCTGAAAGAATCCGCACCTCTAGCTCATGATTCCCCCAAGACTAAAACTGCACAAGAGACCCATACTCGCTGTCTCGAGTAAAACGGTGCCTGGGATCTCCTAGTCGGCCAGTTTCTCTTTGCAAGGCGCAGGTCCCCTACTCAAAAAAAATGTTGGTCCATGCTATGCTATGCTATGCTATGCTATGCTATGCTATGATATGCTATTATATGTTGCACTTGGCTATCCCATGGTATGCTCTGCAATGTAGCGTTATGTCATGGTGTGCTTTGCACTTATACGGTATGATATGCTGGGTTCTGCTTGAGCATATGATACCGGAGAAAAAAAACAATCAGGGCCATAGGGCTAGGGGGCTATAGGGCTATAGGGCTATTGAGCTATAGGGCCATAGGGCCATAGAGCTATAGGGCTATAGAGTTGTAGGGCTATAGGGCTATTGGGCTATAGGGCTATAGAGCTATAGGGCACCCCCAGGCACCCCAGGGCACCCCCGGGTACGCCCGGGCACCCAGGCACCCGGGCACCCGGGCACCCGGGCACCCACGGGGCAACCCCCAGGCACCCGGGCGTGCAGCGAAAATCGGCGGCAAACCTCACCCCCGGGCACCCCCGGGCACCCGGGCGTGCGGCGAAAATCGGCGGCAAACCTAACCTAACCATATGAATCCGCTAGGACCCCTACAGAGGCAAGCTCTGATTGGGGAATCACACGATGCCGCGCTACTCGAAGCTATGATATGGGATGAACTGACATGATATGCTGGTTATGTGGTATGGTATGCGATGCCTGCGCTACGCAACTTTACGCTATAATATTCTAGCAAATGATGTGCCATGCTCTGCTGCGTCACTCTATGCGATTCGACGTTGTGATGCAGAGTGCTTAGCTATGCAATGCTGTGCTATGCTGAGCTGCACAAAAAATGTCCAACATGTTGTTGCGCCATGGTTGTAGAGGCCGTGTCACATGCTACCATGCGCGCAACCATCAGCATACAGCGTGCCACATGTTCCCATGGGCTTGCCTGAAAAATACCACGTGGCACGGCTATCATTTGAGTTGCGCTGCATATTTGTTGGTGGCAGTGTAGTGTATGTACGATTTCGAACACAGCAGTGGCAATTACGGGGTCACGCTGCTCCGCCCACAACCCCCAGCCAAACGAGTGATCCAAAATCTTGCTCAACACGATGTTCGCACCGACACGGTGCGCTCTGCAGACCATACTCCAGAACCAGAAGCACCCCCTCCGTGCCAACCTGTCCGACGCCCCTTGCCCGCCCCCCGACGCGCCCCAAACCCACTCCCTCTCGCTCCCCAACGCCTCCCCACGCCCCCCGAAGGACAGCGGCTTCCTACGCTAGGGGGCGACATGCGAACCCTACCCCACCCTCCCCCTCAGAAATCGTGGGGGGTAGGAGTAGGGTTCGCATGCCGCCCCCTATACGCCCGCACGCGATCCACCCCCCCGCACCTATTCAGAGGCCTGGAGCACGTTGTGCACGCCCTGCGCCCGTGATCCCTCCCTCCGGGGCGCCCTGTGCCGCCTGGGCTCCCCGGAGCCGCCGGTGCGGCCGCCGGAGCCCTCCCGGGGCCTCGAGGCGCCTCCTGGGCCCTCCGCGGCGCCCCGCGGCCACCTGGGGCCCAAGGGCCCCCTCGAGCCCACGATGGCAGCCTCCGCGGCTCTCCTGGAAGCTTCCAGGGGTCGCCCAGGCCCTCCCGGGGGCCTGTGGCCAGGTCACCTGGGCCGCCTCTGCGGGCCTCGTGCGCCTCCTGGGGCCGCCCGGCTTGCCCTGGGATCTCCAGGCCCCTCCTGAGATTTCCCACGGGGACCCGGGCCGCCTGGAGGCCCACCTTCCCGCACCCCTCCTGTTCTCCTCCTCCTCCTCCTCCTCCTCCTCCTCCTCCTCCTCCCCCTCCTCCACTGCATGAGCATCGTTTAATCAACCCCTATCCCCATGGGCGTGGCCTGGGCTCCACTGGCCGAGTTACCCCCCTCGAGGGGGAGATAGCCTGTTTCCCTTCGGACCTCGACGGGCACACCCCCCAATGGGGGGGCAAGATGGCGGGTGCCTGGATGGGGATGGGGATGGGGACGTGAAAAAAAGGGGTCGGTTTAGGTCGGGCCTGTCCCCCTACAGGGGGATTTTGGACGAAACATGAAGAAATACCCCCATAATGCTCCGGAAATGAAGAGAGAGAACAAAAAAATGAAAAAAGCCCCAGGCCATGTTTGGACTATTTTTGGATACTCTCCCTGCAAAGGGACAGGCGCGACTTAAGGGTCGGTTGAGCGAAAAGGACGCCAGGCGATCGACTTTCGGACCAGCGCAGCAGCAGAGGAAGCGGTCTCCGACTTGGCCGCGGTCACCCACCGACTGCTGGGCGCCAGGACGGTCTGCTCCAGCTCGGCCTCCAGGACCGCAAGCACCTCCCACGGGGAGGGGGGCACACGAAGGACCCCTCGAGAGAGGGAGGGAGAAAGAGCCCCAAAAAACAACAAAACAGACATGCATACACAAATATACTCATTGAAACAAAAGTGAGAAAAAGAGAGAGAATAGAGAGAGAGAGAGAGAAAGAAATAATGAACGACATAAACAAATAAAAACAAAACAAAAAAAGAGAAAGAGAAAGCTTAACAACAAAAAACGGTGGAGAAGGAGCAGGCAACGAACGAAGGAGGAGGATGAGGAAGAGGACGGTGAAGGACGAAGGAGGAGGGAAGCGGGGGGGGACGTAGTGGAGGAGGAGCAGCAGCAGCAACAGCAGCAGCCAACGCATGTCCAGATAACGTCTTATGTTGGCAAAGGCCCGCCCGCGTCGCTCTCCCCGCAGTTTTTACTCGTCGCTTGCTGAGGTTATTCTCGGCCGCAGCGTTGGCGTTTACAGTCGAGCCATGCTGCTCGACCTGCTCAAGCCGTGGCCAGACTGCCTTACTCGGAGCCATACACGCACTGCCTCGCACATACAGTGCCCGCTGGCTCGTACAAACCGCCGCAACACAAGGCTTGGACCGTCTGCGCATTTGGCGTGGACGCCGCGCCCCGAATCAGCCCCACTGCATCTCCAAGATGGGGCTACAGCGATGGGCAATCGATTGTAAGGACATGCCTGGTAGTAGCAGCAGCAGCAGTAGTAGCCGTAGTACTAGTACTAGTAATAATAATAATAGTAGTAGAAGTAGCAGTAGTAATAGTTGCCCTCATAGTAGTAGTGGTGGTAGCAGTAGTAGTAGTAGTAGTAGTAGTAATAGTAGTCGTAGTCGTAGTCGTAGTGGTGGTAGTAGTAATAGTAGTAATACTAGTAGTAGTGGTGGCAGTAGTATAGTAGTAGCAATAGTAGTAGCAGTAGTAGTAGTAGTAGTAGTAGTAGTAGTAGTAGTAGTAGTAGTAGTAGTAGTAGTAGTAGTAGTAGTAGTAGTAGTAGTACTACCAGTAGTAGTAGTAGTAGTAGTAGTAGTAGTAGTGGTGGTGGTGGTGGTGGTAGTGGCAGTAGTGAGCAGAATCGTAGTCGTAGTCGTAGTCGCAGTCGTAGTCGTAGTAGTAGGTTCGCAGTCGTAGTACTACTAGTACTACTGGGAGTACTAGAGACGACGGACTACACTACTACTACTACTACTACTACTACTACTACTACTACTACGACTACGACTACTACTACTACGATATACTTACTACTACTACTACTACGACTACTACTACTACTACTACTACTACTACATAGGCAGTAGTAGTAGTAGTAGTAGTAGCAGTAGTAGTAGTAGTAGTAGTAGTAGTAGTAGTAGTAGTAGTAGTAGTAGTAGTAGTAGTAGTAGTAGTAGTAGTAGTAGTAGTAGTAGTAGTAGTAGTAGTAGTAGTAGTAGTAGTAGTAGTAGTAGTAGTAGTAGTAGTAGTAGTAGTGGTAGTAGTAGTAGTAGTAGTAGCAGTAGTAGTAGTAGTAGTAGTAGTAGTAGTAGTAGTAGTAGTAGTAGTGATGGTAGTAGAAAACGCAGTAATCGTCGCCGTAGTTTTTTTCTTCCGCAGCACAGCAAAGCAGGAGGGAGAGTCCGCTGTCCCTCAAATGAGGCTATCCCGCACCACGGACAAGGAAGACGACGCACCAAGCTCATGCAGACATATCGCCGAAACCGTGCAGCAGCCCTGCTCAGCAGGCTGTCCTGCGAGCGTGGACGAAACACCGCCGATCGAAGTCGACCGCGGAGCGAAAAGACCAAAGACCTGCAATGACCCTGGACTCAGGAAGAGAGAGTAAGGAGGAGGAGGAGGAGGAGGAAGGAAGGACGGCGAGGGGGGGAGCAGAAAAGGTGCAGCGTGGACATCCCCATTTGGCCTAGTCAGCCGAACAACTAAAGACACACACACAATGGCCGAAGGAGGAAGGAGGGAGGAGAAGGAGATCGTACGAAATATTGGAATGTAGCCGCCCTCGGCATATTGTATTGCAGCCGCCCTCGGCATATTGTAATGCAGCCGCCCTCGGCATCAGATGGCCAGGGCACTCGCTGGTGCAAAATGTCGTCAGCCGAGGCTGAAATGAAACAGTGCCCGTGTCAAATAAATCTTGTGGGCGAGCGGAGCTCAGCCATGAAACTACCGCGCAGGTGTAACGAATTCGAACATTATGGAAAAGGCGGTCCCCAGACCGGCCTCCGGCGCAGATCGGGGCGTCGCCAAAACGCTCACCGCCAGCGAACAGAGCAGGACCGCAGCGCTGCCAAGACCGCGAGCGATGCGGGGACCGCGAGCCCGGGGCGCGGGCAGGATGGATGAGGGAGGAAAGGACTGGGGAGACATCAGGCTCAGGCCGAGCGCCCCGGCTACCCGCCAAACAAGCAGCCTGGGCCCAGAACGATTCGGGGGGGGAGGGAGCAAGACGAAAGGGAACGAGGTAGAGAGGGGAGACGGGCAGAAGAAGAGCACTTCCACACGAGCTACCCCACTCACATTGCAGGCGGTGATACAATCGATCGTGTCCCGGCCGCGTGGCCGATGAAATGCTGGCCGACGGCTTCGTCACGATCGCAGGCCATGTTGGTTGCGAATAACCGCCCGCATTTCCACCCCAGGCCGGTGACCTCAGCCTCTGGGGGCATCAGAAACGTCACCGAAGCCGGCCGCGTCAACGTCACCGCGGCAACAGTCGAAGACTGGATTCAGTCAGAAGATGCAGCTGCTCCTCTATTCGCCCACGCGCTGTCCAGGCGGCCTCCAAGAGACGGCACACTAGACAAAGCCAAAGGAGGGAGAGTGGAGAGGAGGAGGGGGAGGGGAGGAAGGAGGGAGAGAAGGGAAATGCTGTGCCCGCCAACTATCGGCTACGGGGCCGGGACTGAGGTCACGAGCGTGCGCGCGTCGGGCCGGCCTGAGAGCGCTGCACTCCACCAGTCTGGTCTGCGTCACACAAGCCACGTCGAACGGCCGAGTTCGAGCCAGCTCTTGCCAGCGTGCTGCCTCCAGCGCGCCAGGCCACTTGGACACGCGCGTATCGAGCGGGAAAGGGGGAGCCCCAGGAAGGGAAGGGGGATGGCGAGGAGGGGGAGGAAGGGAGGGCAACGACTGGCACACACGCGTGCTGCCGCAGTCCTCCGTCCTCGCGGCGCGCGGCAAGCGTCGCAGGGCACGCAGAAACAACGAAGGAGGGAAGGAGGGAGGAGGCGGAGGACGAGGACAGAGGGAGGAGGGAAGGGAGGAGAGTCGCGCCAGCTGGTTGTCGTCCTCGGCGACGCGCCTTTTCAGGCGCCTGCCAAGAAGCCTCATTCGGCCCAGACGGTGTCGAGGGCCCGGACGGCGCCTGCGTGCCCAGCCGCTGCTTCTTCTTCGACCGCTTGGTCTAGTGCCCGTCGTAGCGTGTCCTCGTCAGAAATAAACGGGCTATGGCGCACCCGGCAATGTAGCCTATAGGCAGCAGCAAGCAGAAGCGCACGTCGAACCAGAACTGCATCCGGGAACCGGGGGGCCGCCTCAAGCAGGAAGAAGGTCAACCCGCGGTCCTCGAAGGTCGGCGGGGCGGCAAGCCGGAGCCGCCGCTGCCCGTGCCGATGCGGTCGGGGGCGGCCCACGTAGTGCTCCACACTGTCCTCCCCCATGGCGCACCCGACGATGCAGCGGCCGCGACACTGGAAACGACGCGCCGTGCACCACCCATTGAACCACGTGCGCAACACCGCGGCGCTGACTCTTGGAGGCACCAGCACGCGCCGACGCCGCAGCACGGCCGCGGCGCGGGCCGCCCAGCCGAGGGACCAGAGGCAGACGCCATCTCTCGAGCTTCGCACGGAAACGCACCTCGGGATGGCTGTGCAGAACGCGCGCCCACGCCGCCCGAGCGGCCCTCTGAACGCCGCGGCCGAGGCGCCGAGCGTGGCCACGGTTGTGGGGGCGGGGCGCGCCGGCGCCACGATCCGCCTCGACTGTGGCAATTGTGATGCCCGCCTGCTGGTACGCGGCCGCCGCCGCCGACAATTTGTGCACGCACGAGCTCTGGAACCATGAGATCCGCCGACTATATCGCCAAAGGAATTCTGCCCCGGGCAAAGCAGAGCTCAAGCGGCGAACAGCGCCGTCCATGGCCAGGCCGCCCGAGGCGCCTGCTTCCCGGTAGGCCACCCGAAAACGAGCAGCCATCGATACCTCCTGGATGTCAGAGAAGCTCCTGAGGCATGTGGTAACGCCGACTCAACGCACGAAGATCGGCAGGGAGTATCCAGTTGGCCGGGCCAGGCACTAATCGACGAAAGGCCGCTGCTTTAGTATGTTCAAACTCATCTGGGAGAACCTCGAACTGCAAGAGGAAAGCCATGAGCGAGGCCACGTACACGTTGCACGCTACAGCGGTGCAGTGCAAGCCGAGCCCGAGATGCGCCCAGAGGTGTGGCCAGTGCGCGCGTTGGTCCAGCGCCAAACCCTCGCACGCCCGCCGGGGCCCAGCACGAATCCGAGATACTCCGCCCAATGCCTGACGCAGGCGGCGCCCCAACCAAGAAAATGCTCTTTTGGAGTGCACCAGAAATCCTCCCCCGCGGCGTCGCCGAGGGGGACGAACACGGTCTTGCCTAGGATCAGGGACAAGCCAGAAACGACGGCGAAGTGGGAGAAGAGTGGAACGAAGCAACGTGCTCATCCGCGCGCGCCCGTGACGGACCTCATATCGGATGCTGAAGCCCTCGTGCAACTCCACCACCGGCCGGCGGAGAGTTCGCAACACTTGCCGAAGTCTGGACACAAAGAGCTGGAAAGGCAACGGGAGCTCCGAAAATCCCAACACATCTTCCGTGAAGTCGTGCGCCAACGACGGGAACGCCGCCGCGAAGTCGAGGAAGACTGCGCCCGGCTGCTCGGCCTGCAAGCTGGCTGCCCTCATGTCGCCGTCCATATCGAAGACTTTCTGCAGCATGGACCTGCCAGGCAAGAAGCCCCGCTGAGCCGGCGAGACGATGTTGTCGAGCAGCGGCTCCACCCGCAAATGATATGCAATAGCCATCAATCTGTTGTCCGTGTTCACCAGGGACAGCGGGCGGACCTCTCCTGGAAGATGGTAGCGGAGACCGTTGGCCTCACGTGCCCTTTTTTTCCGGGGTGAAGACCATGCTGGCAGATTTGAACGCCGCGTCGCCGTTGGCATCGCGGCATCCAGCGGAAACGCCTCTAGCAGGGAATTGCGGCCATGCTCCTCGGAAAGCTCGACGACCGCATCGAACACAGCGTCGACAGCTGAAGCCCCAAGACGCCGCCACGCCAGATCCGGCACTCCATCCGGACCAGATGCAGAAGAGGCTGTCAACGACACTGCCCGTCGAATGTCTGATCGGCGAGTTCCCAGGCAGACGTGTCGCCGAACACCTGCCGAGCAGCAGCGCGAAGGCCAATTGCGCGACCGGCATCCTCAAGGAACCACTCCCGCCGGCGAGGGCGATCCAAAGCACGAACAGAAAATGAATCCCCCCAGTGATCCTTGAGGGCCGCGGCCACGCCGGGGCCATCTGTGCGGAGGTCGCCTTTTGGACCCGCCACCGCCGACAGCGACGTCGAACGCCCGGGCGCAATGCGTTTGAGGTGCAGGAAAACCTGGATCCGACGCCGCTGCAAGACGCTGCCTGGCAGATCTGGTACCTCATCATGAAGCCATTGCAGGGCGGCTTGAAACTCCGCTCTCGCAAATTCAACGGCGACACCTATGAGGGGCATGTTGAAGAAGGTCATCTGGTAAAAAACCTCGAAGCACAGGGCTCCGGGCACGAAGCGCGGGATCGTCTGCCAGGCCCTGCCGTTCAAGACGGCGGAAGACAGACATCGTGATGCTCAACGGGGATTCGCTTGTTGCCGCCTCGCTCCCCGCAGCCCGTTCCTCGAGAAGCCGGGCCGACACGGTCCACATGGCCACTTTTAGACGGCGCGGGCGGATGAGCGGGCCAGCCTGCGGTGAGAGTTCCATCAGGGACCGGCATCCGTCTGCAACCTGCAAAAGCCAGCGCTCGTCGTGGACGATCGCCTCGGGGATGGTCTTATCCAGCGGCGCCCTGGCGATCTTGAGCACTGGCCGACAGCTAAAGGTCGATACTGTGATAAGCTCGTCCCGGGTAAAGCGACAGAGTAGTAGTAGTAGTAGTAGTAGTAGTCGTAGTAGTAGTAATAGTAATAGTAGTAGTAATGGTGGTGGTAGTATTAGTAGTAGTCGTCGCCGTAATAGCAATAGGTGTAACAATACGAACCGTAGTAGTAGTGAAACTGATAGTAGCAGTTGTTGCTGTAGACGTAGTTGTAATAGAAATCGTAGTTGTAGTAGTAGTAGTAGTAGTCGTCGTCGTATTCGAAATAATAATACTACAATAATAGCAGCAGTTGTGGCAGAGGTAGAGGTAGAGGTAGAGGTAGTAATAGTACTATTGGTAGTCGTAGTGGTAGTGGTAGTGGTAGTGGTAGTGGTAGTGGTAGTGGTAGTGGTAGTGGTAATGGTAGTAGTAGTAGTAGTAGTAGTAGTAGTAGTAGTAGTAGTAGTAGTAGTAGTAGAAATAATACTAGTAGTAATAGAAACGTAGTTACTAGTAGTAGTACTTAACATAAAACGACTCTCGTAACATAATAACTGGTAGCAGTCGACACGGGTAGATAATAGTAGTAAGTAGTATAGTAAGTAGCACAAAAATAAAAATGACATCGTAGTGCTCACAAGAAAAATATAGGAAGCTAATAGTCGTCGCAGTAAGTAGTCGTAGTAGTATATAGTAAGTCCGAAGTATAAGTCAGAAGTAGTAGTACTAGTAAGTAGTAGTAAGTGAGTGGTAGTCGTAGTAAGTTCTGCATGCCGGCAGTAGTAGCAGCAGCAGCATAAGTAGTCCGATAGATAGAAGTAGTAGTAAAAGACTGTATTATAGTAGTTAAGTAGCATAGAACAATAGAAATTAGATTAGTATTGAGATAGTAGCAGTAGCAGTAAGCAGTAGCAGAGTAGTAGTAGTAGTAGTAGTAGTAGTAGTAGTAGTAGTAGTAGTAGTAGTAGTAGTAACAATGATCCTAGTAGCAGCAGTAGTAGCAATAGAAATGACAGTAGCAGTAGTAAGACTCGCAGCAGTAGCAGTGGTAAAACTAATAATGGTGGTCGTAGTAGTATTCGTACCCGACGCCGTAGAGCAATAGCAGATGCAGTAACAATAGTAGTAGGAGTAGTTGTAGTTGTAGTTGTAGTTGTATTTGTAGTTGTGGTAGTAGTAGTAGTAGTAGTAGTAGTAGTAGTAGTAGTAGTAGTAGTAGTAGTAGTAGTAGTAGTAGTAGTAGTAGTAGTAGTAGTAGTTAGTAGTAGTAATAGTATTAGTAGTAGTAGTAGTAGTAGTAGTAGTAGTATAGTAGTAGTAGTAGTAGTAGTAGTAGTAGTAGTAGTAGTAGTAGTAGTAGTAGTAGTAGCAGTCCTTGTTTTGTTGATGTAGTCCCACCAGCCCTCTGGGCGTCGGTGGTTTAACGAGTTTCCTCTTCCACCCCTCCCTCTTCCCCTTCGGGGAGGGGTTTACCCCTCCCCCTACCCCCTCCCCACTGACCTGGACAGGGGGTTCCGCGGCGCGTTGGAGCGCCCAAGATCGACCCCTGGGAGGGCTAAAATTCGACACCCCTCACGAGGATCGTGGCTCCTGAGGGGGGGGCTGTAATTAGGGAACCCCCCTTCGTTGATCGATCTCCTCCAAGATGGCTCCGAGGCCCCCCAAGAGGCCCCAAGAGGCCCCCAGGAGGCCCCCAAGAGACCCCCAAGAGGCCCCAAGAGACCCCCCAGAGGCACCCAAGAAGCGCCCAGGAGGCCCCAAGAAGCGCCCAGGAGGCCCCCAAAGGCCCCAAGATGGCCCCAAGAGGAGGCCCCCAGGAGGCCCCAAAGAGGATCCCGAACGGCCCACAGAGGCCCCCCCGAGGCACCCAAGACGCCGAAAAGCCCCTCAGGACGACCCTCTACTCGCCTGGGCGTCGTTTCTGGACGGGCTGGTGGGGATACGCGAAGCGTCTAGAATTGTGTTTGTCGTAGTAATGAATATAACAATGGTAGTAGTCGTCGTACCAGTAGTAGTAGTAATAACGGAGTGGAAGTAGCGGTGATAGAAATAATGGTAGCAGTGATGGAAATTGTAGAACTGCCGCAGCTGTGGTAGTACTAGCCGTACTGATAGTAGTAGTAAGAGCAATAATAGTGGTAGTAGTAGTAGTAGTAGTAGTAGTAGTAGTAGTAGTAGTAGTACTACTACTAGTACTAGTACTAGTACTAGTACTAGTACTAGTACTAGTACTAGTACTAGTATTAGAGGTAGTACAGTACTAGTAGTAGTACTAGTACTAGTACTAGTACTAGTACTAGTAGTAGTAATAGTAGTAGTAGTAGTAATGGTGGTACTAGTAGTAGTAGTAGTAGTAGTAGTAGTACTACTAGTAATAATAATAGTAGCGGTAGTGGTAGTAGTAGTAGTAGCAGCAGTAGTAGTAGTAGTAGTAGTAGAAGTGATAGTAGAAGTAGAGGATTAGTAGTAGTAATAACACTAGCAGTAGTAGCAGTAGTAGTAGGAAGTAGCGATCGCAGTAGTAGTGGGAGTCGTAGTAATGGTAGTTGTAGCAATAGTCGTACTTGTAGTAGCGATAGCAATAGTAGTAGTAGTAGTAGTAGTAGTAGTAGTAGTAGGAGTAGTCGTGGTGGTTGTAGAAGTGGTGAGAAAAGCAATAGCACGAAAGGTACGAATCGCAGATATTGTAGTATTAGTGATAGAAATGGTAATATCAATAGCAGTGGTTGTAGTATTACTTGTACCAGTAGTAGTAGCAGTGGTAGTACAAAATAGGTAATCGTAGTAGTAGTAGTGATGATAATAGTGGTGAGACGGGAAATACTAATAATCGAAGCAGTAGCACTAGTAAGAATACTACTAGTGATGGCGCTAGTAGAACTGGTAGCAGTAGCAGCAGCAGTCGTAGTAGCACTAGTAGTAGCAGTAATAGTAGTGGTAGTTGTAGTTGCAGTTGTAGTTGTCGTAGTAATAATACTAGAAGTAGTAAAACGCGTGGTAGTAGTGATAGTAGTGGTAGTAATAGTAGTAGTAGTAGTAGTAGTAGTAGTAGTAGTAGTAGTAGTAGTAGTAGTAGTAGTAGTAGTAGTAGTAGTAGTAGTAGTAGTAGTAGTAATGGTAGTGGTAGTAGTAGCAATAGAAATAGCAATGAGAGCTAACAATGGTACTAGAAGTATGAGTAGTAGTAATAACAATAGTGGTAGCAGTAGTTGTTGATGATAATCGTGTAGTAGAAGTAGTTCTGGTGGTCGTAGTAATACAGAGAAAGGGGTAGTAGCAGAAGTAGTCGTAATGGAGTTAAAATTAATAGTAGTAGTAGTAGTAGTAGTAGTAGTAGTAGTAGTAGTCACAGTAGTAGTAGTAGTAGTAGCAGTAGTAGTAGCACTAGTAGTGCAAATAATGGTACTACTAGTAGTTGTACTTGTTGTACTGGTAAGTGTACTGGTAGTAGTAGTAGTAGTAGTAGTAGTCGCAGTAGTAGTAGTAGTCGTAGTAATAGTAGCAGTGAAAGTAGTAGAGGTAAGAATAAAGAGAAATAGCAGTACTACTACTACCACTACTACTACCACTACTGCTACTACAATTAACACTACTACTGATACGACTTTCACTACACGAATACTACTACTAGTACTAGTACTAGTACTACTACTACTACTACTACTACTACTACTACTACTACTACTACTACTACTACTACTACTACTACTACTACTACTACTACTACTACTACTACTACTACTACTACTACTACTACTACTACTACTACTACTACTACTACTACTACTACTACTCTACTACTACTACTACTACTACTACGACTACTACTACTACTACTACTACTACTACTACTACTACTACTACTACTACTACTACTACTACTACTACTACGACTCATAGTAATAACAGCGGTAACATTTGTAGTAGTGGTAATCGTCGTAGTAATGATACTGGTCATTACGTTAGTAGCAACAGCAATATTAGCAGTAGGTAAGGGGCAGGGGGGAGAAATCGCAGTGAAACGGGCAGCCCCCCACCAGGAAATCGGTTTCGGTTTCGTGTTCGTGTCGCGCGTGCGGGCGAGGCGAAGCTGCGTGGGCGGGCGAGAAGAATGGACCTTCCTCTGGCTAGAGCGCAGACGGGCCAAAAGACCGCCCCCCCGGGATTCTCTGGCAGTGACCAGGGGTGTCCCGCGGATTCCCGCCGGTGTCCCGTCTGTGTCACGTTGATGTCCCGTCGTCCTGTCGGTGTCCCGGCAGTGCCCCCCCCGTCGGTGGGCACAGTTGCTTTTCGCCTGGGCTGGCTTTCGCCAGGTTTCGTTTCGCCGGGTTTCGTTTCGCCAGGTTTGCTTTCGCCGGGGTTGGCTTTCGCCGGGTTTGGCTTTCGCCAAGGTTGGCTTTCGCCGGGGGTGGCTTTCGCCGGGGTTGGCTTTCGCCGGGGTTTGCTTTCGCCGGGGTTGGCTTTCACCGGGGCTGGCTTACGCCGGCGATGGGCGCGGGCTCCAACGGGCGGGTCGGGTCGGGCGGGCGGACCCTAAGAGGAGGGACGGGTCGGGTCGGGTCGGGCGGACCTTAACGGCGGGTCGGGTTGGGCGGGCGGGACACTAAAGTGAGGGGCGCGCCGGAACGAGCACGCGTGAACCCTGACGGGCGGGTCGGGTCGGGCGGGCGACCCAACGGGCGGGTCGGGTCGGGTCGAGTCGGGTCGGGCGGATCTTAACGGGCGGGTCGGGTCGGGCGGGCGGGACACTAAAGTGTGGGTCGCGCACGCGTGAACCCTAACGGGCGGGTCGGGTCGGGCAGGCGGACCCTAACGGGCGGGACGGACACTAAAGTGTGGGGCGCGCTGGGGCGAGCACGCGTGAACCCTAACGGGCGGGTCGGGTCGGGCGGGGGAACCCAAACGGGCAGGGTCGGGTCGCGTCGAGCGAGGCCGGGAAGGGCGGGCGGGACACTAAAGTGAGGGGCGCGCCAGAGCGAGCACGCGTGAACCCTGACGGGCAGGTCGGGTCGGACGGGCGGAGCCCTACGGGCGGGTCGGGTCGGGGCGCGTCGGGCGGACCCTAACGGGCGGGTCGGTC